>OY728129.1:1701138666-1701676166 GCA_963277665.1 Viscum album | reverse complement strand
TAAATAATAAATAACAAATAAATATAAATAATAAATAATAAATAATAAATAACAAATAATAAATAATAAATAATAAATAAATATAAATAATAAATAATAAATAATAAATAATAAATAAATATAAATAATAAATAATAAATAATAAATAATAAATAATAAATAATAAATAATAAATAATAAATAATAAATAATAAATAATAAATAAATAATAAATAAATAATAAATAATAAATAATAAATAATAAATAATAAATAACAAATAAAGATAAATAATAAATAATAAATAATAAATAATAAATAATAAATAACAAATAATAAATAAATATAAATATAAATAATAAATAAAAAATAAAAAATAATAAATAAAAAATAAAAAATAATAAGTAATAAATAATAAATAATAAATAATAAATAATAAATAATAAATAACAAATAAGAAATAAATATAAATAATAAATAATAAATAATAAATAACAAATAACAAATAAATATAAATATAAATAATAAATAATAAATAATAAATAATAAATAATAAATAATAAATAATAAATAATAAATAATAAATAATAAATAATAAATAATAAATGAATATAAATAATAAATAATAAATTATAAATAAATATAAATAATAAATAATAAATAAATATAAATAATAAATAATAAATAATAAATAAGAAATAATAAATAAGTATAAATAATAAATAATAAATAATAAATAATAAATAATAAAGAATAAATAATAAATAATAAATAATAAATAATAAATAATAAATAATAACTATTAATTAGTAAATATTAAATATTAAATAATAAATATAAATAAATATAAATAATAATTAATAATTAATAAATAATAAATAATAAATAAATATAAATAATAAATAATAAATAATAAATTGTAAATAATAAATAATAAATAATAAATAATAAATAATAAATAATAAATTTTAAATAATAAATAATAAATAATAAATTTTAAATAATAAATAATAAATAATAAATAATAAATAATAAATAAATATAAATAATATTTAATAATCATCATAATAACCCACAAAAAACTATTGATAAAGATAACAAGTCATGAAAACCCAAATAAACAGTAATAAATGGAGCTACCGTTAAAACCCGTCAAAACGGTCATAAAGAGACAAAAACATTGGACTCACATTAACGGAGATAACTTAAGATCCGAGAGTCCGTTTTAGATCCGCGACCTGTCAAATCAAAGATCCTGAAACGATCTTCAACCTGAAAGGTGAAAGAGTCTGAATAGACAGGTGGATCGGATGTTACGACCATTTAAAAAAAAGCTGACGGGGAACGGGTGCTTGAAACAATGCATTGAAAAACATAACAAACCCGATACCTACTAAAAAGGCCATAACATAGGATCTAGGAGTTCATGTGGGCGCCGCGACCAGTCAAACTGAAGCTCATGGAACGAGCTATGATCTGACAGGTGGAGGAGGCTGAACTGACACGCGGGTCGAAAGTTAGGTCCGTTTGAAGACAAGTTCGACGGGACACCGGTGACAGAAACGGGGTTTTGGAGGCCTTCGGAGGAGTTTTTGGGGTCCAAAAACCCGACAGAAGTTTTCTTGTGTCAAACCGGTGCGTAGCGCTCTTCTCTGGCTTCGATTTGATATGTGGTAGAGCCCAAACGGACACCCGGAGCAAAAGTTATGGCTGTTTGAAGTTGGAGAACTTTTTTCAACTTTTTTATAACTCTAATATCTTCCAAACCATTGACCGTCTCATGGTTTTGATTATATGTGCCTCTAGATCTCTTCATGAGCTTCGATTTGACTGGTCGTGGCGCTTTAACGGACGCCCGGATCAAAAGTTATGGTCGTTTTAGTGATTTCGGGGTTTCTCACGTTTTTTTTTATTTTTTTCATTTCATTTCGCGGCGGTTTTACCGAAACCGCCGCTATTTCTCGGCGGTTTTTAAAAAACCGCCGCTAAAAAAAATAAAATATAAATTTTTAAAAAAATAATTTTTTTTGCCGTTTAGCGGCGGTTTTTTCGCGGCGGTTTTAAAAACCGCAGCGAAATGTCGGCCCGAAACGCATTTCGCGGCGGTTTTCTCGTAGTGCGAACTCTAGCCAATCTTCATCACTAAACTGCAAGTCTTTGAACGCTTTCTGGACAAGTCATTTAGTCCAGTGCCCTGGGTACAAATTCCATAGCATGATCACTCTGTCTGCTAATCTGATAGGCTCAATATGTGCAACCCACCATAACAAACTTGGATATGCATTGTTCAGAACTGTTCTCACCATCTTGGGTACCCAATTGAATGTGGAATTTATTTTCTTAAATCCTAAGAATTGTACAGATCCCATGCTGAAAAATTTCTGGCATTAAATTAACTCTTTTGGTTCTAATGTCGTATCTGGTATGTGGAGTTTTAGAATCCCTATTCCTGACATTCTCCAAAACCTCTTCAAAACTGGATATTCTTTCATGCTTGTTTCCTTGATTCTCCTAACTTTTCCAAGGAGACCAGAAACTTGGACCTTCAGCCTGATTTCTTCAGTGATGATCATACTGATCATATCTCGATCAATATTTTTATAATCCTCCATAAGATATTTGGATTCTTCATGCATGTCCAGAACATGGTTCAGACCTCTTTTGAATATCCGATCATCGTTACTTTTTCTGGATCAGATTATAAACGGTTGTGGATTTATTTCTTGAAATATTTGGAATCATTTGAAAATATTTCCATATCTTTTTTGCTGGATTGGGCTCTTCATCTATCTCATCATCCAGACTTTCTTGATCTTGTTCTTCTTGAACATTCTATCGTCGAAGTTCTTTCTGAGACCTTTGATTCTTTTCAAGTTCTTCTACATGATCAGCCCAACTCTTAAAGGTTTTCTCTTTTCCTTTAGAGCTTCCATTTGTCTCAACCTTATGGTTCTTCTAAGACTTTTTTTCCCAGATTATCTGCACATTGAGTGTTGTAATGGCCTTTCTGACCACATACAAAGCATTCAATATGACTTTTATCCTTAGACTTGCTATCTAGAGGTATCTTTGAAGCATTTCCTAGTTTTTCAGCCTTTTTAGCTGAGGAACCCGTGCTTTCTGATCTTTCAACCTTATTGGATGAAGATCCCCTCTTCTGAAGGTAATTCTCTACTAGAATTCACTTTCTTTATTCAATTATATCAACCCTTTCATTCATTTCTTTGATAATTGGGCATTCTTCCACATAATGATTATCAATGAAAATGAGGCATCTTCTTGATTTGCTACTTTCTTCCATTGCACCTGCAAGATTCAAAATAGCATGTTAGTGCATCTGGAATGACATTATCTTTTCTTTTAATATTTTCTATATTAAATTTATAGTATTTCAATTCATTCCTCCACCGTACAAGTCTTTCCTAGGTAAACCTTTTAAATTTAATTTTCATAAAATTATTTATATAAGAACTATCAGTTCTTATAGTAAAAGTTTTTCCCAAGAAAAGCCCATTATCCCTAATTACTTTAAGGACTGCAAGCAATTCTCTTTCATGGAAATGATAATTCTTATCTGCCTTGTTAAAACATCCACTTAAGTATCTACTAATAATATCATTATGGTTTTTCCTTATCTTTAGGATACATCCCCATGTTGACTCTGATTCATCTGTTTCTAAGATAAGATGATCTTCACTCTCATCTGGATACTCTATTTTTGGGAGATTCTGTGCTTTATAATTCAAAATTAAGATTACTTTATAATATTTTTCTGTCCAATTCCAAGGTACCTTACTAGAAACCTTTATAAATATTGGAACTGGGATTTTTGCTAAATCTCTGATGTATGCTCTGACATAACATAATATACCAAGAAACACCTATATCTACTTACGATCTGTAAGCTCATCGGGGAAATTTTGTAGCTTTTCTGCAATATGCAGTTGAATATTTTCTCTACTTCCTTGGATCTGCAATCCCAAGAATTCTATTTTTGGTTACATCAAAATGATCTTTCTTTTTGAAAGTATAATCCCTTCTTCTATGAACAGTTCAACAACCTGCTGCAAATGTTTTATATGCTCTTATGTATTTTTACTAAATACAATCACATCATCAATATAGACTGCCGCAAACTATTCTAATCTACTGAATGCCTTGTCTATTCTTTTCTGGAATAAACCTGGTGCATTTTTTAGTCTGAATGGCATAACTATCCATTCAAACAAGCCAACTAGCGTTGCGAATGCTATCAATGGTATAGCCTCTTATTTTATCTTTATTTTCCAATAGCTTGACTTGAGAACAAACTTAGAATATACCATTGGTCTTTTATTCCTAATCCTACTTCTCAAATATTCTTGGTTAGGAATATTGTAGCCATCATCCTTTATATCACAATTAAGATCACGATAATCTATAACCATTCTGGCCTTACCACGCTATTTTTATGCATGATTCATTACCATGAATGCTGCACCCCTGTGAGGACTTTCGTTGTTCCTGATTAATCCTAGATTGATTAACTCTAGAAGTTATTTCTTAAATTCCTTAACCATTTCATATGGATAGGCAATTCCCTTACTTCTAATCATTATACAGGGATCTTTAAGGGTGATTATAGCCTCTGGCATTGCCTTCTGCCATAGTTTTAGAGGGTTTTCTGACCAATTTTCTGATAAGTAGTATTTTATCTTAGTCAATGCCTCTTCTTCATTAATCCTCATAACTTTCATTACAACTAGGTCTTTCCACTACTCAATTTTTTTGTGATATTATCTATCTTCATCTGGATAGTTTTCCACTTTAACAGTAGTTACTTTCTTATCTGGAACCATTCTAGTTTTTCCAGAAGCAGTTGGAATCAAATAATTGTCGAGGATAATTCCTTCTGAAAATATCGTTATAGGTCGATATCTTCTAAGGAACCTATTTCCAATCAAGAATTCATCTAGTAGTTGAGGAATAAAACAAATCATCTTATCTATAAATATCATTCCATTGAGTTCAATCTAAACATCCTTAACTACTTCTTGAATCAAAACTGTTGCATTATTACCAACTGTAACTTTCAACTATGAAGATTCCTGGGTTACTCCTGAAAAACAAATTCTTGTACAAGAGAATATACATCCTTTATCAACTAGGGAAACACATGCAGTTTCATTAATACTTAATTTTACTAATGTAGCTCATTCCTCTATCTTTTCACTGAGTAATGAAGATCCCATATATCCTACATGAGTTTCTTCATCCTCATAGATAGGTAGTAAAACGGTCCTTTGTCCAATTATCTTTATGTAAATTGATGTTCTTGGTGATTTTACTGAAATACCTTCACCTTTTTCAATTGAGATCCTTGGGTCTTCCAAAGGGTTTTACAGTATTTCTGATTTGAAGTCTTCTATCTTCAAATCTGATCTTCCTGATCTTGATCCTTTTGATCTAAGATCATCTTCTTCTTCTCTGACCTCAGAGATGACAAGTATATTTCCAACTTGTTTAATAACATCTGGAATAAGTAGCTTCTGGCTTCTCTCTTCCTCTGGATTTGGTGAAACCCATTCTTTAGGTCAGGTTAGCCTTTTTGGGTTTATCACCAGCGGTGTCATTACTCAAATTGATGTTCCTTAATCTTGAAAAAGATGTGTAAATCTTTCCACACCCTTCCTTAGAGCTGGTCTTCTAGTATTATAGAACTTCACATAGAGGCGAGTAATTACTCTGACACATCTCTTATCGGGTGGACATCCCAATTTTTTCTGTCAGTTCCTCGTGTTGATCTTTACTTATAGAATTCTATTAATACTTTTGTCCATAAGAACTACATGCAAGTCAGGTATCACATTTATCCATGATGCTCCTGCATGCAGATTTTCTAGTGCTCCTCCTAATAGTGAATTGGAGAAATTGGCTAAACTACCATCCACCACTGTAATTAGGAATGGTAGATCTTGTCCTTTTCTGATAATAGGATCTACTCCTATTTGGATTATTCCAAAATTCACATACTTAGAATTTTTTTGTATTTCCTTGTTAACCCTTTCTGATTTTAGAAAAGACATTGTAAATAATCCTCTATCTATTTTATAGACTTCAGTTGTCTCTTCATCCTCAAAGATCTCAGTCATTTCTCTATATGGTACCCAATATTTCTGGTATACCTCAGACCAATCAACTCTGGGTATCTTCCATTCTTGAAAATATCTTTCTTATAAAGAGATTTTAGTTTCTGAATAATGAACCAGATCTCCTTCCATCTCCTCTAGTCTTACTAGTTTTGGAGAGTATTCAGATGCACTAGCCTCTGTTCGAATCATTATTATTCGAAGCTGGCTCAAAATAGGGTTATTTCCTTCTTCCTCATCTAAGATGGAATCTTCCTCTTTTGAGTACTCTGAATATAAAGAATATAAACTTTCATCATTTGAGTCTATATCTTCTCTCCAGATAGGCTCAAACAATATATCTGATGAATCTTCCATCATTATTATTTTGAGACTACCCCTTCTTCTATCTGCATTTGGGAAACTATCAGCACTGTGACATTTATTTCCATAGAACCAACAACAATCACAACTAAATAGAGATTTTTCTTTAGGGAATCTGGGATACTTCTCATATTTGGCCTTAAAGTATTCTGTCATATCCTTCTGATTCTATTTGGTCTAAGAAATCACTTAGATTTTTCTGGATTACTGCCTAAAAATAAACTTGCTGATTTTCTCTTTCCAAATCGTTTCTAAACCTTCTTAAACGATTTCTTTCATCCACACTGGCCATCCTCACACTGTGTTTTAAATGTTCTTTGTTGGGTTTTTCCAAGATCCTGTCTGGTTGGACCACACCTATATTTTCCTGCAACACCCTCTACTTTTGGGCAGCAAACAAAACTCATGTATGAAATATTTCTTACATCTTGTAAGACATGCCTCTTCATACAATAGAGTCTTATCACCTACCTTATTATTTTTGTTTGAACTCCTAGAGTGTCTTGCAGATCTTCACTCTAGGAAAGATGAGTCTTCAATTCTTATTGAACAATTTCAGGACAACTACCTGAAAGCTTTTGGATAAAGACATCTAGAGAATATGCTTGATCTCCTGGTCTAAGAAGATAATACCAATGCTGAAACTCACAAAGATATTATTTAAAGTAACACATGTCCCAAATTTGGATCTTGGTTAAAGTTTTTCTAGATTTTTCTACCCATTATCTATCCCGATCTACCAGTGAATTTTCTACAGACTCCTATTTAAAGAAATCAGCTACTATTGGTATAGGGGCCTGTCGTTGACTTCACAGGATCATTTTGGGAATTTCTTCACACAAAGAACACAAAGGCTTAAAGAGAATAAAGAGATAGAGTTTTTGAAATCCGTATGATTTCTATTCAAAATCACATCTCCAAACAAATGGGTCGGAGGTCCCTTGTATAGGCCTATGGGCTCAGCTTTCCTGAGAAGCTCACTCGATACAAGACACACAAAGAAAATGCAAAAGAAAAAGAAAAAGAAAATGGTGGGATGCAATTCCACCTCACACATCACAACAAATAAAAAATACATAACAAATACAAAATAGATAAATGACATGTTTTATTTGATCCGCTCGTCCATGTGGGATATGACGTGTGTTTAGATCAACGTCTAAAATCCCTCCAAGTCGTATAGAGAATCAATAATCTCTCCAACCGAGACTTCCTTCTCTGACTCTTTCATTTTTATCAATTCTTTTATGGAACGTTGGATTTTATATCTGAAAGTGAAGATATCTTCTTTATGTCCCTTCCACATCTTGAGTTCTTCAAGAATTGTGTCTGCCTCCAACGTGAAGTCTGTCAGATGTGTCATCTCTGCATGTTGCATGTATCTAGAGTTGATAGAGACCAACACATTGTCTCCTAAAAAGAATATAAAATCTTTTATCATTTATTTTTATTAATTCAGATAAATGATACATGCGATTTGGATATGTTCGTAATGAATTTTGTTCAAACCGAACTCTAGCCAATCTTCATCGCTAAACTGCGAGTCTTCAAATGTTTTCTGGACAGGTCCTTTAGTCCAGTACCCTGGGTACCAATTCTATAACATGATCACTCTATCTTCTAATATGATAGGCTCAATATGTGAAACCCACCATAAAAAAACTTGGATATGCATTGTTCAAAACTGTTCTCACCATATTGGGTACCCCAATTGAATGTGGAATTTATTTTCTTAAATCCCAAGAATTGTACTATTCCCATGCTGAAAGCTTTATAGCATTCAATGTGTAACACCCCGACCCCTCTAGACAGGAGCTGGTGCATTACTTGTGATATTGGCATGGATAAAAGGAATGAAAATCTTGAAGGAACGATTAGTTTAGTAGTCTTGAATAAACTAGATACATAGATTTAACTCCAATTACATTGGGAAAGGTTACAAAATACAATACAAAACAAAAACTAAAAACTAAATCCACAGGAACTCAATAAAAGGCCTTCTCTTCACCACCTGTCGAAGGTAGAAAATGAATGGGGTGAGATCAAATGCTTAGTAAGGGTTACAAATAGAGGAATCATGAGTACAATAATAAGTGAATCATAATCAATCTGACATAATCAAAATGGCATAGTGAATAAATGAACAACTAATGCCATTAATAAACTGAGAATGAAACTGCATCCATAGATTTTTTCATAGCGAAAACCTCATGGATAATAATAATAAATAATAATGAATAAATAGAATGCTTATTAATTTGATGTCATGTATCTGTAACATGAAACCATAATACCGTAAAAACGGTTTACTGCTGTGGGTAGAAACCCGTCTTATTTTTTGGAAACAAACTCGAAGGGTCTGTCGCCAAACTGTTTTGTCTCATGAGACCTACCGATGCATCGAGGGGATTTAGTGGGTCCCACACACCTCTATATCCAAATAATTCTTTATACAATGATTCAATACAAGATCAATATGCCTTTTCAATATTCGTATAGAGTATAGAATACGGATTCATCAATAACATCCCAAATATAAACCGTATGTGAAATGGTATACGGTTTAGACAATAAACATATCCATGACATGAGATTATGGATATTTAATAGAAAATAATTTCAAATGGAAAGTGATATTAAATGGGAAATAGGTACACCACATAAGGATTATTAGGTGAACAATACAAAGTTAGTCACAACAAGGGGGATATTCTTGAACAAAAGTGAGAGAGAGGATCCCTTACCTTATGCTTGAAGGTGTTCTTGTCTTGTTTTTAAAGACCTGAATAAACAAATTAGGATTATTAATTCATAAGTCCATAACCTCTTTTATATTTAATTGATATGGTATAACCTTATTTAGTTCATTAATGTCCTTTTTGATGGATTTAAGAGATTCAATTTTATTGTTTTGGAAGCATTTTCTTACTTGGTTTCATGCTTTGTTTACTTATATTCATAAATAGAAGTTGGATTGAAATATGGTTAAACATCCAGAATTGTTAATATACATTATTAGTGAAATTAAATAGACATAAATGATCTTATAATGATTCTGGTTATATACTATGATGATGACTCATTCGATGAGTTTAAAGATAAACGCTTGAATTTGGCTTGGCAGTTTTTGTGCAAAATAAAATTGTTTTGTATTTTTATTCCATATTTGGAATGTGTAAAGATTACATAACATTAATCAAGATAAAACACATTTATTATTACCTGGTTCAACCATATATTTGGTTTCATGACCAGTCTTGAAATAATTAATGGAAATTGAAATCACATCGTCTACGATGTCGGTAATTCGACACGTCACAGACAATGTTTTCAATTCCTTGAACAAGTGGGGGAAAAGAAGAATATTGAGGATGAATTTATCATGAAAATTAGAAAATCTAGAATATAAAATATTCTGGAGATTTCATTCCTCTTGGGTAAGAATATATGAAGAAATAATAAATAAAGAACTCAAAATAAAAGAATAATTTTGAAATTGCTTACAAAAATTCGGCAGCCTAATGGCTACGCAACATGGTTTTAGAAAATATTAAAAAGAGAGGGGACAAAGGTCACCTATCCAAAAATGAATCATAATATAGATTAGATCAAGAATAAGAAGAAAAATAAGAACATGGTATGGAATCTTGAAAGATATACCACATAAAAGAGAACTTGAAAGGAAAAAAGAAAGAAATTGATAATTTTCTTACCTTGTAGAGTAACCCTTAGAACTTGAAGGTTGGGACCTTGGGGGCTTTAGGAAACCTTGGGAGGACTAATATGAAGGTAATGAGGCCAGAACTTCGTTGAGGGAGAATTGAGAATGAATTCAATGAAGGGAAGAGTTGGTATTTATAGGAAAAGTGAGGGATTATTTTAATAATTTTCAAGGGACACCTCATGGGTGGTTTTTGAAAAACCATGGGCTCTCCCATGGTATTTACCCATGGTATAAGACACTTGGGACACCTCAAACCTTATTTAACTATACACAAGTCGACCAGATTTATGACATCATTACTTCATCATTAATGATGTCACAAACACCCTGAAACTAAAAACTGTATTTTTTTACTATTCATAGAAAAATCAACTGTTTCAGAAAAATTCCCAAAATTCACCCTAACCATTTTTCGACGTGTAGAATTCAAAAGTGAAATCCATTTTTTCAAAAATAATTTTCTAAATATTATTAATTTAATTTTTAAATAAAGTCATAGTTAATTCGAAAAATAACAATCTTAAAGTGCAATTAGTTTTATTTCTCATTGAAAAACTAATTAAGATCTCATTATCTTATTGCATTAAGAAAATGAAATAATAATATTATTTACTATTCATAAGGGTCATATTACTATTCATATTACTATTCATAAGGGTATGTTACTATTCACCAAAAATTAAGTTTGTTCTATCAGGATCCAAATGACTTACTGATCACAACTCTAGATGACCATTTTTTGAAATTCAAAACATAGAAGTGGAAAATTTATATTTAATGGCTAGGTTTTGACTATATCCTAAATAACCTAGTGTTGTTTCAAAGGAACACAGTGACGAATAGAATGTATTTAACAGAAACATACCTTAAAATGTTTGGGGTGCTACACAATGAACTCTTCTAGTTCTAATTTCGTATCTGGTATGTGGAGTTTTGGAATCCCTAGTCATGAAATTCTCCAAAACCTCTTCAAAAATGGATATTCTTTCATGATTGTTTCCTTGATTCTATTAAATTTGTTAAGGAGACCAAAAACTTTGACCTTCAGCCTGATTTCTTTAGTGATGATCATACTAATCGTATCTCAATCAATATTTTTATAATCCTCTATAAGATCTTCAGATTCTTCAATCATGTTCAGAACATGGTTCATACCTCTTTTGAATATTTGATCATCTTTACTTTTCTGGATCAGATTATAAACAGATGTGGATTTATTTCCTGAAATATTTGAAATCCTTTGCAAACATTTCCATATCTCCCTACTGGATTGGGCTCTTTATCTAGCTCATCATCTAGACTTTCTTGATATTGTTCTTCTTGAGCATTATGTCATTAAGGTTCTTTTCGAGACCTTTGATTCTTTTCAAGTTCTTCTTCTACATGATCAGGCCAACTTTTAATAGTTTTCTCTTTTCCTTTATAGATTCCATTTGTCTCAACCTTCAAGTTCTTCTGAGCCTTTATGTTTCTCAGATTATCTGCACATTGAGTGCTATAATGACCTTTCTGACCACATATAAAGCATTCAATATGACTTTTATCCTTAGACTTACTATCTAGAGGTCTCTTTGAAGCATTTCCTGGGTTTTCATCCTTTCTAGCTGAGGAACCTGTACTTTCTGATCTTTCAACCTTACTAGATGAAGATTCCCTCTTCTGAAGGTGATTCTATTCTAGAATCCTCTTTCTCTGTTCAAGTCTATCAACCCTTTAATTCATTGCTTTGATAATCAGGCATTCTACCACATAATTATTATCAATGCAAACAGGGAATCTTCTTGATTTTATACTTTCTTCCATTGCACCTACAAGAGTCAAAATAGCATGTTAGTGCATCTAGAATGACATTATCTTTTCTTTTAATATTTTCTATATTAAAGTTATAGTATTTCAATTCATTACTCCATCATACAATTCTTTCCTGGGTAATTTTTTTTAATTTAATTCACATAAAATTTATTATATAATAACTATCAGTTCTTATAGTAAAATGTTTTCCCAAGAAAATCTCATTAGCCCTAATCCCTTTAAGGACTCCAAGCAATTCTCTTTCATGGACAAGATAATTATTCTCTACCTTGTTAAAACATCCACTCCAGTATCTACTGATACTATCATTATGGTTTTTCCTTATCTTTAGGTTACATCCCCATGTTGAGTCTGATGCATCTATTTCTAAGATAAGGTGATCTTTACTCCCATCTGGATACTCCAATTCCAGGAGATTCTGTGCTTTCTGCTTCAAAATTCTGATTACTTTAGAATATTTTTCTGTTCAATCCCAAGGTACCTTAATGAATATCTTTCTCTATATTGGAACTGAGATTTTTACTAAATCTATAATGTATGCTTTGGAATAACTTAGTATACCAAGAAATACCTATATCTTCTTATGATTTGTAAGCTCATAGGGGAAAGTTTGTAGCTTTTCTACAATATGCGGTTGAAGCTTTTCTCTACTTCCTTGGATCTACAATCCCAAGAATTCTATCTATGGTTTCATCCAAATGATCTTTCTTTATGAAAGTGCCATCCCTTCTTCTCTGACCAATTCATCAACCTGCTGTAAATGTTTTATATACTCTTCTGTATTTTTACTAAATACGAGCACATCATCAATATAGACTGCCACAAACTATGCTAATCTACTAAATGTCTTATCCATTCTTATCTAGAATATTCCTGGTGCATTTTTTAGTCTGAATGTCATAACTATCCATTCAAACAAGCCAACTGGAATTGTGAATGATGTCAATGGTATAGCCTCGTCTTTGATCTTTATTTTCCAATAGCCTGAATTGAGATCAAACTTAGAATATACCATTGGTCTTTCATTCTTAATCCTGCTTCTCAAAGATTCTTTTTTAGGAAGATTGTAGCCATAATCCTTCATAGCACAATTAATATCACGATAATCTATAACCATTCTGGCCTTACCACGCTATTTTTCTGCATGATTCATTAACATGAATGCCACACTCCTGTGAGGACTTTCGTTGTTCCTGATTAATCCAAGATTGATTAATTTTGGAATTTGTTTCTCAAATTCCTTTACCATTTCATCTAGATAGGAAATTTCCTTACTTCTGATCATTGTACTAGGATATTTAAGGGTGATTGTAGCCTATGGCATTGCCTTCTGCCATAGTTTCAGAGGGTTTTCTGACCAATTTTTTGATAAGTAGTCCTTTATCTTAGTCAATGCCTCTTCTTAATTAATCCTCATAACATTCATTCCAACTAGATCTTTCCACTGCTCAATCTTTCTGTGGGGTTCTCTATCTTCATATGGATACTTTTCTACTTTAATAGTAGATACTTTCTTATCTAGAACCATTCTAGTTTTTTCAGAAGTGGTTGGAATCAAATAATTATCAAGGATAATTCCTTATGAAAATATCATCATAGGTTGATATCTTCTAAGGAACATATTTCCAATAAATAAGTCATCTGGCAGTTGAGGAATAAAACAAAGCATCTTCTCTATAAATATCCTTCCATTGAGTTCAATCTGAACATCCCTTGCTACTTCTTGAATCAAAACTGTTGCATTATTACCAACTGTAACTTGCAACTCTGAAGATTCCCAGGTTACTCCTGAAAATCGAATTCTTGTACAAGATAATGTACATCCTGTATTAACTAGGGCAACACATGCAGTTTCATTAATACTTAATTTTACTAATGTATCCCATTCTACTATCTTTTCATTGAGTAATGAAGATCCCATATATCCTACATGAGTTTCTTCATCCTCATAGATAGGTAGTCGAATGGTCCTTTGTCTAAATATCTTTTTGGAAATTGATGTTCTAGGTTCTTATACTAAAGTACCTTCATTTTTTCTAATTGAGATCCTTGGATCTTATAAAGGGTTCTCCAGTATTTCTGATTTGAAGTTTTCTATCTTCAAATATGATCTTCTTGATCTTGATCCTTTTGATATAAGATCTTATTATTCTTCTCTAACCTCAGAGATGACAAGTCTATTTCCAACTTGTTTAATAACATCTAGAATAAGTAGCTTCTGCCTTCTCTCTTCCTCTGGATTTGGTGAAACTCATTATTTAGGCCAGGTTAGACTTTTGGGGGTTATCACTTGTGGTGTCATTGCTCTAATTGATGTTCCTCCATCTTGAAAAAGATGTGTAAATCTTTCCAAACCCTTCCTTAGAGATGGTCTTCCAGTATTATAGAACTTCACATAGATGTGAGTAATTACTCTGACATATCTCTTATCGGGTGGACATCCAAATGTTTTCTTGTCAGTTACTCGTGTTGATCTTTACTTCTAGAGTTATACTAATACTTCTGTCCATAAGAACTATATGCAAGTCTGGTATCACCTTTACCCATGATGCTCCTGCATGCAAATTTTATCATGCTCTTCCTAATAGTGCATTGGAGAAATTGGCTCAACTACCATCCACCACTACAATTAGGACTGGTAGATCTTGTCATTTTATGACATGAGGATCTACTCCTATCTAGATTATTATAAAATGCACATACTTAGCATTTTTCTGAATTTCCTTGTTAACCCTTTCTGGTTTTAGAAAAGTCATTCTAAATAATCCTCTATCTATTTTATAGAATTCAGCTGTCTCTTCATCCTCAAAGATCTTGGTCATTTCTCTATATGGTACCCAAGAATTTTTGTATACCTCAGACCAATTAACTCTAGGCATATTCCATTATTGAAAATCTCTTCCTTATGAAGGGATTTCATTTTCTGAATAATGAACCAGATCTCCTTCCATCTCCTCTAGTCTTACGAGTTCTGAAGAGAGTTCATATGCACTAGCCTCTGTTCGAGTAATTGCTATTCAAAGCTGGCTCAAAATAGGGTTATTTTTTTCTTCCTCATCTAAGATGGAATCTTCCTCTTCTGAGTACTCTGAATATAAAGAATATAAACTTTCATCATCTGATTCTATATCTTCTCCCCATATTGGCTCAAACAATATCTCTGATGAATCTTCCATCATTATTGTTTTGAGACTACCCCTTCTTCTATCTGCATTTTAGAAAATATCAGCTTTGTGACCTTTCTTGCCGCAAAACCAACAATAATCACAACTGGATAGAGATTTTACTTTAGGTAATCTGGGATACTTCCAATATTTGGCCTTAAAGTTTTCTCTCATATCCTTTTGGATTCTATTTGGTCTAAGTATTCGCTTATATTTTTTAGGCTTACTGCTTGAAAATATACTTGATGGTTTTCTCATGACAAATAATTTCCATAGCTTCTTGAACAATTTCTTTCATCCACACTATCCATCCTAGCATTGTGTTTTGAATGTTCTTTGTTGGGTTTTTCCAATATCCTTCCTGGTTGGACCACACCCATATTTTCTTTCAATACCCTCTACTTTTGAGTAGCAAGAAGAACTCATGTATGGAATATTTCTTTCATCCTATAAGACATTCATCTACATACAATAGAGTCTTATCACCTGCCTTATTGTTTCTGCTTGAACTCCTAGAGTGTCTTTCATATCTTCACTCTGGGAAAGACGAGTCTTCGATGCTTGTTGAACAATTTCATGACAACTTCCTAGAATCTTTTGGATAAATATATCTAGAGTATATGCTTGATCTCTTGGTCCAAGAAGATAATACCAATGCTAAAACTCATAAAGATATTCTTCAAAGTAACACATGTCACAAATTTGGATCATGGTTAAAGTTGTTCTAGATTTTTCTACCAATTCTCCATCCCGATCTACCAGTGAATTTTCTGTAAACTCTTGTTTAAGGAAATCAGCTACTACTGGTATAACTTCAATTGGGAATTTAACATATTCCTGGATAGCTGTTCTTACTTCTGAGTGTCTTAGTAGCATATCCCAAAATCTCCTTGCATTATCTCTCAAGGTAGATCCAGAAAAATTAAGCGCACTATCTATGGTCCATGACTATAAACCAACTAATAGCATATAATATCGAAGGTTTAGATCCCATTCATCTATGGGTGCTCCCAGATCCTTTTCACAGTCTAGATTTAGGATCGTCCTATATTGAGGAACATCTTCTAGATGTGTTTTCTTTGGCCTATAGTCTTTCTGAATATAGCTGGGATATAAGGAATTGGATTCCCTATTGATCTTCTGAAACAAATCCTTGAATGATCCTTTCCATCGTTCCCAAGGAATTGGTTTTTAGGTGATCGGCTTCCATACTGGCTTGGCTTCCCAAGGTTTTACACTGAGTCTTTCGGTGGGAGATGACTTATTCTATTTCTTTTTTATCTTCTCCTAGAGTTTGTCTTGTAGGTATTAAAATTTATTGATCTTTTCATTTAGGTTTTTGAAGACATGTTCTATATCCCCAAGTTCCCATTTCTCCTGAGTAATAATATCGTGGATCTATTTCTGGTATTCCTAGATACTTTGAGAAATACTAGAAACTTCTTCCTGATATTCTTGAGCTTATCCTACTAAAGGCCATGTGTAATCTTCTGCAGTATATCATCCTGATAAACTTGGTCTTTATGTATCTATGTTTGGATTCATATTCGTATCAGAGACAGTGGCATCAGGATGATTGGAAGCTTCTCCTGAAGCTTTCCCTTCAAGCCTCTACCAAATGTCTCAGATATTTGGTCCGACACCAGTTCCTCTTCTGGCCATATTTTACTATTCAAAGAAAAATACTTCTCCTTATGGATCTCCTAGTGTTCTTTCTAGGTTTTGGACTAACCATTTGGCTTGTCGAAGATAAGATTCTGTACACCTGATTTCTGCCTTTAATGTCTCAAGATTATCTTGAATTGCCTGGGCTTTCTTCCCTAACTTGATTACTTTAGGTTCATTTTTGAAAGCCAATTGGGCTTCTGGAATTTGACGATACTTTCTAAGCCAAATATGACTGGCTTTGTTCTCATAATATCGTACCCTTCCTTCTAGCCATTTCTGCTCATAATAAAGTCCTTTAACCATGGGATCTAGAAATTCCTTACCGGAAAATAAGTAAGAATGAAATCAGTTCAAATGGAATAAACATCCAATTGAAATTACAAGTTCTGTTTCATTATAAAAAAATCAGACACATCACTAATGAGAAAAAAAACATTGATGATCGACATCATTTTCTATGAGATAAAACATAAAAAAGAAGATATATTCCTTGAATTTGTCAGATTAGATAGATATATTGTTAACATTTTATCAATGCTTCTAAATTATAAAATATTTATTTTTCTAAAAAAATATTGGAATGATCGAATATAAATGATCATATTATATTTCATTGTTTTACTTCTTATAGAAAAAAACTCACATAAAGAGGGATGCATTTTTTTCATGTAGAGATTTCTTCAATCATTTTTAGGTGTTTATTTTTGGGAGGTTAAGAAAGAGAAATGATATATTCATAGGATTATTATATTTATTGAAATATATTGAAAATAAATTATATCATAATTCTATATTTTTTAATTTCAAACACTTATAGTAACTGACTTACATTCCTACTTAGTTTTTCAAAATAAAAAGATGGTTTTAAATAATTTTGTCAATTATTCAATTTTGGATTCATTAATGATTACCAAGATAATTAAATCCATCATTACATGTGTTATATCAATCAATAGTTAATAATTAATCAGATTCCCGTATTTAAGATTAGCCAACCCTTGGAAATCTATCCTCTTAATTTTCTACAAATCCTTGCAAAGTTTTCTTTAGGATTATACATTTTATCTATAAAATATTTAAAATTACATAAGATTCCTTCATATAAAAGTCTTATCTTGTTGTGTAGTTCATCCAAATTTTGGGAACATGTGACCAAAATGAGACTATTAGAATGAAGATTAGTAACAGAGGCCTAATCAATCTGGATGTGTTCAATGAGTATTATTATTTATTGAAGGAGGTGATTTTGTTTAAAAAATGGGAACATATTAATTTACTGTATAAGAAATACTATCCATTTTATAAATCAATTATTCATTAATTTTATATTAAACTAAATTATGAAACCATTAGAGGGGTTTCATGAAAAAAATTTAAAAATTAGGGTAATTAATTTTCAATGAATATATAAAAATTTCATCATGTGGTAGGATTTTCATTAGAAAAAGAAAGTATACATGTATTATATAAGTATCCAAAAACATATTGTTATTTTATGAAGGAAGATTCTATTTTTAGGTTATATTTTTCTAAAGATAATTTTCAAATAATTCCTAATACAAGAGATGAATAATGGATTTTATGTAAATAGATAAAAAATATTATAGTTTCGTGGAAGGGAGATGTTAACACCATTAAAATTTAGGATATTTATATTATTGATTATATGGCTAATATGTGTAAGTTCAAGATTGTTCAATTCATGTGAGACTATATTGGAGCTGTGTGATCTGGAATAATAAAAGTGAAAATGATTCCTTACAACCGTGTTATAAATAGAGTTCTATTAAAGATCCCCTAAAAGGAGAAAATTATCAATATGATGAAACCAACAAGTATAGATGAAAATATGATTATTGAAGAAAGAATTTCAAACCTAAAGTTTGTATATGATAGTTAAAAAAATTGTTGTTGATCCAAAGAGGGAAATTATAGTAAATTTTCAACCTAAGAAAAATAAAAAACAATTTACAAGTGAATTTCCTCAAACATTATTGAGAAAAGTTTCCATAAGTCCATCTGATGATGACGATGATGAAAGATAGAAAGCACCTATAAAGGTAAGATATGAAATAATGTTTTATGAAAAATAAAAATTAATTGAAGGTGTTTTCTTTAAGGTAGATCCAAATTAGTTAAGTTGGAATTAAAAAATATAGATCTTCCACCTTGCACCATATCCTCGAGGAAGAAGATTGTAGATAATGAAAGTAAATACGGGCCTACAAAAGAAGATATAAAATGTAAGAAATCATTTATCAAGTTTCTTAGAAAGTAATAGAAGTAGAGTAAAGAAGTAAATATGAATCTATATGGCCTTTGATGTTTGAATAATATTTGAAATAAATATGAATCTATAAAATATAAGAGACCAAGGGTTATCCTTCCACCTATTTAAATTCAAGATCTGATTTATGAAGAAATAAATTTTAATAATATTGTAAAAAATGATCTTATATTAACTTCTTATCCATGGGAAAATGAAAATAAAAATCTGCATAGGTGAATGTTACTGATTCAATTGATTCAATTTCTAGATCACATCATTTTCATAATAGTTAAAGTGAATGAAATATCGCTTCATTTTTTAATAGTATAGAGTAACCAAAAGGTAAAAAGGGACCATGAAACATAATAAATCCACTAGAATAATTTTAAAAGAAAAAGTATCCCACTCCAGAACTCAAATACAAAATTGTCCACACCATAGAAAGAATAAACTAAAAATCCAAGCCTAGTGGTCTAACCAGATGAAATTCCTTCTTGTTGAGAACCATTTTATTTTAATGATCCCAAATCATTACTATTATATTTCTAATAAATATAACGTTTTGTGATAGTAAATTATATTCTGTAGAAATTTTGAAAATTTAGCTAAGTGTTGATTTGTCGTTAGTTCAAAAGATCTACTGCAATTCATACTGCACTACCATCAAGGTGTGCTACCATTGAATGGAGCTACCGCCAAGCACTGCTACCATCATGTAGTTATTGTATCCATTTTATACCATGATTATCAGATGCTACTACCATCAAATACTCCTACCACCGATATCTGCTATCGTCGATCGATGTTACCTCCAAGGAAAAGCTACCACTATCGATACACTTAAATATATCTACCGCCAGGATGATCTACTACTAGGTTGTACTACTGCCAGGTTGTGCTACTGCTACTGCCACAACATTGCTACTATCAAAAAATCTTCCATTTAGATATGCTACTGATAATGATCTACCGTCAGAGGCTGCTACCACCAATTCAAGATGTTGTCGTCATGACATCTACCACCAATGAGGCTACCATTGCCATCTAGAATTAATTTCAAAATTAATTCTTCAATTGCTATTTTATGCATTTAATATCGGATAGAAGCACATGGATTTAATAATGATTATTCTTAAACAACTCCTTGGAATACTTAAAGATAAAGACATTATTTCCATATTTTCTTCTCTATATAAGGATCTAGATAATTTTATTATTATTTTGCAACTGATAATTGAATCTCATGAAATGCTATATATACAGAAGATCATCCTCGTGCACAATAGAGAGAATGTGTGGATGCATGGTGAATATGTAAAAATAGTGAAAAGATATAGTAACAAAAAACTGATGGAGAAAAAAGGATTTTCCAAATCATTTATGATACTCTATTTCACTGCACTTTATATGAAAACCTTGTGGAAGCTTCTCATGAAGATCTTCAGAGACTCATGAGAAACTAAACCCATTCGGATTGAGTAGCACTACATTTTATCATATCTAATATTTTCTCTTTTTGTCCATACTTTACTTTTGAGTTGTGTTTATTACTACTCTTTATATCCATAAAACAAAGTCTCCTTTACTAAATTGGAGAGTTCTTGACACACTCTCTCAATCTTATTCATCTGTATTCCCACGAACAACTATGGAAGTGGTTTTGTGTGACCTGTACTTGTTTTATCCCATGGATAACTATGGAAGAGTCTTTGTTCCTGGACAACCTTGTGAGCAACTTTATGTAAAACTCGATCTAGGTTGTGGAAATTTTTATTTTTATAATAAACTGCTTGGCAAAAAATGATTTCCATGTGGAGGGGATTAAGTATCATATTGAGACCTAACCCCTTATTAAATTTTTCTATGATTTATCTTTTTTTAATGATTTTAAATCAAACTCATTTCAATATTATTAACTTTTAAAAAAACTAAACTTTGATAGTTAACTCAAATTGGTGTTTTATATATTGTGTTTGATATGAGTAGTTTGGTTTCACAAGTTAAAATACTTTCCAAAGTATTTTAACTAAGCTATGATCAAGATTTTTATAACCTTTTTCAAAGATCAAATTATATATTTATAATATTTTTTCTAACTAGGAATTTTTATTAAATTGGAGGATTTAGTTTTAAAATTATTTATAAACAAAATTTTTATTGGAAACTCAATTCACCCCTCTTGATTTGTCCACTCCGAACATAATTTAGAATCATAGGATTTAAAAATATATTTTAACTATGATCTAGTTGTATTTAAAGATCTTAAATTTCCATTTTAATTCTTTATGGATAACAATATACAAGAAGAAACATCCACTAATCTACCTCCTTATTTCAATGGAACTAACTATGATCAATGGAAGATTAAGATGAAAATCCATTTATAGAGAAGGGGGTTAGAAATTTGGATAGTTATCGAGAATAAATATGAATTACCTAAAGCTCATAGAATATATTAGAGAGATGCCACTAATATTGCCTATAATTGTAACTATAAAGCTATCAATTATTTATATTCCGCCTTAAGAGATGAAGAATTCTATAGAATATTTTCTTTCACTATTGCTTTCAAGATTTGGGATAATCTACTTGTTTCTCATTGTGGAACTACCAATGTTAAAGAAATGAACTAAAATTATTACACAATTGAATATGATACATTTAACATGAAACCTAATGAGCCTATTTCTGATATGTATCTTAAGTTCAATGATATTATAAACACAATTCATTCTCTTGTGAAGATCATTGATGTTGAGTATGTGTTGATTTAACAATTTCATTAATTTATTTTTGATTTTGATGATCACAAACACCCACATTTATGTTACTAATAAAGTTTCTTTTAAGTGAATTTTAGGATGATATTCATTAGAATATTTATTTTTATTCTGGAAGCATTCACAAGTTTTTAAATCTATGGGAGGATATTTGATTACGTATTTTGGGCATGTTTAAAAATAAACTAGAAACACTTTTCATACCCTACGTTTGTAAGTAAAACGTATGGTTTGGAAACCCTACATTTGGAATAAAAAATATGGATCATGAACCCTACAATGTTGGAAAAGTATGGGTCAACAACCCTATGTTTGGAAGAAACCCTATGTTTGAGGAACAAACGTATGATTCGTTAACCCTACTTTTATAATCAACCATACGTTGTCAACCGTACTTTTGGAGTTTATTACTATGTAGAGAAACTATATGTTTGAGTTGGTCAACGATGATGTTTTAAATTAAAGATATTATCCATGTTTTCTGAAATAGTCTCTCTAGAAGTAAATATCTCTTCAAATTTTTTTTACGACTAATTCAAAGAATCGTACTCAACAGCTTAAATCATTCCTATTTCTAAGGGATGTTATGACCCTCTTTGATTGATTTGAATTAAAATATTTGTGATTTATTATGTGGTATTTTTGGAGCTATTTTGACATGAAGTTATTCTATATTCAAGATAAATACTGAGATATTCATATTCTAAAGATATAGATATTCCTCTTAAGAAAAAGTTGAGCACCTGTAAATAATAGTGTGTCGTCACCTTCAGAGATACACTTTTGAGATGTACATGTTTTGTTCTAGTTGATTAACACACTATAGTTGCTACTACTGTATCTTATTGTTAAATCCTCTTCTGCAGTTCAAAAAATCATTTATTATTGTTACAAATTAGAGACATACATGTTCATTCATCTATCTGGTGTTTTCTCTATCACTGTTTAAATAATTCATTTGTGATGTTGAAGATTAGTTTGTTGTTACTGTGCATTATTGAAGATCAAACAAATCTATCAGTTGTTGCTACAACTGTAATCTAAATATGTTTTCTCAATCAAATCAAGCTCTATTGATTTATTTGAGTATCAGTTGCTCGGACTCAGTTGTGGTGGAGTGTCAAATTATCAGACTAAATTGTGGTTTTTTTCCTTGTAAAAGAACTAGAAGGCCTTTTAAAACACTTATTATAAAGGTATCAACTGCCTATACTCAGTTGTAGAAGTCCCTAGTGAAAGGACTTACTAGTGAAAATCACCAAGATTGTAATGACCCAATGTTTTTTCAATAGAAATTCACTTCTTATAATTATGGCATATAATCCCATGAAATCAAAACATAATGAACTACTAAGTACTATGTGGCCTTTAAACATAATATTGTCACTTCTATGATTTGAAAATTGAAAATCTGACATACACAGTTGCGATTAGTAAGATGTTTGGAGTCCGATAAGACAAACTTAATTTTTGGTGAATAGTAACTGACCCTTATGATTAGTAATTTTACCCTTATGAATAATAATATAAACATTAAGAATATTAAATTATCCAAAAATAATATTATCCTCACCCATGAATGTATAAATAAAATTTAGGCATCTTATAAGTGATAATATGACCATAGTAAAAATATTGGTATTTTTGTAAGTCATAAATAAATAATTATAATTAATAAATTAATTTAAATTAAAATTTATTTTCCTAAAAGGTGTTTATAAATTAACAATTTCATGTCTTTTGGTTTTAATATAATTTTATAAGACCTTATGTAATTTTTTAAAATATTATAAAATCAGTTATAGTTTTTAAATTAGTATTTTTCAAAAAAAAATTATGCTTTTAATTAAAAATTAAATTAATCATATTTATAAAATTATTTTTGAAAATTTGATTTCATTTTTGTATTCTAAACATCGAAAAATGGTTAGGGTGAATTTTTGGTATTTTTCTAAAATACTTGAATTTTTAGTGAATAGTAAAATACATTAATTTATCGTATAAATACCTTATAATTTAAACCCACTATTCCTGACATCATGAGTGATTTAAGCACCAAAATATCAAACTCACATGAACTTATTACTATTCTTGGTCATGTAATCATTACTATTTATTTTCTTATGGAAAAATAATAAACTAATGATTAAAATATTAAGAAAACCATCCTCCCCTCCACTATAAAAGCCACCCACACTCCCCTCTTCTCTTTACTCCTCTCAAGCCTTGTAAATTCCTTAAATTATGCCAAAATATATCTCCAATATACTCCCCCACATCCATCATCCCTTGTTGTCTTCAAAAGTCCAAATCCTCTCCCATTAAGAGGCTCTCAAGGAAGATTAAATCAAGAGGTAAATTCCTCTTTTCTTTTCCTTCATTTTCATTTCAAGTTCATTTGTTCTATTTTCTTTCCTAACCTCTCCTCATCAAAATGGTATGATAACTCCAATAACATACATGTACTGGAATTATATTATTCTAATGGTATATTTTATCATAATCTCTCATTCCCCCTCCTTTTATACTATAAATGAAAACACCGTCCGAGATGTGTTGATTTATCACATTCAAGAACGACGGGTTTACAATTTGAATTACCATCTTATAGACTAGTCGTAAAACCATTTTAATGGTTGAAACGGGTCATAATATATGTATTTTATCTTATTTAATGTTATGTAATCCTTATAAATTCATGATGTAAAATAATAATACAAAACAAGTTAATTTTGATCAAAATCACCATGTTAATCCAAGTGTTTATCATTAATGTTTTATATAATGATTCACTTTCACTCCAAATAACCAAATAAATTTTATAACCATGTAATATTATGTATTTTCACTAATGTCATATAACTTCAATTCTGGACAACCACTCTCATCATACATGTGTATCCGAACATGAATATAAGTGAACTGATCATTAAACCCAAGGAAACAAACGGACCTGAACAATGGAATTGAACCTCATAACCAATCAAAAAGGTTATGAATGAACTCAAAAAGGTTATAATAAATCATTTAAATGTAAAATAGGTTATATAATAATTAATTAATGAACCTAATTTTATTATTAAGGTCATTAAGATCAATATAAGTTCACCATCAGACTTAAGGTAAGGGATCCTCTCTTTCTCACATTTATTCAAGAATCTCCTCTATGTTATGCCCTTTTATTTGTAATTACTAATGATGGGGTATGATTTTTCACCTCTCCCATACTTCAATCATGATTTATAAAATATGATAACCCCTTATATCTCTCAAAAATACCTTCTAAGTACACTCGATACCATGCTGATATTCCATAAGAGATTCTACCCGAACCTCTTATATTCCTTTAGGTTGCTCTATCTTTCTTTTTACCCAAATTAAGTTGTCTTTTCTTTTTATGTAAAACTTCTAAATATTGTGTATATAATCCAAAACCATGTTTCAATATCCATCCTTCATTTTATTTTTGTGATATACATGTTTTTAAATGATTCGCTCCTCAATACTTTTCGATAAGCAAACCCATTTAAGGGAACTTTTCTAATTCTTACCTATCATCATATACACTATATAATCTATTTTTAATCCACCATTGTTTTTATAAAACCACACTTTTTATTATGAAAACCTTCCTAGTTCACTTCTGGTTTTATATAAAATATTATTCCCTTTTCTGTTTTAAATGACCGTTGATATTTTTCTTTAACCGTAAGAAAATATTCAAATTCTAAAGTTTCCCAAAAACTCTTTTTGCATGTTATTATTAAAGTTGACATCACTTATCATGATTTATGCCTATTTTAACCTATGAAAGTCCATGAATTCTCTAATTAATTTCCTTCATGGAAACTTTTATGAGACGTTCATTTGTTATGCCTTATGTCATGATTATGATACCCAATTCTTACTCTAGGTAACCCTTATGTTTATGTATGGTTGATTATGTATGATTCTTTTTGTGGAAATAATATTCATGAACATGTTAAGATGAGTGATCCCAAATATCACTCCAATGAATTGGGTAAATTTTAGTCTCATGAGACATTATGTGCAACGGTCTTGGCGGTTAGTCTTGACTCATGCTACCATGTGCAACATTCTTGGTGGTTAACCTTGACTTGTGATCCTCTATGTGAAATGAGTCTTGAACCATGCTAAAGTCATGATTTATATTGCTACCACATTTATATGATTCAATGTTTATATGATCATATGTTTATATGTTATGATTCTATATTCCATTTTACATCATTATGTCATGATCTCTAACCCTTGTGCTAAAGACTTATTCTTATGTTTTTCCCCTTATTGGGATTTTAGATCATCCCTTTATTCTGTGATCCCCAGGGTACCCTTTGCAGATGTAAGTGTTCAAATGATTTTAGGATCTCTTTATGAAGACTAAATAAAGAAGTGTTTTTTTAGTCCCATGTTTTCAGTTTTATGTACCTAGTCTTCAAAGAAACTAGACTTCATGATCCTTAGCTTGTACTCTGATGTATAATTATGCTTAAAATCATGTAATGATATATGTAAAAGGATAGGGTTTTTATAGTTGGTATCAAAATATGGTCTAGTTATTTTTAGAGATTAGGAATAGAGTACTTTAGTAAGAACCTTAAGGATGAGACTAAGTATAAGAAAACACCCCTAAATTTTAGTAAGTATAGAGTAAGTGGTTTATCAAGAAAATACATTCGTGTCTGGATAAAAAAAGGTAGATATGGATTTGTCACAGATGTATCTAGGGGTAAAACCCCAAAACACCACTTAGAGCTATACTTGAATGGGAACTAGTGCACAACAATAGGTCTTCCTTCATTCTTGGTTTGACACTCCTGGGGGATATGCTTTGGTAAATTCATGAGTTTGGTACAAACCATTATTAAGGGAAAAAAGCCCATAAGAATATAAGTTAAAAAATAGATCAAGGATAAACTAGATTGAAACATAGGGAATCATAAGTTAGGATAAACTTCTCCTTTACAAGTTTATCCTCTTATGTTCAAAGTTTCCTTTTATGCTCAATAGCTAAGTATTCAAGCCATCTAATTGTATGTTATTTTTCTTAATTTATGGAGGGAAATAGAAGAACATGTGCCAAAAATAAATTTTATAGGGAATGTGAAGATTACCCTAATGATATGTTTGATATTATGGGAACGGGTGCTCAAAACTTCATGAAAGTACTTGCTCAGCTAGCTCAAGTTATGAATAATAACGTGAATCATGTGGAACACCCTCCTCCTCCAAGGAAATAGCAATTTTTCATTTAATCATTCAGGTGGTAAAGGCCTCCCATGTTTAGTGGATCTTCTAATACCCTCATCACGGAAGAGTGGATTAACTCCATGGAAAAGATATTCTCTATCCTCCAGTGCTCAGAAGAAGATAAAGTCTTACCGGCAGTCTATAGTTTTGATGGGGAAGCCGATCAGTGGTGGACACTAATCTAGAATACGAAGCTCTAGGAGGAAATTGATTCCATGGATTGGGAGGAATTCAAGAGAATATTTTTCAATAAATATTTTCCCCGAACCCTCCGTCTCAAAATGGAAGATGATTCAATTGGGCCATATGAAGAAAACTTTACAAGGCTTTCAAGGTACGCCTCTGAATTTGTCATGAACACCGAAGGCAAGGTGGATTGCTTCTTTAGCGGACTAAAGCTGAGTCTATGAAAAGCACTGGTGATTCAAGACTTCGACATCTATGAGGATATTTTCCATTGCTCCCTTAAGGTTTAAATGGAGATTGGATACTCTCAATGGTATCGTGGGCTGGGCGAAAAAAAGAGGAAAATGGAATCTAATGTGGTCACTTCCACAAATTAATTCCATGATGGAAAGAAGCCTGATCATCCCACGTGTAAAAATTGTGGGAAGAAGCATCCTGGTAACTGTCTAAAGGGAAGTAGGAATTTCTTCAAATGTGGAAAGTTGGGACATCTGGCTAAAATTTCCCAAGAAATATGAAAAATCCCACTAATGTGGAAGAAGAAAGGAAGGTTTATATCAACACTCAGCATATAGTGCAGTGTTACAACTACAATGAGCATGGATATTATGCAAACAATTTCCCTAAGATGAGGGTTCTCAGAGGTAATCAACAACAACCTCTAAGGCAATAAGGAAGGTCTTATACTATCACTACTACTGAGGTGGAGTAAGAGAATGATGTGGTGATAGGTATGCTAGTTATTCATTCAAGAATAGTGAACATACTATTTGATTTTGGTTCTACATATTCTTTCATATCTTGTAAGTTTAGTAGAAATATTCAAACACACCCTCAAAATTTGGAGGATAAGTTATCTATGAAAACAGTGAATGGGGAAATTATTGCATTAATGGTTTATAACTCCTCCCCGGTTAACGTTTGTGGAATGAACCTCCCAGAAAATCTCATCATACTTCATTTAGTGGAGTTCAATTATATCTTGGGAATGTATTAGATATCTTTATACAAATCCAACATCAAATGTTAGGAAAGGGAGATCACTCTTCACATCCTTAAGCATCATCCAATTCCTTACAAGTGTAAGGAGGAAGATGAATCTCCTTTAGAATCATTGTCTCAAGTGTTTATATTAATTCCTTATGAGCAAGCATGTCTAGCTTAAATGATTGAGACAAAGGAGAGAATCATGCTTAAATACATTCCCATTGTGAGGGATTACACTGATGTATTCCCTGAAGAGTTTCTTGGTCTTCCGCCTAATCGAGAGGTTGAGTTCTCAATTGAATTTATTCTTGGATCTCTTCCTATATCAAAGAAACCTTATAGAATGTCCATCATAGAGCTGAAGGAGCTAAAGAAGCAGTTATAGGAGAATCTAGAGAAGAGTTTTATATGCCTGAGTGCTTCACCATGGGGTGCGCCAGTCCTCTTCGTCAAGAAGAAGGATGGATCAATGCACCTTTGCATTGATTATCAAGATCTCAATAAAATCATGATAAAGAATAAGTATCCCATGCCACAAATAGATGACTTATTTGATCAGCTTTGTGGGGCCAGTTATTTCTTTAAGGTGGACCTTCGGTCGGGATATCACCAATTAAAGGTGAGGAAGGAAGATATTCCGAAGACTACCTTTCAAGTGAGGTATGGAAACTATGAGTTCATAGTTATTCCCTTTGTAATCACTAATTCTCCAGTAATTTTTATGGATTTAATGAATATGGCCTTTATAAATTACCTTGAAAAATTTGTGTTAGTATTTATCGATGATATTTTGATATACTTCAAGAGAATGGAGGAACATGAGGAGCATTTGAATACTGTGTTAAAGACTTTGCTAAGGGGAAATATGTATGAAAAGTATAGTAAATGTGAGTTCTATATAGAGGAAGTATCATTCTTGGGGCATGTTATCATCAACAAAGGGATTTCTGTGGACTATTCCAAGATAGAGGCAATTAAAGAGTGTCCCAGACCAACATCTGTAATGAAGATCCATAGCTTTCTAGTTCTATCCAGGTATTATCGATGATTTGTGAAGAACTTATCATGATTTTCAAACCCAATGACCAAGCTAACATGGAAGGGAGTAAAGTTTGTCTGGAATCAAGAATGTGAAGACTACTTTAAGGAGTTGAAAAATATGTTAATCACTGTGCTAGTACTCACACTCCCAACAATTAGAGAACTCTTTGTGGTGTTCAGTGATGATTCAAAGAAGGGATTAGGATGTGTGATAATGAAAAATGATAAAGTGATAGCCTACGCCTCAAGGCAACTAAAAATCCATGAGCAAAACTATCCTATGCATGATCTAGAGTTGGCGGTTGTGGTATTTGTGTTAAAAATTTGGCGGCATTATCTCTATGGGAAGAAGTGTGAGATATATACTGATCACAAGAGTCTCCAATATATATTCACACAAAAAGAACTTAATACACTCTAGAGAATATGGATAGAGATTATCAAGGATTAATACTGCTCAATCCACTACCATCCCGGGAAGTCAAAAAAGGTGGTAGATGCTCTTAGTAAAAAGGATCATGCCTCTTTATCAATGATGCGAATTGAAAAGGATTTGATCATATTATATTTTCAGAGGATGGACATGGGAATAATTAAGGGAGGAACATCATCAATCTTTTCTCAAATGATTGATCAACTATTCCTCATGGAGAAAATAAAGGATGCTTAAAGAAAAGATGTGGAAATTCAGAAAAGGGTAGAAGCCATTAAAAATGGGAAATCCTCCAAGTTCTTGATTGATGAGGAAGGAATAGTAAATTTGGGTCACGATTATGTGTACCATATGATACAGATATAAAGAATGATCTTTTGAATAATGTACATAACTCAACCTTCTCTATTCACCAATGGAGCACAAAGATGTAGCAAGATCTCCAAGAGAACTTTTGGTGGGAAAATATGAAGAAGGAGATTGCTGAGTATACAGTAAAGTGTCTGGTATGTCAACAAGTGAAGGCTAAAGGATAGAAGTCTAAGGGAATGATACAATGACTTCTTATACCAATATAGAAGTTGGAGAACATCACCATGGACTTTGTTACTAAACTTCTAAGGAAATCCAGAGGAAACAGTGCTATATGGGTCATCGTGTATCATCTTACAAAGATAGCTCACTTTATCTCAATTCAAGAGGACTTCTCGTTGGATAAACTTTCAGGGATATATATCAAAGAGGTGGTAAGGTTGAATGGAGTACCACTATCTATTATGTACGATCGAGATCCGAGATTCACCTCAAAGTTTTGGAAAAGTCTCCAACATGCTCTAAGTACTGAACTGAACTTCAGTATAACCTATCATCCTCAAAATGATGGCCAATCTGAGTGAACTATTTAGATACTAGAAGATATGTTGAGATCATGTTCTATGGAATTCAAAGGAGTATGAGACCAACATCTTACACTGGTTTAATTATCTTACAATAATAGTTTCCACTCAAGCATCCGAATAGCACCATATGAAGCCCTTTATGGGAAAAGGTGCAGAACACTGGTGTGTTGGGATGAAGTTAGTGATAGTAAGCTTCTAGGACCAGAAATGGTCGAAGAAATGGTGGAGAAGGTGAAAACCATTCAGCAGCACATCAAGGCAGCCCAAAGTCGACAAAAGGGTTATGCAGACAATCGTCAATGAGACCTTTAGTTCAAAGTTAGAGACATAGTATTTCTATGTATTTCTCCATGGAAGAAGGTCATGAGGTTTGGGAAGAGAGGAAAACTAAGTCCTAAGTACATCGACCCCTTCGAGATCCTTGATCGAGTCAGAGTTGTGGCCTATCGACTGGCACTTGTACCTACCATGTCTAAAGTACATGATGTCTTCCATGTATCCCTCTTAAGGAAGTACATACCAGATCCTTCACATGTACTCTCTTCAGAGGTGGTACAGTTGGATAATAATCTTTCTTACGTGGAGCTCCAAGTGAAGATCTTGGATCGTAGAGATAAATTTCAACATAACAAGACTACTCATCTGGTTAAAGTATTATGGAGGAAGCATAAGTACGAAGAGGCAATAAGGGAACTGGAGGAGGCAATGAAGGAAAAGTACCCGCATCTGTTTATAGATTAGAATGTAAAACAAAATTTTGAGGGTGAAATTTCATAAGGGGGGAATAATGTAACGACCCAATGTTTTATCAATGGAAATTCTATTCTTATAATAATGTCATATAATCACATGAAATCAAAACATAATGAACTACTAATTACTATGTGACCTTTAAACATAATATTGTCACTTCTGTGATTTGAATTTCGAAAATATGATATACACGGTTGTGATTAGTAAGATATTTGGAGTTCGATAAGACAAACTTAATTTTTGGTGAATAGTAACTGACACATATGAATAGTAATGTTACCCTTATGAATAGTAATATTACCATTATGAATAGTAAGTTTACCAAAAGAATAGTTTTCTCACCCATGAATGTATAAATAAAATTTAGGCATCTTATAAGTGATAATATGACTATAGTAAAAGTATTGGTATTTTTGTAAGTCATAAATAATTAATTAAAATTAATAAATTAATTTAAAATAAAATATATTTTCATAAAATGTGTTCATAAATTAAAATTTCTATGTCTTCTGGTTTTAAGATAATTTTATAATAACTTATGTAATTTTTGAAAACATTATAAAATCAGTTATAGTTTTAAAATTAGTATTTTTCAAGAAAATTATGATTTTAATTAAAAATTAAATTAATAATATATAGAAAATTATTTTAAAAAATGGATTTCATTTTTTGATTCTACACATCAAAAAATGGTTAGGGTGAATTTTTGGTATTTTTCTGAAATACTTGATTTTTTTATGAATAGTAAAATACATTAATTTACCGTATAAATACATTATAATTTAAATCCACTATTACTAACATCATGAGTGATGTAAGCACCCAAATCTTGAACTCAAATGCACTTGTTACTATTCTTGGTCATGGAATCATTACTATTTCTTGTCTTATGGAAAAATAATAAACTAATGATTAAAATATTAAGAAAACCCTCCTCCCCTCCACTATAAAAACCACACACACTCCCCTATTCTCTTCACTCATTTCAATCCTTGTGAATTCATTAAATTATTCCCAAATCTCTCCCCAATATCCTCCCCCATTTCCAGAAACCCTCATTCTCCTCAAAATTCCAAATCCTCTCCCCTTAAGAGGCTCTCAAGGAAGATTAAATCAAGAGGTAAATTCCTCTTTTTCTTTTCTTTCATTTTTTTCATGTTCCTTTGCTCTCTTTTCTTTCCTAACATCTCCTCACCCAAATGGTATGATAAATCTATTAAAATAGATGTAATGGAATTATATTATGATAATGGGATAGTTTATCATAATCTCTCGTTCCCCCTCCTTTTATATTATAAATGAAAACACCATCGGAGATGTGTTGATTTATCACATTCAAGGATGATGGGTTTCTAATTTGCATTACCATCTTCTAGACTGGTCATGAAACAATTTTAATGGTTGAACCATATCATAATATATTTATTTTATATTATTTAATTTTCTGGAATCCTTATAAATTCATGATGTAAAATAATAATACAAAACAAGTTAATTATGATAAAAAACACCAAGTTAATTCAAGCGTTTATCATTAATGTTTTATATAATGATTCACTTTCACTCCAAGTAAACAAATGAATTTTATAACCATGTAATCTTCTATATGTTCACTAATTTCATATAACTTCAATTCTGCACAACTACTCACATCATACATGTGTTTCCAAATATGAATATAAGTGAACCGATCATTAGAACCAAAGAAACAAACAGACCCAAACAATGGAATTGAACCTCATAACCAATCAAAAAGGTTATGAATGAACTCAAAAAGGTTATAATAAATCATTTAAATGTAAAATAGGTTTTTTAATTATTAATTAATGAACCTAATTTGATTATTCAGGTCATTAAGATCAAGATAATATCATCATCGTACTTAAGGTAAGGGATCCTCTCATTCTAGCATTTATTCAAGAATCTCCTCTATATTATGACCTTTTATGTGTAATTCATAATAATGGGGTATAATTTATCACCTCCCCATAATTACCTCATGATTTATAATATATGATAAACCCCATTATCTCTAATAAATTCCTCCCAAGTACACTCGATATCATGCCGATATTCCGTAAGAGATTCTACTCGAACTTCCTATATTCCTTTGGGTTGCTCTATCTTTCTTTTAAAAAAATTAATTTGTCTTTTATTTTTATGTAAAAATTATACATAATGTTCATATGATCCAAAATCATGTTTCAAGATCCATCCCTCATTATCTTTTTAAGATATACATGTTTTTAAATGATTCCCTCCTCAATAATTTTCGATAAGCAAACCTGTTTTAAGGGAACTTTCCAAATTCTTACCTATCATCATGTACACTATATAATCTGTTTTTAAGACACCATTATTTTTATAAAACCAAACTTTTTTATTATGGAAACCTTCATAGTTCACTCTTGGTTTTATATAAAATATTTTTCCCTTTTCTATTTTAAATGACCATTGATATTTTCCTTTAACCGCATGAAAATTTTCAAATTCTAAAGTTTCCCAAAAAACCTTTTTGCATGTTATTATTAAAGTTGACATCACTTATCATGATTTATGACTATTTTACCCTATAATAGTCCATTAATTCTCTAATTCCTTTCCTTCATGGATACTTTTATGATACGTTCATTTGTTATGCCTTATGTCATGATTATGATACCCAATTCTTACTCTGGGTATCCCTTATGTTTATGTATGGTTGATTATGTATGATTCTTTTTGCGGAAATCATATTCATGAACATATTAATATGGGTGTTCCCAGATAGTACTCTAATTAATTGGGTAAAGTTTAGTATCATGAGACGTTATGTGCAATGGTCTTGATGGTTAGCCTTGACTCGTGCTACTATATGCAACAGTCTTGGTGGTTAACCTTGACTTGTGCTCCTCTATGTGCAATGAACCTTGACTCGTGATAAAGTCGTGATTTATGTTTTTACCACATTTCAATGATTCAATGTTTATATGTTATGATTCTATATTCCATTTTACATCATTATGTCGTGATCTCTAATCCTTGTGCTAAAGCCTTATTCTTATGCTTTCCCCCTTACTGGGATTTTAGCTCATCCCTTCATTCATGTGATTCCCAAGGTACCCTTTTGAAGATTTAAGGGCTCAAAGGAAGTTAGGATCTCTTTATGAAGACTAAATAAAGAAGTGTTTTTTAGTCCCATGTTTTCAATTTTATGTACCTGGTCTTCAAAGACACAAGACTTCATGATCCTTGGCTGTACTATGATGTATAATTATGTTAAAAATCATGTAATGATATATGTAAAAGGCTAGGGTCACTATAAAGATCATAGAGAGAGTGTTGGTGGAGTGGACTAGGGGATCTTTGTGCCCTAAACCACTATATAATGTTGTGTTCTTTTCTTTATTTATATCCACTGCTCACTCATCTTTAAGAGAGAATGAAAGAATTGTTTCATATCAAGAGGGATGTTTTGAATTCGTCAAAGTTTTTAAAGGATCATAATTACCCCTTGTGTCTTTGACATAATCATTTTAACCTATCAAGTGGTATCAAAGGTTGGGCATCGTTGGATTTATTCCTTTTTTTGGAAATTCTTTATTATTATGTTTCTATTCAATACTTTCTAGTGCATCAAAAGTTTGGGTTCTTGTGAAATATAAAAGGTTTCATTTGGCTCTAACAATCCCGAGTTAAAGATCTAGATGAATAAAAATATCAAAATGGTCTATCTTAGAGAAGGTATGTTAATGATCTTTTCTCCATACTTTAATGGTGATAATTATAGATGATGGAAATATCACATGATTATTTATTTAAAAATCTTAGAATATGAGTTTATTTAAAGGTTTTCAAGCCTTATGAAAGTCATAAGGAAGATATTAAAAAATGGGATGATGATCAAGATAAATAATATAATCTTAATTGAAGAGCAATGAATGCTATTGTCTATGGATTAGGGACTGATGATTTTAATCGAGTTTCTAAATGTGCTACTACATATGAGATGTGACAAACTATTTTTGTTGCATATGAAGGAACTGATAATATCAAAAAATTGAGATACAATACTGAAAAGTTAAATTTTGATATTTTCAGAATGCCTGAAGATGATAACATCACTTAGATGAATGATAGATTGACAGAAGTTGTCAATGATGATGCTTCCTTAGGAGATCCAACTAAGCAATCAGATCAGATTCTAAAAGTACGTAGAGTCTTACATTCTAAGTGGAATGGAATATCTACTATTATATTTCAATACACACTAGTTAAAGAATAAAAATTGAAAGAACTGATCATAAATTTGATGATGTATGAAGCTGAGATGTAGATTGAATCTAAAAATCATATTTCTATCAAATATGAAGAAGTGGATCTAAAGACTACTATAGATGAGTCATTTGATTCAATCTATACAAATTCAAAAAAATATTTATCAGATCTTACTAAAATATTTGAAAAACTTTACAACAAAATAAAGAAAGGGATTAAAGAAGAAAAATGTTATGAATGCAGAAAAAGAAAGTTCACACAAAGTCTAACTATCCTTTGTTCAAATCTCAATGGAAATCCAATTATTAAAGAAAATTCAAGAAAATTATAAATTCTTCTTAAAGTGATTCTTCTAGTTCAAATTATTAATATACTATGAGTTCTGATGCTAATAATAACAATCAAATGGTATTTCTTATGTCTCATGCTGATGAGTTACAATCTTCTTTCTCTCAAAACTCTAAATATAAAAAAATTTCTTATGATAAACAAAATAAGTATTTTTTTTATTATTTAAGATAAATATGAATCCTTATTGAAATAATATAAAATACTTACAAAATATTATGATTCTATTTTAATATATAATGAGAGTTTGTCAAAACAAATTACAGATTATAGATTTAATTCTTCCAAAATTTATTATGATCTGCATGAAACTAAAATTAAAGAATTATTAGATAAAGTAAATACTTTAAAGAAATATTCTATTATTCTTATCAAAGAAATAATTATTTGAATCAAATTCTTGGTAAAAATATTACAAAGGAAAACATAGAATTGGAAGTAATGGTGAAAAACCAAAATTATATAGGATTTTTTTATTCCTGATTCAAATAGTAAAAGTAAGTCCACTATTAAATGTTTTTATTATGGTATTAATGGACATTATTAAAATTAATGTTAATTTATAAAACCTCAGTTCTATGGTGTTAATAATTTTTATTATTCAAAATAATTATCTAACTTTAATAGTAGAATGTCTACTAAAAATAAACATATTTGGTTACCTAAAACTTTAATTACTAACACTTATAGACCCAAAAGAATATGGGTACCAAAAGGCACTTGTATTTGATGTTTTAAAAGTATACACCACTGAACTAAATTGATAAATAATTAAGTGGTAGTATCAAAATAATATGAAAATTTATATTTTTACAAAGGAGTGATCAACTCTGAATTAGTTTGTTATTAAAAAATTCTTAGAACTAGAACTTATAATCCAAGAAGTATTTCATTTCCATATTTATATATATATTTTTAATTACATTAACTATGTTATATATGGGATAGAAATATTTTATGATTAATTGTTAAATCTTTTATTACTCTTTGGATCAATCTACTTATATAATTGCATACTAAAGTTTATAACAAAATTGATAAAATATTAAAAAAATTATAAGCATTGTTTTATATAAATATCTCTTAAAAATGATCTATGGAGAGTATAGTACTTTTTTAAATTATAAGAATAAGTTTATTAAAAATTATTTTTAGTTTAATATCTTAACTTATCTTTGTTTCTAAATTTATTATTCTTAGAAATTTTATTCTTTTACATAATGTCTCCTTTCAAGGTAATTTTCTTAAGTAAAAATGTATTTCAAAACTTAAAATATAAAATGATTAATCTGTATTTTCATCTTAAGAATATGAAGTGACGTCTTCAAATTTTCATAATGAAATGTATCATCTTACTCTTTATAACCCTATAATCTTCTTCTCAGAACCTCTTAAGTTGTTTATCTTTCTTCTTTGAAATACCAATTTCAAATACTTCTAAATGAACCAGTCTAAGTGAAATGAAGTAATCAATAACATAAAGTTCAGATAAAAGTCTTTCTCAAAAGAAAATGAGTGGTAATACTTCTTCTGGTATATCTGGATAACAACCAGTTTCCATTGTTAAGGATTTTTTTGGAAAAATATTTTGGAAAAGATAAGGAAGGTCATAGTTTTGAAGAACCATATGTTTCATCATTTCAATTGGTTAAAGGTGGAATGTCTTACTAAAAGATTTTATTCAAGATTAATATTTTAAATGAATAAATAGTAAAGATTTTATGCTGATCTAAATGAATCTAATAAGTCATATAAAGAGATACAAAAATTTTCTATTTCAAAATCAATTTTTGATACACTTTAAAGGGAGTATCAGGATGTTAAGTAAATATAGATTTCTAAAAAAGACATTGAAGCATTTAAAGTAGAGATGATAAGTCAGATGGATTCACTCGGATGAGAATCTATTAATAAGTCAAATATTTATGAGTTAAAATAGTTTTTTGGTCAAATAATTTTCATCTTATTCATTGATTCAAAGATCTGCGGATGTTCAAAGTAGAATAGAACATATGTCAAGAGTTTTAGATGATACGAGTGAAAAATTTCAAAGTTTGGAGAGTTTTGATGACTCGTTTAACCCTTCCTTAAAACCTGAATTTTCTTTATCTATGTAGCTTATTTTTAAAGTCAATATTATTATTATTTTTAGTTTGAATATTGTTTTTATTATCTATGTTTAATAAAAATATAATATAATTTTTTTTGTAATTTCTTTTAGATGAAACAAAATGGGGATAAATTTATGAGAAATTTATGGTTCTTTTGGCATCCCCATATTCTATGGGATGTCAACTATCTTATGGGGTTTCCAATAAAATTTTACAAGAAAATAGAGCATGCTAGGTATGGGTACTTTGCCAAAATCCTTGTATAAATTGACTTATCTGATGCTCCTATTGATACTATGGTGTTAATTTCCTCTGATCATCAGCTGGAACTTAGCATAGAATATGAGAAGGTTCCATTTTTCTGCAATAAATGTAATTGTATTGGTAATTCATTTGATAAACATCGTAGGAACCTACATTGTAGTAGGTGTAGGTGAAATTGTCACTTGGTTGAGGAGTGAAAAAAAATCACCTACCAATAGAGGGATTGTTGATCTAGATCCCAAAGAAAAATCACTTGTACTCATGGAGCCTTATAATATAGGGGCACAAGAAGATGGATTCTCTAAGTCCAATTATGTAAAGATGGTGGGTAACATTCCTTCTAATACTTAGGGGAAGAGGAATGGAGGTACATCTTATGTTGATGCCCCCATGCAGGATAGAGTACCCACTTCTAGGAAGGATGATGGTCCGATGAAGGCTTCTGGAGAAGACACCTCTACTACCAGTATTGGATTGAGGGAGTAGGGGGAAGCTAGTGAGTATATGGATACTTTTTGGGGTTGTGCAATCACAAGTCCCCTATGATGAAATGGATCAGTATTCTCTTGACCCTTTGGATATATTTGATCAATTGGATGACCTCTACATGAGATCTAGTAATAGTAAATGAAAAAACACCTTGGAGGATCAACCATTGTTCATATCAAAGTCAAGGGAGGAGCTATAAGTAGTTGTTCTACTTCTGATGGTGGAATGAACCTTGTTCCAGCAAATCCTATGGCTCAACATATCATTACAGGGCATGAGGGAGTTCCATAGCACTATGACATTGGGTTTGGGTTTGGAATGACAACCAACGACAACAAGAATCTATGTTTCTCCCCTCTAAATATTAGGGACCACTCAAATGTTGCAGTTATCATGAAGGAACCTTTGGCTAAAGGTATGACCATTTTATTGGATGATGAGGGGTTCCAAATGGTTATCCCTCACAAATCCAAATTATGTGTTGATTCATCTGCTCAAGACTCCCCGCTCCAGGTGGAATATCTAATTGATAGACCCTCATGTATGAGTGGAGGAGAATTGAAGTTTGTGAAATGGAGTTATTCATTCAACTTCTCTAATCTTATGAAAAATTCCTATGAGTACTTTAGAAAGACTTCATGTAGAAAACCTCGCTTTTCAAAAATTAACATTACATAACTTTTTCTGAAATACATAAACATTAAACAAATATATGCATGAAAATAGTACTAGTCTAGTGTATTTGGAAACATGGAAACATAAACACTGGTACATAAAATAGATACATTATCTCCCACTAGGTTCTTCTTGACTAGAACCCTTCTTACACACATCAAACATAATACACATCCTCATAACTTGGGGAAGGAAACATAAAAGGGGGTGATCTCAAATGCTCAGTAAGGATAAATAGGGGATACATGTAAGCATAAACATGAGAATAAGGGTATGATAACATGATCAAGAGAAATATAAGATCATACCCTTCATATCACAGATCATATATATGAATCACGACATTAAGCTTGGTAGTTCATAAGACATGAATCAAAAGGAAGTAAAGTACATGAGCCATGAAAGCATAACATGGAGTAGACATGTAATTTTGGCAAACAAATAAGCATATAATGATTTTTATAGTAGCCAAGGCATCGCTTCTAAGACCATTTTAATAGTCACGGTTCATTTATATGGCCATTAGAGTAGCATGAGTTCACTCCTCATACCATCATAGTAGTCATGGTTCACTCTCATGGACATCTTAGAAGTGAAGGTTCACTCCCAAAACCATCTTAGTAGCATGATTTCACTACTCATACCATTATAGTTTATCTCATGAGATATAAAACTTTACCCGATGCATTGGAGGGAGATATATGTCCCACCCATCACATAATGAAATCATACATACATGTTCCACAAGATCATAAATAGACATATCATAACCCATGAAATGAAATGAGTATCATAAAAAAGTAAACATACCTTAACTTGTGGAAAGATAAAGGTTTCATAATCATCTTATTATAAACATAACCCGTGAAAATAAGTGGGTTTCAAAAGCTTATAACTCATGGAAGAGAAACAAGTTTCATAACATCATTCCATCAAAACATAATCTATTCAGAGAAAGAATATGAATGGAAACACAGAATAATTTCCCCATAAAGGAATTAGTAACACCAATGGATGTTATCTTAGATGGGAAATAATTTTGAAAGATATTTTAAAAACATATCTTGAGGAAAATATCCTTTCTTCTTTGAAAAATGCCTTTTATTACATAAAACCATTTGAAAATATTTTTATTTGAAAATAGATTTGAAAAATTATAAATGAATCTTTGAAAACAATAAATCATTTTTAAAATCCTTTTTCCTTTAAAATTATCTTCAAGGATCTTTTGAAAACATTTTTTGAAAACACTTTTGAAAATACTTTTTAAAACATGGTTTTTGAATACAATAGTTTTCTGACCGAAGAGAGAGACAATCAGATTTTACAAAAAACATTATCTTAAGTACCAAAGAGTGGAAAATGGTACTAAAAATGAGGATATATTGAATAAATATAGGATTATTAAACTCATGAATATTCTTGAGATATTTATCATAATATTTCATCAAATATACCATAAACATAAACAATCTTGAAAAGAAATGAGATTGTATCAATAAACTCTTATAACTTGGTAAATTGGGATCATACTCTCCATGTAAGAAAATTAAATTAAATAAAGCTTAAAATATCATGAAAATAATTATATTCATGATATAACATGTAAAATATAATTTTATACACCTCGAAAAACATTTTAGGTTCATAACAAAACATGAGTCTCAAAGAAGGCAAATTGAGACAAAACATTTTACCGATTTGGTAACTGTTGAATCTTAAACCCCATGAAATAAGGATCATAAAATGGACATGTGAATACCCATAAAATTAAGTATTATATTATTATAATATAATCACGGTCATTACATACACCACACAAAAGGAAATAGTGGTGAACATAACATGCATCTCATGGAAATTAAAAGTGAGATGAAATTCCCCTTACCTTGTGTCTTGACTCTCTCTGTACTCATACAAGATTCTTGTATAATAAATATAAGTTTATTATAAATATTTTAAATAATAATATTCTTATATTTATTACCATATATGTTTTTATTATGATATTATATTACCCTCTTGTTAGCGATCCCATGTTAAAGTTTCACTTTGGGTAATATTCGCTTTGTTCTTCGCATGCGTCTTAATTTGTTATAGCGTTGGTCCTTATACTTATATCATGATTCCAAAATGAAAATAATGATATAGATATCATTTATATCCTGTATATTTATATTATAATAATTTATATCATAAATAATTATGAAATGGAACACACCGTTCATGGAGACGGTAAATCGTAAGTACACATGAACATTATTTCCGTTTTTATTATTGTATTGAAAGAAAGTATGTAAATGACATATGTATATATATGTATATATATATATATATCATTATTAAAATATAATTATTATATTATATAGATCATATAATTTCATCAAACTCATCCTTAATACATTCCATGTGGTGTGTGAACGAATCACATCGCTTTGAGGGGGCGGTAGTCCACACTTCCTCAAACGAGATTATCATATTAACATCAAATGGAATGTAAAAAGATGTGTGTTTAAAAATGAATACATAATATTAAATACATAATAAATATAATATATTACATATATAATATATTTCCCATAATAATGGCCACCATGATTGGCGGTAAAGTAGAAATGAATAATCATCATTTTGTGAGACAGTATTTCACCGTACATAGAAATAGTATGTTCAACATCCATTAGATGGAGGTGTGTGTAAGTGTAGGTAAAAATATTTGAATAAAAACATCCTATTATGTGTATGATACTATTTTTATGACTTACTAACATAATAAATAGAGTGTAGATGGTGAAGAAGAATAATAAAGGGAAAGAGCTTCAGAGAAGACATTACATCTAAATTGGGTAACCCCTTTTGGTTTTTGACAAAAGGATTCTTGGGAGGGTTTCTGACCAAAGGGTAGCTTCAAGTTCATGGGGAGGGATTTTTATAGGCTACTTGGTCATATATTGGATGAAATTATGGGGTTTGAGAGGTGTGAGTAATGTGTAGAGTTGGTGGCTTTTTATAGGGAAGGAAAATGACACACATGGAATTTTTAGAAACAAGTTAGGTGTGCACATGATCTTACCTAAAAAAGTCATAAAAAACAAACAAAAATAAATAATGGAAGGTTTATGGGCTAAATATGGACATCCAATAAGTTTTTGATAAGTGTATTGGTCGTTTTGGGTCTTATATTTAAGGTTTATTATTTTATTAACCTAGTTTTCCTCTTAACCAATGTAATTAATTTTAATCACCTTCTCTAATATTTTTGGTCAAAAATAAATTTGACCTTATTATAAATTATTAATTATTATTATTAAAAATATGGAATCCATTTTACCAAATTATAATCATAGTAGTGGCATAAATTAATTTAAAATTAATCTCACTGTTAGGACGACAATGCAGGTTTTTAAAGTAAAAAGGGTCAAAAGTTTGCTAAGTTTTTATGTCCAATTTAATTGTGGAAATGGTTCCAATGACCAAAACTGGTTTTATTGATAAAAATATTTTATAATTAAACTTTTAAATAAATTTAAAATATAATTTATCCTTATAAATAAAATAAATTAAAAGGGATTTTTGAATTAAAATACGGTATTTTTAACTATTCATCCAAAAAAAGAAGTTTCTCAGAAAAATCCCAAAAATTCACCCTATGATAATTTCAACATTATAAATTCAAAAATTATTTTTATTTTATCAAATTAAATTTCTAAAATTGGCTAAAATTAATTTTATTAGAAGTACATTAAAATCAATTTATTTGAGAAATCGGTATTTTAAAACAAAGGAGGACTTTACCAAAAAACATATCTTTTATTATCAATATGTTTTATTTATATAAATCAATTGTAGAAAATATTTGAAATGTAGTTATTTCTATTCGTATTACTATGTTTAACGGCTAGCTTGTAATTATCTTATTTAAATAATTATATTACAAAAAGGATGTTTCGTAGAAACTCGGTGTTGCGTGTATCGTACGCCAACTCGGTGTTGCGTGTAACATACGCTAAGTTAGTGTTACATGTAAGGAATCATTGAATTAGTGCATTACAAGATATAAATTAATATTTTAATTTATTCGAAAAAAATATTTCCATAAAAACTCGGGGTGTTACACTTCAGACGAGGAATGTAAAATTGTACGCAAAAAAAACTCTAGTATTATTCCTCCTAAGAACCAAGAAGGTGAAATGTTGATTTAAGGCCTCAGTAAGGAGGTGGAAGACTAGTTTTATCCACATCTTGAAGCTATATATTATATGAGGGAGCCAGTGGTTTTTGGATTTTATGATTATTTAATTGTTCAAAAGTTGTTAGCAATTAATATGGAAGATGGATTTCAAGATAACCTAGAGATGGACCTTCAAGATCTATCTTGGAAATTTATAATCTTCTTCACACTAAAGGAATCCTCAGAATATTCATTTGATGAAGAATATGTGCCCCTACAATAGGCCAATACATGGCGTAGAGTCCGACACTCAAAGGGAATTGGAATATTTCCTAGGAACTTTGGGTCTAGTGGGAAGTGATTTTTTGTTTCTCATTGAGGTAGTTTATACTTGTTCTGACTATCTATAATTATTTGTATGGTTTTAGTTTTTAATAAATTTGGAGTCATGGGTTTGGTTTCCAAACCCATGATCGATCTGTTTGAGTATAATTAGAATTATGAATATATATATATATATATATATATTTAAATAATTATAAATTATAATAAATATATAAAAATAATATATATTTATTATATTTATAATTATATATACTTATATAATACTCAAAAAGGTCTTAGTACGAGTTGGAAAGGCAACCCACACCCACCAAAATTATTATAAAAAAAGTAAAGTGTGACAAAGAGAGGAAAGTGAGACAAAACAACATTAGAAATGCCCACAAACAAGGAAAACAAGAGGTCAAATCCTGCCACTCCCTCTTGATACCAAGTTCCTAGTATACTAACCTCTGTTCTTTGGGTGTCGCCATCTCTACCATGACTTAGTCCATTGGGGAGACTCAAGCTCATCACTCGATGATGAATCCAAGGAGTCCTATTGAATGATGTTGCTCATGTATTTCCATGAATGATACAGAAATTAAAGCCTCAAATTATGCCGAAAACCATCTTCAATGTTATTTGATGATAATTTATGGACTGTCAAATAATCCATGTATCTAAAAACATCACGTTCCATTTTGTCAAAGGTAACTTCAAGCTGTAAATCAAACAATTTTTCCATTTCATCTGTAAGGCCCTGGGGGTACCTCTCACCCTCATAATCCATCGGAGGAGACTTGATATTTTTTCCCTTTTAGCTTCACATTCCATGAGTGAGGCCTTTCTAAACAAGTCATAAGTAGATTTCATGAGATCAGAAAATTTGGATGGATAAGACCAATCCACATTTTCATTCGAGCACATCCACCTGTCTCCCCTTTCCTGACTTATAACATCCTTGACGCAACCCTTGACATTAGAAGATCTTACCTTAGTATTAACTAGAGGTTTCAATAAAAACAAATCTTATTGATCATTAGCAACAAGAGAGGTCATCTGATCAGGAGGATCACCAATTCTTCTAGGCTTCATGCCTACCTTCACATGGACAGACTGCTTGTTATCATCTTCACTTGCACAAGCAGTAGGGACATCCACCGCCACACATATCTGAACAGAGTTCCCATGATCATATGCATTGGGAGACCTGGGATTTCTAGACAGGACCATTTGATTGCCCTCATCATCCACAACTTTCATGCCTTTGGCTATACGCTTGTCCACCTCCTTATCGACCATCAGTCCTAAAGGCAGTGGAGACTGAGATGAAACCACTGGATCCTACCTTACAACACCTTATGTTGGGATTTTTTGATTTAAAATTTGAATATTGAGGAGAGAGAAAATTATTAATGGAGGGATTTATCCCATCATTAGTGGAAGATTTTATCCCAACATTAATGAAGAGTTATTCTCAATATCAATTAATGGAATTATGAATGTTGACTACATTAATTAGAGATATGGACTGGGTGTCTATATAAGAGGGTGCAGTGTCATGTTTTGGAATGTGGGTTGATAAATATGTAACCATCGAGAGAGAACCGTGAAGGTGGTCTGTAAAATATATAGCAGCCAATAGTGAATGAGGAAGGGGGGTGCCATGTTTGTGGTAACTAATGAGAAGCGAAGATGATGATTATGTCAATTATGGAATGTTAGTAGTGATCATTAGAAGCGTCAAAGATAGCCTGTGATGATGACGATGCCATGTATTGAAAGTATTCTTGGTTACGGAGATCAAGTGGCATGTCCCGATTGTGATGATCAATGATACATCGAAATGGTATGTTCATGGGTGTGGGTGTGTTATAAAAATGCCTTCGGGTGTGGTGTGAAAATTATTCCGGTGCGTATATTAGAAATGCCTTCAGGTGATATGTAAAATTCCTCCGAGTGATAAAATTCCTTCAGGTGATAAAAGGTATTCGGGTGAATCTTCTCTTATGTGTTTGTGTGACTGATTCCGTTACAACATTGGGTTCCTCCCCAATAGTGGTATCGAAGGGATTGGTTGAAGGGATCAGTTGTATAACATGGCGGTAGGCATCTAGTGGAGCAGTTTATTAAGGACTTGAATCATGTTACTAGAAGATAGCAGCAGTACTAGAGGTGTTTCTGGGATATCGAAAGTCTGATTGACCAGCTGGAGTCATGAGACGTGTCCTGTTGTTGGTGACAGTCAGATCTTGGTAAAAGATGGTTGTAGTTCCTTAGGTTAGGTGATCCATTAGGCATCCAAAAGAATATCACTAGAAGATAGCGGTGATATCAGTGGTGTTTCTGGGATATTGAAAGTCTTCTTGGCCACATATGTCATGTGGTGTGTTCCGTTCATTGGGTGACATTTGGATCTTGGTGGAGCTGATGATCACACTAACCGAGATGGTGGATATGAATGTGGAGTATTTTAATTTTAAATCAAGGTGGAGATTGTTGGTATTTTTTGATTTAAAATTTGAATATTGATGAGAGAAAAAATTATTAATGGAGGGATTTATCCCAACATTAATAGAGGATTTTATCCCAACATTAATGAAGAGTTATTATAAATATTAATTTATGAAATTATGAATGTTGACTACATTAATTAGAGATATGAATTGGGTTTCTATACAAGAGGATGCAGTATCATGTTTTGGAATGTGGGTCGGCAAAGATGCATCCACTAAGATAGAACTGTGAAGGTGGGATAGCAAATATGTAGCTACTAAGAGTGAATGAGGAAGGGGGTACCATGTTTGTAGTAACTGGTGTGAAGAAAAGATGGTGATTACATCAACGATGGCGTGTTGGTGGTGATGATTGGAAGAGTTGAAGATGGCATGCGATGATGATGATGCCATGTATCAAAAGTATTCCTGGTTGCAGAGATCACGCGGTGTGTCCCGATTGTGATGATCGTCGGTACATCAAAATGGTATGTTCATGGGTGTGGGTGCATTGCAAAAATTCCTTCAATGCAGTGTGAAAATTCCTTCGGGTTATAAAATTCCTTCAAGTGATAAAAGGTATTTAGGTGAATCTTCTCTTGTATATTTGTACGACTGCTTCCGCTGCAACGTTGGGCTCTTCCCCAACACCTTCAGCTCTGTACAAGGCATAAGAGCCTCTCGAATCATGAATATTATCTTTATTATTCATACTTGATAGGGAGATATGGACCTTACCCTTATCTGTCATAGGCATCTCGAATTTAGCAATATTTTCATTATGAGCATCATATTCAACAAGGTTTTTAGAAACCGAGACAACCACATCAGCAAATGATTTTTTTATAAATTGCACCATTATCAGCAACAGGATCACCACCACTACTTTCATGCCTATGGATTCCATCACCACCATTATTCTTAACAACATTCCCTATAGCATTAGTGGGAATCTTAGATTTACAATCCTCAAATCAATGAACATGTTTCCTGTAAGTGGAACACCTCAAACCCCTTTGATCGTTGTCTCTAACATGGCCAATTAATATGAAATTGTAGAAAAATTCCAGAATAAATTCATACTCGATGCACAATAAAAATTTAAACTCTCCAACATTCAAATAGACTGTCTCCTCTCATCCAATGTTGAACTAAGGTCAAACTCAACCATAATTCTAGTGTAATGACCATATCTAGCTAGTTCAGTTTCTTTGTCAAACTTAATTGGGGATCCCATAGTCAAGGAAATATCTCATAGGATGTGTGGATGCCAGAAGAACCAATTCATCCCTTTAATTCTAATACAATATTGAGCCATGGTGTTCCTATCACAAGACAGATCAAACCAAGGATCCTAGTCTTGAAAGCGAAGGACTCCTGGTTTGAGATTCACAAATCCGCAGTTCCAAACACACAATTTAACCTCTTGAAAATAGAATGTGATATGGAAAAACCCATGCCTATAGAAAATATTCTCCAACCATCAAAACCCAAAATTTACAGTAGCCTCAAATAATCAATCTTCCATGGATCGTTCCTTACGAAGGGGGTGATCCACACAATGATGGAATCGTTGCATTCCTCGATTTGATCTTCAAAACAAAATGGATTAGCCTCAACAAATGAAACCACACCAATCCTCGAAATCCAATTATGCTTAGTCAATGAATTATGACGAGGAACAGAAAAAAAACCTAACATTCTCAGTAGGCCATAGTTCACGACCTTCATCAGATTTCCAATCTGGCATATTTAGGGAGACAAAACCATCTTGATGTGAGCCAGATCTAGTATCCTGATTCATCACATCCTGAAACACAGATTCATTAAGGATAAACAAAACACCCACATTAGGCATGGGAGTGGGTGACTCGAGGGTACCGAGCACCACCCGAGCAAAGGAGACCTTCTTAGTAGGTCGTAGTTCATGATCTTTATCAAATCTCCGATCAGTCAGCTTCAGGAAGATGAAACTAGCTTGATGTGAGATAGATGCAACATTTATCTTCATCGCATCCCGTAACATAGATTCTTCAGGGATAAATATATAACCCACAATATGTGTGGGATCAGACGACTCGAGGGTACTGAGCAATGCCTGAGCGAAGGAGACCTTGAAAAATTCGGGATCCGACCTAGAGTTTGCTGAGGTGCTTAAATCACCTAGGTAGGGCTGATCTCCAATATCCTCTTGATATCCACCATCATCAATGCCATTCATGGGAGAGGACATTGACATCAAATCTCAAAAGATGAGAATCATAGTCGAATTCCATTGAAACCTAGAAGATCCACTCCAGTTTCACTCTACATTCTCCCATTAGTACTTATATATTAATAAATATATATAATTACATATATTAGGTGTTTGGGGGTACAATTACATTTAAACACACACACAGCTCACACACAGGCTGGAAAGGCTGACCATAGCCCACCCATTAATCCTTGTTTATTCAGTACATGACCCATAGGCTCAGTGGGCATGAAACTCATTACATGGCCCATAGGCCTAGTTGGCATGAAATCCCATCACATGGCTCATAGGCCTAAATTTTTAACCTAAATTTCCACCAGTAAATAGTGATTCTACAGTACCTGGGCTACTATAGTACTTGCTACAGTGTTGTCGCCGCTACAGTTCTGCTACAATATCACTACAATGCATGCACCCAATTGATTTTTGAATCCCCAACCTCGATGTAGTATTACGGAGTGCTTACCACTAAGCCAAACCCCAACTACATAATTATATAAATATATTTATAATTATATGAAAATATTTATAAATATACTTAATTATAATTATAATTATAAATAAATAAATATTTATTTATTTTTAAATAATATTCTTCTTAAAATCTATATATATATTTATAATAATATATAAATATGAATTATATAAATTTTAATAAAAAATTAGTCTTATTTTTATAATTTTACATATAAAGTTATCAAATTTATATTAGTCAAAATATTTAGTAGTTTATTTAAATAATAAATATATTTATTATATTTATAATTATATATTAATAAATATATATATTTATATAAATATATTCACAATTATATATATTTATACAAATATATTTATAAGTATATATAAATACTTGCAATTGGGGTTGTAGCCTAGTGGAAATAACAACCCTATAATCCTGCATCACAAACCCGAGTTCAAATCTGGGCAGCAACGAATTTCGATTGGATTTGCACCCAGATATGGGATGGTGTTGTGGAAACCCAAGAAGGTATCAGATTTTGTGGATGAAAACCATGGCTCGTGGCGGTGGTGTGAGCATGGCGTGAGGCTGTTAGCAGTGCGGCAATAGGGCGACTCCTCAAGAGGGCAGGCGATCCACAATGGCTGAGGATAGTTCTTAAGGCGATTGAGTCACACAGTTGTGAATAAAAAAATAGTTGTAGATGTTGAGCACCTGGACTACAGCCTTTTTAATGGACTCCATGTCCATAGGACCTTCGAGCCATCAATAGTGGTTGGGTTATCCCTTTGGGGGGGGGGGGCTATGACCTGCCTTATCGGGTTGTGTGTGTTGCATTTCTATGTTTCGTTGTAATTGTACCCATAAGTACCTATAATATATATAAATAATTTTTAAATATATATATTTATAATTATAATTATAAATAAATAAATACATATTTAAATAATTATAAAATTATAATAAATATAAATACATTTTAAATATATTCAATTATAATTATATATATATATATATAATTATAAAATTATAATAAATATATTTAAATAATAAATAAATAAATTATATTTATAATTATATATATTTATATATTTCCAACGAGCATGTACCTGAGTGGTAAAGGCTCCTGCTTGGCATTCAGGAGATCCTAGGTTCAAGCCTTGTTAGACGTAGGTACTATTACAGTACTATGTAGGCGGTGACGCAGACATGATGCAGGTAGGCGGTGATACATGCATGATGTAAGCCTAGTGACACAGGTAGGATGATGTAGGAATGACATTACATCAGTCTTTCGAGCCATGTATTGGGATTCATGCCCACTGGGCCTACGGGCCATGTACTAAATAAATAAGGCTCGATGGGTGGGTTATCCCATTGGGGGGACTATGGTCTGCCTTTCCGGTCTGTGAACGTGGTGTGCGTGTGTGTTTGAATGTAATTGTATCCCCAAGAGCAGGCCTGGTGATGCAAGAAGGATGATGCAGGTATGACACTGCACTGGGATTTCAGGTCATGTAATGGGCTTCATGCCCATTGGGCCTATGGGCCATGCACTAAATAAATAAGACTTGATGGGTGGGATATCCCTTTGGGGGGGACTATGGTATTCCTTTTTTGTCCGTGAGTGTGGTGTGTGTGTGTGTGTTTGAATGTAATTGTAGCCCCAAGCACCGAATATATATATTTATATATTGATATAAATATATATAATTATATAAATATACCAAAGCGGTGCAGACCATGAGGTATAATTTTATAAATATATATAATTATATAAATATATTTATAATTATATAGAAATATTTTTAAATATATTTATTCATAATTATAATGAAAATAAATAAATATATATTTAAATAATTATAAATTATAATAAATATATTTAATAAATATGTATATAATTATATGCAAATATTTATAAATATATTTATTTATAATTATATATATATATGTAAATAATTATAAAATTATGATAAATATATTTAAATAATAGATATATATATTATATTTATAATTATATGAGAACAGTGCGAACCATGTATTAAAATCAATGGTTCCAGAAATTTATAATAAAAAAGAAAGTACAAGGTAGAGATAGGGAAGGGAGAAAAGAAAACAAAATGGCACTAGAAGCACCGCCAACAACGTAAATCAAACATCAATCAGTTTCTTTTGTGTCTGTCGTCTCTTGCCCGAGAGCCGCCTCAATCTCTCGGGTGCTTGCCTCTCTTCCACTGTTTAGGAGCTTTCCAATTGATATCATGATAATCCATACTTGATGAGTCATCAACCTCATCATGGGGCATAATGCCACTAGTAGAGTCATTCTTCATAGAAGATCCATCCCTATCCAGTGCATTGTCCCCAATTTATTTATCAGCCTGAGGGTTTCCAAATTCCTCATGAAAAACATCATTACCATGAGATCTATTAAGAATGTCATGTATAGTGACTTTATTACTATGCCCAGAGTCTTTTGGGGCATTGACACCCTCTTCAGGTGTCGCCTTCCCCTCTAGTGTACCACCAATAGCAACACCTATTGCACCTTCAATTCCATCTTGCAGAGTTGGTGTAGAGAGTGCTGAAAAAACAACTTGCATAGAAGGTTTAGAAATAGAAAAAGATAATCTAGCCACATTCTTCACTGCCATAAGGGTTCATTCTACTCCTACTCAATTAGATCACTACTGGAATTTGTGCTATTTTCAATGGGCTATTTGCGACGGGATCCCGTCAAAAATAAGCTTTTGCGACAACGTCCCATCGCAAATAGACCGTTGTAGAAAATGGCATCGCAAAAAACATTTTGTGCGATGGGCCCATCGCAAATAATTCTCCGATTATATACATTATATATAAATAAACCTTTTGCAACGGGCCCTTGGTACCGTCGCAAATACAATTTAAAAATATATATTTAAACTATTTGCGACAGGATCCCGTCATAACAGGTCCCATCACAAATAATAATTGAAGTAAAAAAAATATTTAATAAAATTATAATTAATGAAAAAATAATATTAATATTATTAAATTAATAAAAAAATAAAAAATATTAAAATTCTCAATATTCTCAAAAAAATATATAAAAAATTCATAAAATATTATTATTACTATTATTAGTAAAATAAACAAACATTAAAAAATATAATACTAAAAAAATATATTTAATAAGATTGTGATTAATGAAAAAATAATATTAATATTATTAAAATAATAAAAAAATATTAAAATTCTCATTATTCAAAAAAAATAAAAAAATCATAAAATATTATTATTATTAGTAAAATAAATAAACATTAAAAAATATAATAGTAATAATAAATATTAAAATATTAAAAATAAAAAAAATTATGCAATATTCACACCAATATAAAAGACAGAAACTAAAAATAGTTCATATTACAACAAATCTTGAATTCAAATGTTTTTAACATAAAAAAATCACTGGGGGTCGTCTTTTGGAGGAGGTGGAGGAGCTGTAGGACATGGTGGAAGAAACTTCATCCCTAAACTACAAGTCGACAATGCATGTACTCTATCTGCTCGTGATGTTGCTGCTTCCATCGATGCATCTCCTCATCGTGATGATGTTGCTGCTACTGCTAACACGTCTCTTCATGCTGCTTCTGCAAACTCTCTATAAGCTCAGCCTGAGTTCGCAACTGCTCTGATACTATGAGGCAGAAGATGATGCCTCTCCACGAGATCCTCTCGAGATGGACACTGACATCGCAACTGTACCATAATAATTACCATGAGTCACATGAGAGTCTATACCAACTACTCAGCCCTTCTCAAAGCTATACTGAGTCGCCATCTTCCATGTTGCCTCATCAAAATGGTGGGCACTGGTCTAATCAGTCACCTCGTCCTGACTCCCAACCTGTGTCTGAGAGGTCGCAGCCTCATATGACTCCTTCAATTCTAATTTGAAATTAAAATTGTGACAATATTATATGCATTTAATTATCAAACTAAAAAAATAATACTAACCAAAATCCAACGCTGGCGATCACCTCTAATCTCTCCAGTGGCTGGATCACTGTACATCCTCTGATAAACGTCGTACTTCGTAATATCGGGATGCTTGATTGCCTATAAAAATATAAAATAAACTATTTATATTTAAAGTTATATAAAATATTTAAAAAATATACTTACCAGATGCTCTCTATGTGTACTGAATGTACGACAACCAGCTCGATGCATCGCCTCCTGTCTCCCCCGGTTCTATCATCCCACTGAAGACCTCCTATGAAATCCACCACCCAACCAATGTAAACATAATCCATCCCAAACATGAGATGAAATGTACTCTGGTTGGTGGGCTCTACACGATTCATCAAAATCTGTCACTCATGCTTTCTTAATGTTCGTCCATCTCAAATTGTGAAAAAACTGACAGAAACTGTCATGCATAGACACCTACCATGACACATGGATAACATCACTCATGCTATCATTGATAGGATACTATAAACTCTACAAATAATTTATAATATAAAGTTACTAATAAAATAAATTTCAAAATAAATATTATTTATTCACGAACCATCCAATGATTGAACATACCGAGCTACACATCAACAAGAATTTGTTCCCATGTGGTCTATGGATGAGAAAAATAATTACGCAAAATAGCGCTCCCCTGTCCAACAGCTAAATGCACAAAACTGTGAAAAAATAATAAATAATAAAACAATTAGTATATATATAAATAAATTCATGAAATATAACTAAAATATACAGGTTACCATACCTCTGTGTGCATGGATTGAAGCTAAGACGTGGACGTCATTTTGGGGATAGGGCTAGGAATCATCAGTTGTTCAAGACCGTGCCCCCTCCACGTACCCCCTGAACCGCCAATAGGCTGAGGGTCAAATGATCTTAAATCCCCCTCATCCAAAGGTATCTCAGCCTCCTATAACTCACGATATATATTAGGTTCCATCTGAAACACAAAATGATTGTTGTTAGCAGATAGTTGAAAAAAACTATTATATATAAATATATATTAGTTATGATTATAACCAGCATTTAACTATTTCAATGTTCACATTCATCATCATCTTCATATCTGATGATGTCAATGTATTCATATTCCTCCTTGACATCATCAATATCCATATGAGTTTTAGTTTCATCATCTCTTGTCATTTCAAATTCATTTGTAACATCATTAACATCTTCCTCACCATCGACCCTTAATTGTGGAGTGTCATCATCAATATTCACATCCCTTTGTGAAAAAGATAGATTTTGAGTAGTCTCTTGAAAAAATTCAATTCTTTCCACTTCAGAAGAACCACATTCAGTTTGAGTAAACTGAGTTTCCCGAGATTTCATTTTTATTATGCTTCACCAATCACTTAGGTCTCTTGACGTAGCACAATATTTTGCGTAATAAATTCGATGTGCCTGTTGAGCTAGTAAAAATGGTTCATTTACTACAAGAAGACTTTTATATTTAATATCGACAATTCCATGAGTCGGATGAACATGCAAGCCTCTCTCAATATCCCACCACCTACATTTAAAAATCGTTATATAATTCTGTCCTAGATAACACAGATCAATAATTTCATCCAGAATGCCATAAAATTCAACTTCAGTTTCTCTATGATGCAATCCTCTCAAACAAACTTCACTGTTCATTGTTTTTTTTTGATTCCCCATATGCATGTGTATGAAATCGAAAACCATTCACCACATATTCATTATAAGATTTAACCATTTTGGATGGTGGGTTACTCAATATACACAGTCACTTATCAATTTTATCAGCATGTTGAGACACCTGAAAATTTGTAAAATAATTATCAATATAATAAATAGTAAACTAAATTGATATTAAACCATCAATAATGTATGTTACCAGTTTTTGAAACCATTGATATTTTTTTTGTCTGTGTTCTTCAAGAGAAGCTGTTGTAATTTGTGGAAGTTGTTTCCTGATATGATTATCATATAACCTACAAATAAAATAAGTTTACATACTGTAACATAAATTATAGAATAAGTGATAGAATCAATTATAGTACAAATGCTATCATTTCTTCACAGTTGAGAAGAACATATGTATGAGCTCTGTGATGTTCATCTTCTGAAAGCCAACGTTCTTTAACTCCACCAATGCCAAGATTTGGCTGATTAAAAACTGATAATTGATTGTCCATTTCATCATTATCATTTCCCTCATTCCATCCCATGAGGTTGTGTTTTGAGGGATATTCAGATTCAAAATAGTGAGACCAGAAAAAAGCAATTTCCTTTTGAAAATAAGCTTCAGCAATTGAGCCTTCAACTAATGATTTGTTACGTACTTTTTTCTTCAATTTCTGCATGCATCTCTCGAATGGGTACATCCATCGAAACTTTATTAGACCTCCATATTTAGATTCATGTGGAAAATGTAATATCAAATGTTCCATTGAGTCAAAGAAATCTGAAGAAAAGATTTTTTTTTCAGTTTACATATAATTACGACAACATCTTCTTCCAGTTTTATTAGCGCATTTTAGTCTGTTGTCGTTGTTCAAATGTCTTAAAAAAATATGATATGTCTGTTATCGAATATCAAATCATAGAATTCAACAAACCTCTAAATCAAATCATTATAAGTCTTTCCATTATAACATGACAATCATGACTTTTTAATCCGGTAATATGACGATTCTTAACAAATCTGTCCAAATTGGAAGCATAGCCATCTGGAAGTCTCAAATTTTCAATCCATTGACAAAATAATAAGATACTCTCTTTGGAAAGTGTATAAGTTGCATTTGGCTTCATTAACCTCTATGATCTGACATTTTCAAATAGTTTAAGTTCTGGTCGCCTACAAATTTGGGCAAGATCTAATCGTGCTTTTACAATATCTTTGGTCTTACCTAGTGTATCCAAAACAGTATGAAATAAATTATCAAAATAGTTCTTCTCAATATGCATGACATCCAACATGTGGTGGACCAACAAATCAGACCAATATGGAAGATCTCAAAAAAGTCTCAGTTTTATCCAATTTTGTTCTTTCCCAAAGCCATAAATTTTCTATTGGTTTACTGTTGGCCCAAATGTGATGGGAGGTAATGAAAATACAACTGATTTTAACTCTATACCTGAGATCATTTTTGGAGGTTCATCCCTTTCAATTGTTCCTTTTCTGAAATGAGATTTTTTTCCTTCTAAAAGGATGATCAGTTGGAAGAAATATACGATGACAGTCAAAATATCAAGGGTTTTTTTTCATTGATGAGTATAAAGGCTTTTTTGTCTTTCATACAATAAGGACATGATTTTGGACCATGTGTACTCCATACAGATAACATGTCATATACCAGAAAGTCACTAATCGTCCACATCAATGCAGCTTTTAATATGAAATTTTGTTTCACAACGACATTATATATACTAACACCATTACTCCACAATGTATTTAACTCATCAATCAATGGTTTCAAATAAACATCAATATTCTTTTTCAGATGTCCTGGGATTAATAAGGTCAAAAAGATATAGGGATCCTTCATCAACATCCATGGAGGTAAATTGTACGAAGTTATAAAGACATGCCAATATGAATACTGACTACCATAAGAACCAAACGGACAGAAACCGTCAGTAGAAAGACCCAATCACACGTTTCGGGCTTCTAAAGAAAAAGACAGATGCAGACGGTCAAAACGTTTCCATGAATCACTATCAGATGGATGATTCAAGCTTTTATCGGTTGAAATATTGGTTTTGTGCCATGACATTGTTGACGTTGTGTTCTGAGACATAAATAAACATTTGGTTGCGCCCAAATTTACCCTACAGGTATGCGTTCGTTGTAGTACAGGTAGGGGTCGAATCCACAGGGACCGAAGAAGAAACCGAGAGAAACTTTGATTCTGGAAGGATTTGGCTATGGAGTGGCCAACTATTTGGATTGATTTGATTTTAATAACTACTGATTTAATCTAAAGAAAATAAATCAAAACATACAATTACTTAGTCGAAAACAATTAATGGAGATGGGTTGATCCTAAGTTGTTACTAGGGTTAGATTGGATGCATTTATTTTCTTATAACATTCATTTCACTAATTCAAGATGTATCCACGAAATGATATAATTACTCAACATCGTTCACCAATTTAATCCCTACACAATTCCAAGGCTAATCACCAATGCACTTGTAGGATCAATTTAATGATCACTCCAAGGAATTGGATCGCACTAGCACTGGAAATGTGTCATTGTTAAAGTTTGCAAAGATGAAGAAGAAAATAAATCATCACATGGAAATCTTAAAATAATGAAATTGTTACAGAATTTAGGATCATAAAATAACATCCAATCTTCCCCATGCAACTCCCTAGGACCAACCCATAAGGGTTTAGCCCTCCATTTATGCTATTCAATAAATGGAAGTGGGAAGTCGACTTAAAGAAGTGGGATTGGAGAAGAAAAATAAAACAATGAAACGATCACTCCACCGTTGTGTGAACAAAATCACAAGGTTTGGTGTGAATAAATTCACACCTTGAGGCAACGGTATCAAGGTGATAAGGAGAAGAACATAACAAGAGAATAAGAAGAACTTTTATTGAAGACTAAGGTGATTCGAACAACTTACATGAGAAGGAAGAACATTACAAAGACAAATTGGCATAATAACATTACAATGAAAAGAAAGCACTAAGATCACTAAATCCACCACCACTACTGCCTTAAATAGGAAAAAATGAAGCCTTGGCCGAGCCCCCAACATCCCATGTGCCTTTAATTAATTATGTTGGGGAAATGTGGGTGGAACATTAATGATGAGAGACTTTTCCACTTCTTGCCCCGAAGTTGCAGCCAGCTTGCATCCACTGAAAATACGCTCCTAAAGGACCTTCTCGAAGGCCGAATTTGAGTGGGCCCTAGAAGACTTAAATGAAGCCCCGGATGTCCCCTAACAGAATGTAAAATTTCAGCCCAAAATACTTTGTGGTTCCGGAGATATGATTGAAATAGTGGGCTGTTTCTCTGGGCCGCAGAATCTGGCCCAGAATTGAATCTTTAACTTGGACCGCCTTAATCACAACCATTGAGGACGAATTAGCACTGGATACAGAAAAATTATTTGTTCCTACATATTTCTTCTATCCTCCCATGAATTTTGGGCTTCATTGGGCCTGTATTGTGGGCCCCAAAGTCCAATCAGTGGGATGATATCAAATCTGCCTTCTCCAGAATTGTTTCCTTTCTTCGCCAAAAATACTCATCATCCTTTATGAATCCTCCATTGATTCCTGAATGAAAAATGTTCATATTTAAGTTTATATCCTTTTCCAAAAATATCAAATTAAAATATGGATAATTACATTCTTTGAAATCAGATGAAACATTGGGCCTAAATTGGTGAATATTAGGCATGAAGTGCACAAATGAAGAGAATGGATGTTCAAAATTAAAATCCACTAACTCAGGCCCATAAGATCAAAAATAAACATTTAATACCATTAAAATGTAATTAAAATATGTGTTTTTATTGGCTTATCACACCCCCCAACTTGAGTTTTGCTAGTCCCGAGCAAAATATATCTCACAAAAATGAAATTCAAATGATCTTTTCCAAAAACATTTTAATACACATTTCTCATCCAAAGATCACATACCAAACAATTATGAAACCCATCAAAACCATTTAAAACAAGCTATGTCCATAAGCATATCTCAAGCCCAAGCCCATTTCTTTATTCAAATTCATTGTCATATTTCATCCAAATTCAAGTAAGCATGATGAAGTGTTGTGTGTCACAATAGAAATGGGGGTTCATTTTCATTTGAGGGAGAAAAGATGGAAGCGCTAGGAGCAATCAAATTTTAATAATAAGAGGAGTACTCATTTTTTATTTTTATTTTTATTTTTTATTTTTATTTTTTTTATTTTTTTTCAATTTTTCCATGGTAATTGAAATTGAACTCAATCGAGTCAACCCATGTAGAAAGACTTTGCCGATGACTTCCAGGCTCAAAGACCTTAGGGCACCAAGTGAAGCTCACATACTCGGGCATCATCTCGAGTTAACTCAATCAAAAACAAATTCAAATTTCCACAAATAGAGATAAAATGCCCAACTATGGGCCAGACAACTATGGAGTCACGATCCCCAAGTGCCGAAAGCCACACATTAGGTCAATTCATTGCTCTACGCGCAATTTTTTTTGAATACTCATGTTAAAATTAAAATGATCGCCAATCGTATGCTATTTATTATGGGTCCCCAAGAACTCAAACTAAAACCCCACAATCTAGAGGATGTGCATTGTGTTTTTTTTAAATGGATGAAAATATAACAGTGAAAAATCACATCAGACAACCGCACTTTCCAATAACTATGCACATGAACATAAACTTGCATTAAAATCAGAATCAAGGCATGCAAAATTATTTGATATCCAATTTCAGAGTTTGGAATGTGTGTTATCATGTTCAAGGTTAATGACATTTTTTCCTTCCACAGATTTTCATCTCCCCCCCCCCAACTTAGAATAACATTGTCCCCAGTGTTTAAAGAATTGAAACATAGAAGGGGTAGGATAGAAGTTCAACGAAGACATTGAAAATGAAAATTATGGAATGAAGTCACCTGGTGGTTGATGTTGAAAATGCATTCACATGTCTCCCTTCAGTTCTGGTTTGTCTCTCAATGGCTTGGACAGTTGTGACCAGCTTTTCCCAATGACCTATGACATGCCTTTAAATTTTTTTTATTATATATATATATATATATATTTGTATTTTTTTTAATCTAAAAAAAAGGTACAAATAACATAAACTGATGATACATTGTCTTCTCTTAAATTTTTGGGTAAGGTATTACTCAGGGATCACACCGCGTGACACGGATGAATACGGTCCTCCCCTTTCATACCCATCCTTACTCATAAAAGAAGAACAGGTCAACAATCTATTTTTTTTTTAAAAAATTACCTACAAAAATATAAAATAAAATAAAATAAACTGATGATACATTGTCTTCTTTATATTTTCTGGGTAAGGTATTACTCAGGGATCACACCGCATGACACGGATGAATACAGTGCTCCCCTTTCATACCCATCCTTACTCAGAAAAGAAGAACAGGTCAACAATCTATATATATATATATATTTTAAATAACAAAATGAAGGAAAAGAAAGAAAAAAAAATATGATTCACAAAGATTAGAAACATAAAGACCAAGGGTTGCCTCCCGTGCAGCACTTTTGTTTAACGTCGTTAGCCCGACGTGGATCCTAAATCTATCCATTTTTTTCAAGTTCATAGGTTGGCTCTATTAACTCAACCTCTATTTCCTGTTTATTGAATGATTCAATGAATGGTTTTAACCTATGACCATTGACCTTAAAAATGTTACCACTTGTGGGATCCTGAATCTCTACTGCCCCATGGGGGTACACATGATGCACTATGAAAGGACCTGACCATCTAGACCTTAACTTTCCCGGGTGTAAATGAAGTTTTGAACTATACAAGAGCACAGGTTTTCCCAGTTCAAATTGTTTGACTTTGACATTCCTAGATTGGTAGGCTTGAACTCTGGCTTTATTTATCCTTGAATTTTCATACGCCTCCATCCTAAGTTCCCCAAGTTCATTAAGATCTAACTTCCTCTTTTCTTCAGCTAAATAAATGTCGAAATTCATTTTCTTGATTGCCCAAAATGCCTTATGCTCAATTTCAACAGGTAAATGGCATGCTTTTCCATAAACCAACCTATATGGTGACATTCCTAGGATGGTTTTGAATGCTGTACGATATGCCCAAAGAGCATCCAAGAGTTTCTCAGACCAATCTTTCCTAGAAGGGTTGACAGTTTTTTCAAGAATTTGCTTAATCTCCCTATTTGCTAACTCAGCTTGACCATTGGTTTGAGGATGGTACGCAGTGGAAACTTTATGAGAAATTCCATACTTAGAAATGAGTAAAGAGAATGGGCGATTACAGAAATGGGTTCCACGATCACTGATTATAGCGTTAGGAATTCCAAATCTAGAAAAGATATGCTCTTTTAGGAATCAGATCACAACTTGATGATCATTAGTCTTGGTGGGAATGGCCTCAACCCATTTTGAGACGTAATCAACAGCTAAGAGGATGTAGAGGTATCCCTTAGAGTTTGGAAAGGGTCCCATGAAATCAATTCCCCAACAATCAAAGATTTCGACAACTAGAATGGAAGTGAGGGGCATTTGATTTCTTTTGGAAATGGATCCTAATTTCTGACACTGAGGACAACTTTTGCAGTATTGGAAGGAATCCTTAGTGGGGTTTGGCCAGTAGAAACCACTTTGGAGGACCTTTGCAGTGGTTTTCTTTGTAGAAAAGTGGCCTCCACATGCCTCTCCGTGACAAAATTTTAGAATGGACTCTTGTTCAGACTCAGGAACACATCTCCTAATGATTTGATCAGGACAGAACTTGAAGAGGTAAGGATCATCAAACACATAGTGTTTGACATCAGAAAGGAATTTCCTCTTAGCTTGGGTCCCCAAGAATTTTGGAATGTCACCCATCACCAAATGGTTTGCTATGTCAGCATACCAAGGGAAATCACTCACTGAATAGAGGTGCTCATCGGGAAATGAATCAGACACAGAGAGGTGGTGTGAGTTTTCTTTGAATTCCATCCTAGAGAGGTGATCAGCTACAACATTTTCAACACCCTTTTTATCCTTAATGGTTAAATCAAACTCTTGAAGAAGAAGGACCCACCTAATCAATCTAGCCTTGGCATCTTGTTTTTGGAAAAGGTATTTTAGGGCTGAATGGTCAGTGAAGACAATGATGGGTGATCCTAAGAGATAAGTCCTGAATTTCTCTAAGGAAAAGACAACAGCAAGCAGCTCTTTCTCAGTGGTGGTGTAGTTTATTTGTGCATCATTTAAAGATTTTCTTGCATAAGCAATGACACATGGAGTTTTCTCACACCATTGTCTTAAGAATGCCCCTACAGTGAAATCACTTGCATCACACATGAGCTCGAAAGAAAGTTTCCAATTTGGAGATTGCATGATAGGTGGAGATATAAGAGTTGACTTGAGTATAGATAATGATTCCTCACAGCTTTCTGTCCATAAAAATGGAGCATCTTTTACCAATAGAGCACAAAGTGGTCAAGAAATAGAGATGAAATTCCTAATGAACCTTCTATAAAAGCCAACATGTCCTAAGAAGGACCTCACTTACTTAACAGTTTTAGGAGAGGGAAGGTGACGAATGATGTCAACCTTAGCTTTATCAACTTCAATCCCTCTACCAGATACCAGATGACCTAGAACATGTCCTTCCCTTACCATGAAATGACATTTTTCCCAATTTAGTATGAGATTCTTATCCTCGCACCTTGACAAAACCTTTTCAACATTTAGAAGGCATCCCTCAAAAGTATCCCCAAAGATGGAGAAATCGTCCATGAAGACCTCTAAACAATCCCCCACCATGTCCGAGAAGATTCCCATCATGCACCGCTGGAAGGTACCAGGGGCATTACATAACCCAAAGGGCATGCGCTTGAAGGCAAAGGTTCTGAATGGACAAGTGAAGGTCGTTTTTCCTTGATCCTCTAAAGAGACTTCGATTTGATTATACCCTGAGAATCCATCTAGGAAGCAGTAGAATTGATGACCCGCCACTCGCTCGAGGACTTGATCTATAAAGGGCAAGGGGAAATGGTCTTTCTTGGTACAAGAGTTGAGCTTCCTGTAGTCAATGCAGACTCTCCATCCACTACTAACCCTTGTTGGAAGCATCTGTCCATCATTATTGGTTATTACTGTGATTCCAGCCTTCTTTGGAACCACATGGATTGGGCTAACCCACTCACTCTCATCTATAGGATAGATGATACCAGCTTTTAACAATTTCAAAAGTTCTTTTCTCACTACTTCCATGAGATTAGGATTGAGTCGCTGCTGAGGTTGATGACATGGCTTTGAATCAAATTCTAGAACAATTCTATGAGTCCCGATAAGTGGGATAATCCCAGGAATATCTGATAGGGTCCATCCAATGGCTTTCTTGTGTCTCCTAAGGACATCTAGAAGCATCCTCTCATGATTGGATTCAAGAGAGGAAGAAATGAAAACAGGTAAGGATTGATTGTCCCCTAAGAACGCATACTTGAGTGATGACGGTAAAACCTTAAATTCAAGATCAGAGTGGTTATCACTTTCCAAGAAAGGATGAGACTTTGTATTGAACTCAGTTTCTTTGTTTAGATTTCTTGACAAAATTGGTTCCTTGTGAAGAGAATTTTCATCCACTAAATTAGCTAGAGTAGTTTCATGAAGGGATATGGACTCGATGTTATTGATTTAACCCATGGTATCATTGATTGGTGATTCTATAAAATCATTAATAGAGCAATCTGAAAGAGATTCAATCCAAGGAGACAAATTTCCCTCATGCGAACAAAGAAAATCAATCTCTTCTTGACTTAAACATCCTTCGGTAATTCCATGATGTTCCTTGAGTTCACTATCAAAACTACCTATCCAATTAACCTCATGGATCTCTTCATCATCCCCAATTTGAGAGTTTTCATTGTAGATGTTCAAGTCTAGACTCATGTTTCCAAAGGTGATGGTCATGTTCCCATTTCGGACTCGGATAACAGAGTTGATTGTTGCAAGGAAGGGACGACCAAGGATGATTGGGGTTTGCTCCCTAGGACCTAAGCTTGGGTGATTGTCTAGAACAATGAAGTCAGCTGGGTAAATGAAAATTTCAACTTTCACCAAAACATCCTTTAAGATCCCCTTTGGAACTCGAATACTACGATCAGCAAGTTGAAGAGTGACAGATGTGGGTTAGAGTTCTTCGAGCCCTAACTGACAATACATAGTATAAGGAATGAGGTTCACACTGGCTCCTAGATCACATAAGGCTTTGACAACTTTGTTCTCTCCTAGTTCAACATTTATGTAAGGGCATCCTGGGTCTTTCATATTTGGAGGAAGGGTTCCTTGGATTGTTGTGCTAACATTTGCTGCCAGAAGGACTTGGTTCTTATGTGAGAATTTCTGTTTAAATGTGCAGAGGTCCTTAAGGTATTTTGAGTATGTAGGAATGGTTTGAATGGAATTGAGGAGTGGAATGTTCAACTTTACTTGTGAGAATATTTCCCTCAATGTTTCACTCAATTCCGGCTTGGTTTTCCCCCTCATGCGTTGAGGAAATGGGGCAGGTTGTGGGGTTGTTTTTTGAAGAGTTGTTTCTTTCACATCTTTATTAGTATCTTCAGTTTGTTCATGTGTTTCATTTGAATTTTCATTAGAGTTTGAATCTTCAGGTGGGTTTTGAACTATTTGTTCAGGTTTCTCAATTGATTTCCCACTTCTCAAAACTATCACAGCCTTTATTTGTTCATGAGTTGTTTGAGTGCAACTTGTCTCCCCCCTTGATGTTTGTCGTGGAATGGCCTATGTGGGAATGGGTGCCTTTTCAGTTTTGATGGTTTGAAGTTCTTGTTTCAGGGAAGATACTTCAAAGTTCATCCTTTCCATTTGTTTGCACAGTTGTTCAAGGATTGGGAGAGGGACAGTTTGGGAAGGTGTTTGTGTTGGTTGGGTTATCCCAGGGGGATACTTTTGTTGTTGGATGGGTTGTTGGTATTGGACTGGAGGATGTTGGTATTGGACTGGTTGTGGTTGGAATTGGTTATGGTTTTGAAAATTTTGTGTAGGGTAGGGGTTTGGTCCTTGTGGTTGGCTAGGTTGTTGGTTATCTTTCCATCGGAAGCCTGGGTGGTCATTATACCTTGGGTTGAATGTGTTTGGGTATTGAGGCTTTTGAAAGTTTAGGGAATTGACTTCAGCAGGTGGTCCTCCTAAAATAACATCCTTGATGGATGGAATGGTTGGGCAGTTGTCTGTTTTGTGGTCATGTTTATCACAGATTGTGCAAACAGAGTCTACAGTTTGGATTTCATTGATCTTCTTATGGTCTATCTCTTCAACCTTCCTAGAGAGTGCTGCAAGTTTCGCCCTAAGGCTTTCCTCTTCTCTAAGTGTATGCATTCCAGCAGTTCTTTGTGGATTTTCAGAATAAGGTGATGTTCCCCATGTTTGGTTTTGTTCGGCAAGGATTTCTAGATACTCTTAAACATCATTTGGGGATTTGTTTTTAAAGGTCCCATTACACATCATGTCAATGAATTGTTTGTTCCCTGGGCCCAAACCTTCATATAAAATTCTAACTTGTTCAGGAATAGAAAAACCATGGTGTGGAACCATGTTTAGGGTGTCTTTGAACCTCTCCCATGTTTCATAAAATGACTCTCCCTCTTTTTCAAAACAATTTTGGATGCTCTTTTTTAGTGCAATGGTTTTGTGATGGGGGAAGTATTTTTTTGTAAAATTCTCTTTGCAGTTGGTTCCAAGTGTGGATTGATGAAGGTCTCAGATTATTTAACCAGTTTTTTGCTCGATCCTTAAGTGAGAAAGGAAAGAACCTCATCTTAGCTGACTCAATTTGATGTGGTGAGCACATGGTTTCAACAAAGTCATTGAACTCCTTGACATGAAGGTAAGGCATTTCTGACTCCATCCCATGGAAAGTTGGAAGGTGGTTTAGGACATGAGGTTTAAAGACATAGTGCGCATCTCCTAGGGCAGCATGCCTAATGCAAGAGGGTTCATTGGTCCAGGTAGGTGTAAGGTAGTCATTCATGGTTTGATCGACTGCATTCCCCAAATTTGGGGCTGCCTCATTTGGATTTCCATTTTGGTTCCCGCCTGGGTTTATGAGTTGGTTTCTTTGAAGACTCTCCATTGAAATTGACTCAATCTTTAACTTTGGGGTATTAGGAAGACTAGGATCCAATGTTGTACTTGACTCCCCTATCCTATGAATTTCCACCCTAACTAGTCTGTTTGAGTTATCGCGGGTGAAGGCGGACATGCGCCAAAAGAAAAAAAAAGCGAGAAAAGGAAAAGATAAGAGATCTTGGGTGAGAATAGAAGAATGGGGGTGAGGAAAGAAGGTTTTTGTCTAAGGAACTTACTTGGTCCCCGACAACAGCACCAAAATTTGGTTGCGCCCAAATTTACCCTACAGGTATGCGGTCGTTGTAGTACAGGTAGGGGTCGAATCCACAGGGACCGAAGAAGAAACCGAGAGACACTTTGATTCTGGAAGGATTTGGCTATGGAGTGGCCAACTATTTGGATTGATTTGATTTTATTAACTACTGATTTAATCTAAAGAAAATAAATTAAAAAATACAATTACTTAGTCTAAAACAATTAATGGAGATGGGTTGATCCTAAGTTGTTACTAGGGTTAGATTGGATGCATTTATTTTCTTATAACATTCATTTCACTAATTCAAGATGTATCCACGAAATGATATAATTCCTCAACATCATTCACCAATTTAATCCCTACACAATTCCAAGGCTAATCACCAATGCACTTGTAGGATCAATTTAATGATCACCCCAAGTAATTGGATCACACTAGCACTCGAAATGTGTCATTGTTAAAGTTGGAAAAGATGAAGAAGAAAATAAATCATCACATGGAAATCTTAAAATAATGAAATTGTTACAGAATTTAGGATCATAAAATAACATCCAATCTTCCCCATGCAACTCCCTAGGACCAACCCATAAGGGTTTAGCCCTCCATTTATGCTATTCAATAAATGGAAGTGAGAAGTCGACTTAAAGAAGCGGGATTAGAGAAGAAAAATAAAACAATGAAACGATCACTCCACCGTTGTGTGAACAAAATCACAAGGTTTGGTGTGAATAAATTCACACCTTGAGGCAACGGTATCAAGTTTATAAGGATAAGAACAGAACAAGAGAATAAGAAGAACTTTTATTGAAGACTAAGGTGATTCGAACAACTTACATGAGAAGGAAGAACATTACAAAGGCAAATTGGCATAATAACATTACAATGAAAAGAAAGCACCAAGATCCCTAAATCCACCACCACTACTGCCTTAAATAGGAAAAAATGAAGCCTTGGACGAGCCCCCAACATCCCATGTGCCTTTAATTAATTATGTTGGGGAAAGGTGGGTGGAACATTAATGATGAGAGACTTTTCCACTTCTTGCCCCGAAGTTGCAACCAACTTGCATCCACCGGAAATACGCACCTAAAGGACCTTCAAGAAGGTAGAATTTGAGCAGGACCTAGAATACTTAAATGAATCCCCGGATATCCCCTAACAGCCTGAAAAATTTCAGCCCAAAATACTTTGTGGTTCGGGAGATATGATTGAAATAGTGGGCTGTTTTTATGGGCCGCAGAATCTGGCCTAGAATTGAATCTTCAACTTGGACCACCTTAATCACCACCATTGAGAACGAATTAGCACTGGATACAGAAGCATTATTTGTTCTTATATATTTCTTCTAGCCTCCCATGAATTTTGGGCTTCATTGGGCCTGTATTGTGGGCCCCACAGTCCGATTAGTGGGATGATATCTAATCTGCCTTCTCCAGAATTGTTTCCTTTCTTCGCCAAAAATCTTCATCATCCTTTATGAGTCCTCCATTGATTCCTGAATAAAAAAATTTTATATTTAAGTTTATATCCATTTCCAAAAATATCAAATTAAAATATGGATAATTACATTCTTTGAAATCAGATGAAACATTGGGCCTAAATTGGTGCATATTAGGCATAGAGTGCACAAATGAAGAAAATGGATGTTCAAAATTAAAATCCACTAACTCAGGCCCATAAGATCAAAAATAAACATTTAATACCATTAAAATGTAATCAAAATATGTGTTTTTATTAGCTAATAAACATTTTAGCCTAGGTGTAATGGGGAAATATCTCAATTGTTTTATAGGAATCGATCTAGACTTCTCTGGTTGAGCTTCTTTATACCTCGATTGTCCACATGTGGGACAACTATCCAATGAACCATTTTCACTAGAATATAAGATTCAATCATTTACAAATGCATGAATCTTCCAATAACTAAGGACCATATTACGAACAAACCTCTTGCTCTCATAGTAATTTTCAGGCAACACATTTTCTTCAGGTAACAGTGTTTTAACCAAATAAAATATCTGATCAAAACATTTGTTTGACATTTCATTATCTGATTTAATATCCATAAATTTTTCAACCACTTATAATTTTCTTATCTTGCAACCAGGATATAATGAATCCTCAACATACCTCAAAAACTCATAAAATTTGGATGGTGCCAACTCAGGAGTTAAATCAAAACCATCTTGAGTTTCAGTTTGTTGAACATATGGACCTGCAACATCATGTACTAAATTTTGAAACTGAGATGGATCCAGAATCAAGTTATTATTATCTTCTCTGGAACTACATTCACCGTGTTGATACCAAAAAACATAATCTGGTTGAAAACCAAACCGCAAGAGATGTCCCCCAACCTTGTCAAATGTGTCAAACGTTCTCAGAGCACATTTTTTACAAGGACACTTAATTGTGCCTTCTGAAACATATTCTAGTTTTAATGATGCAAATGATAAGAAAGTTTCAACACCCTCAATATATACAGGATTTAAACCACAACCATTTGGATTTCTGCACTGATTCATCCAAGCGTGATCATCTAATAATGACTGATGTTGATTTCCTTGTTCCATATTTTTCTACAAAATATAAAATCATCATTGTCTTTAAATAATTTGAAAGTATAAAAACACTATCTCAAAAAATAAGATAAATAATTACAACTAATTCTTAATAAATACCATTAAATTTGGGCGACAAAATTTTCAGTGGATTGACAGCTACTAATTATTACTAATTATTACTAATTATTACTAATTATTACTAATTATTACTATTTATTACTATTTATTACTAATTATTACTAATTATTACTAATTATTCCAAATTATTACTAATTATTACTAAATATTCCTAATTATTACTAATTATTACTAATTATTACTAATTATTACTAATTACTACTAATTATTACTAATTATTCCGAATTATTCGTATTTATTCATATTTATTCCTATTTATTCCCATTTTTTCCTATTTATTCCTATTTATTACTAATTATTATTAATTATTACTAATTATTCCTAATTATTCCTAATTATTACCAATTATTCCTAATCATTCCTAATTATTTCTAATTATTCCTAATTACTACTAATTATTACTAATTATTACTAATTATTACTAATTATTACTAATTATTCGTAATTATTCCTAATTATTACCAATTATTACTAATTATTCTAAATTATTCCTAATTATTACAAATTATTCCTAATTATTCTTAACTATTCCTAATTATTCCTATTTATTACTAATTATTTCTATTTATTACTATTTATTACTAAGTATTCCTATTTATTACTAATTATTCCTATTTATTACTATTTATTCCTATTTATTCTGATTTATTCCTATTTATTCCTAACTATTAATAATTATTACTATTTATTCTTAACTATCACTAATTATTACTAATTATTACTAATTATTCCTAATTATTCCTATTCATAATTATTCATATATATTCCTATTTATTACTAATTATTCCTATTTATTCCTATTTATTACTATTTATTACTAATTATTCATAATTATTCCTATTTATTACTAAGTATTCCTATTTATTCCTATTTATTCCTAATCATTACTAATTATACTATTTATTACTAATTATTACTAATTATTACTAATTATTACTAATTATTACTAATTATTACTAATTATTCCAAATTATTCCTATTTATTCCTAATTATTCCTATTTATTCCTATTTATTCCTATTTATTCATATTTATTCCTATTTATTCCTATTTATTCCTATTTATTCCTATTTATTCCTATTTATTCTTATTTATTCCTATTTATTACTAATTATTCCTATTTATTACTAATTATTCCTATTTATTCCAATTTATTCCTAATTATTCCTAATTATTCCTAATTATTATTAATTATTACTGATTATTACTAATTATTACTATTTATTACTATTTATTACTATTTATTAATAATTATTACAAATTATTACTAATTATTCCTAATTATTCCTAATTTTATTCCTATTTATTGTTATTTATTGCTTTTTATTCCTATTTATTACTAATTATTCCTATTTATTACTAATTATTTCTATTTATTCCAATTTATTCTTATTTATTCCTAATTATTCCTAATTATTCCTAATTATTACTAATTATTACAAATTATTAGAAATTATTACAAATTATTACTAATTATTACTATTTATTACCAATTATTCCTATTTATTACTAATTATTCCTAATTTTATTTCTATTTATTCCTATTTATTGCTAATTATTGTTATTTATTCCCATTTATTCTATTTATTGTTAATTATTCTATTTATAGCTATTTATTGCTAATTATTAGCAATTATTACTAATTATTACTAATTATTACTAATTATTACTAATTATTACTAATTATTCATCATTTTATTCCTATTTATTCCTATTTATTCCTATTTATTGTTATTTATTGCTATTTATTCCTATTTATTCCTATTTATTCCTAATTAATTCTATTTATTGCTAATTATTGATAATTATTGCAAATTATTGATAATTATTGCTATTTATTACTAATTATTACTAATTATTACTAATTATTACTAATTATTACTAATTATTACTAATTATTACTAATTATTACTAATTATTACTAATTATTACTAATTATTACTAATTATTACTATTTATTTCTAATTATTTCTAATTATTCCTAATTATTCCTAATTATTCTTAATTATTCCTAATTATTCCTAATTATTCATATTTAATCCTAATTATTCCTAATTATTCTTATTTATTACTAATTATTCCTATTTATTACCAATTATTACTAATTATTCATATTTATTCTTATTTATTACTAATTATTACTAATTATTACTAATTATTACTAATTATTACTAATTATTACTAATTATTACTAATTATTTCTAATTATTACTAATTATTACTAATTATTACTATTTATTACTAATTATTACTATTTTTTACTATTTATTACTATTTATTACTATTTATTACTAATTATTACTAATTATTACTAATTATTCCTATTTATTGCTAATTATTCCTATTTATTACTAATTATTTCTATTTATTCCTATTTATTACTAATTATTTATATTTATTATTATTTATTACTCTTTATTCCTATTTATTATTATTTATTCCTGATTATTTGTATTTATTCCTAATTATTATTTTTTATTCCTAATTATTACTATTTATTCCAAATTATTACTATTTATTCCAAATTATTACTATTTATTCCTAATTATTCCTATTTATTGCTAATTATTCCTATTTATTGCTAATTATTCCTATTTGTTGCTATTTATTCCTATTTATTTCTAATTATTCCTATTTATTGCTAATTATTCCTATTTATTGCTAATTATTCCTATTTATTGCTAATTATTCTTATTTATTGCTAATTATTCCTATTAATTACTATTTATTCCTATTTATTAAAAATTAGTACTAATAATTTCAATTTATTATTGCAAATAAATATTATTAACAAAACAATTTAAATTTAATTTAATTACAACTAATCAAAAATATTTAAAATTAACATAAAAAATTGAAATAAATACTAAATTAAATAAAATATAAATACCTTTAAATTTGATCTTTTATTGATGTTGACAGCTTCACAACTTTTTCGTGGGAAAAAAACTAACTCACAAATTTTCACTCTAAAAATAGGGTTCAAACAGAGAGAGAAAGTGAGAATTGAGAGTAGGATTTAAAAAAACGGATGAGGGTATATATAGGTTAGATTAGTTGCGACGAGACTATTTGTGACGGTCTACCCGTCGCAACAACCTTTGCCCGCATTAATTACAGTCGGTGGTTAAAAGAATATTTACGTCGAGTCCCGTCGCAAAAGGTACCTGCCGACACACCTTTTGCGACGGGCCAACATCCCGTCGCAAAAACCTATTTACCGCCGCCGGTTATTTGTGACGGGTCCCGTCGCAAATACCCTCCGACCGACGCACTATTTGCAACGGGGGGATTCCCCTGTCGTAAATAACCTTCTCGTGGTTTGGCGCGCAAACCGTGCCTAACTTTTTGCGACGGGACCCCAAATCCCATTGCCAATAACCAATTATTTGCGACGAGCCAATTCCCCCGTTGCAAATAACCTTTTGGACAGACTATTTGCGACGGGATTATTTACTGTCGCAAATAACCCGTCGCACAAAGATATTTTTCCCGTAGTGGATGCACTTCCTTTCTAGATACAGGAGAAGGTGTTCAATATTTTTCTAGTAACAACCATCTGGAAGCCCTCATCGTCCACCTTTGCTTTCCCTTTCCTTTTGTCAGTGATAAGCACCTGTCGTTGATCACAATCAATCACATCTTGAATACAAGTCACACTACCAGATTGTTCATAAGTAGAGTTCCCATTCCTCTTACACAGAACCTCTTTAAAGGAGAGGTTGGCCTTTACTGCCTTCACCTCCTGCTAATTCCTAGACAATGCACAACCAGGAGGAGGGCAAACCTGCTCAGCGGGCATCGCTGGAGAATCCTCCAACCGAGAAGCCTGTCTCTGATGCATGTGAGATACTGTCCTCCACTAAATGCTCATGAGCCGCAACTACCTGCACTGGCTTCACAACTTTCTCGCGGTACTATGCCATATGACCTTTAGCATTGCATTTGCAACAAGCAACACTCTGACAACATAACTCAATTGAATGCCCAATAGAGTCACAAGCCACACAATATAGAGGTCGTTGTTCATACTCAATTCTCAAATTAATATCGTCATTAGGGATAGAAAGAGTTACCATATTAACGATGGTAGCACTAAGGTCCACCTCCACCAACATTCGTGCAAAATGGCCAACCCGCACTTGTTCCATCTCCTGATCCAATCTGATTGGAACTCTAAGGGAAGTGGTGATGTCGTGTAGAATCTTGGGATGAAATCCAATTTAGCCCATAAATCCTCATCGAGACCTATGTAAACGCATTCCTGGCGCTGGAAAGGTCAAAATCCAGACCCCAATAATGGAAGCGAAGAGTTCCTGGATTTAGAGAAAGATATCAAAAATGGAAAACTCATTGCTTGAGCTCATCAAAGGGAAATAGTTAATCGAAAAATTTGTGACTGATTGAAACATATTTCAAATTAGAAAACACCCAAATTTCAGAAACCCTGTGAGTCAAATCCTCCAATATCCACAGGTTGTCACCTTTCCGAAGAACAAGCCTTGTGATAATCAAATTTTTACCCATGGAAATCCATTCTGAGACCACATTAGCATTGGTTTCAATGAGGGCCAATGATCCCTTCTTAACGATCCATCCAGTGATCATTTCCCTAAACAAGGCAAGTGTTCACAAACCTCCATCTGATACCGACACCCTAGGATCTCTGGACTTTCCATCCATCTACGCATCAAAGGACTTGGAACCATCCTTGCCAAGTGGAGATCGATTGCCATCCACGAACCTCCATCGTCATGAGGAACTGCGGAGCTGCACCGCTTACTCCATCTCCCTATATTTATAATTTTATATAAATACTTTTTAAATATATTTATTTATAAATATATATAAATATATATATTTAAATAATTATAAAATTATAATAAATATATTAAATAATAAATATGTTTATTATATTTATTTATATTAATAAATATATATAATTATATAAATATATTTATAATTATATATAAATACTTTTTAAATATATTTATTTATAATTATAAATATAAATAAATAAATACAAATTTAAATAATTATAAAATTTTAATTAATATATTTAAATAATAAATATATTTATTATATTTATAATCATATATTTATAATTATATATAAATAATTTTTAAATATATTTATTTATAATTATAATTATAAATGAATAAATATATATATTTAAATAATTATAAAATTATAATAAATATATTTAAATAATAAATATATTTATTATATTTATATATTGATATAAATATATATAATTATATAAATATATCAAAGTGGTACAGACCAGGCAGCAGTAGCAACCGACAGTGCAAGCATCAATGACGTGCGAGCTTTGTGGCCTCCGATGACATGGCTTCTATGGGGGGTAGAAAACTTGATGTACTTGCTGCAGCAGTCGTTAAGGGAGGTGGGCGAGCCTCCATCGATGAATGTGGCTGCTAGTGCATCATAATGGATATTGGGTGGTGAAATTTGTCGATAGATGGATGATGGACGGTGATGCCAACGTGCGGAGGAGGCCCCGCCCGATAGTTGGGGGATGATGGGTGGAGGTAGCTATTGCTTCCTCATAATATATATATTAGGTGATTGGGGGTACAATTACAATGAAACATACACATGCTACACACCCACAACCAAACAAGAAGGTCATAACCCCCCCCAAAGGATAACCCACCCATCATGGCTTTCTTATTTAATCTATTATATAGCCCATGTGTTGGGAAAGATGGAAATTGACGAATGTGCAAACAAAAGAAAAGCGAACATGCAGCAGAAATAAAATATTTCCCTCCAAACAAAGGCAGATGCGCAACGACCCAAAAATAATTATGCAGAAAAATAAATGTTGACACCAAAATTTTTACATGGAAAACCTAAAAAGGGAAAAACCACAGAACCTAGTCCAGAAAGAGGGATCCACTAAAATGAATAAGTACACGGTAGAGACTCCCCAAAAAATGGAAGGGATCTCAAAAGTAATACTTGGATGAAACAATGGATCAACAAGGTGGAGAGCAGATGAGAAAAATGGTCGTAGAACAAAGCCGATCACCAAAATGGAATTTTCTCTCCGTATTGCTAGTGTGCCAAAAATATTTGACGCTTCCACCTTTTATAAGGAAAAATATCCATGCCAAAAACATGTCTCTATGTATATTAATTCACACGGTCTTGACCCGTGTTAAAAACATCTCATTAATAGAGAAACCGCGTGGACACCATTTGAGGAGACGCCCAACAACCCCCCCCCCCTCTAACTCAAGTGGGGATCACCGCCAACCCTAAAATCAGTTGGAAAGTGTCAAATTTACCTATGGGTAAACTCTTGGTCAACATGTCTGACCCATTGTCATCAATGTGGATCTAATTAAGATCTAACTATCTCGAATCAAGGACATTGCAGATCCAATGATGCTGAAAATCATTATGTTTCGATCTATAATGAAAAGTGGAATTATTTCCCAAACAAATAGCACTCTGACTATCACAAAATAAAACATACATGTCCTAATTAGAATCGATCTATTGAATAAAAGTCTTAATCCACAACAATTATTTACATTCCTCTATAGTTGAAATAAACTTTGACTCTATGGTAGAAAAGCAATACATCTCTGCAACCTAGACTGCCAAGATACAACCCCCCTGCAAAAGTGATCAAATAGCTTGAAGTAGACTTCCTCGAATTGATATCTCCTGTTGCATCTAAATCTATAAGGCCACAAAGCATATGTTCACCCTTTCTAAAACAAAATCTCTGATCAGAAGTACCACGAAGATAATGAAACATATACTTCACTACTCTCCAATGCTCTCTACCCTGATTAGATAGAAAATGACTGACCACACCAACTGCATGAGATATATTAGTTCTAGTGAATACCATCACATACATCAAACAATCAATGACAGATGAATAAGGTACATGCCGCATCTCCTCTCTCTCTTCATTTTTAGAAGGTGACTGACAGGTACCGAGCTTAAAGTATAAAGAAATAGTACTACTAACCACTTTCACTTTGTCCATATAAAATCTCTGAAGAAACTTATCAATATATCTCTCATGAGATAACCAAATTTTTTTGGACTTCCTGTCACAGGTGATATTCATACCAAGAATATGTCGTGTTGGCCCCAAGTCTTTCATCGCAAAATAATGACAAATATCCTTCTTCAATCTGTCAATTCTAGAAGCATCATGGCAAAAAATGAGCATATCATTAACATAAAGCAACAATATAATAAAATCATCATCGGTAAATCTCTGAACAAAAACCCAATGATCATAAGATTTCTTACTGAAACCCTGATGAAAAATGACAGCTTTAAATTTCTTATACCACTACCTTAGATCTTGCTTCAAACCATACAAACTCATTTTTAACCCGCAGACATGATTTTCTTTACCTATTTCAACAAAACCCTCTGGCTGCTCCATATAAATATCCTCCTCTAAATCTCCATGGAGGAAAGCTGTCATCACATCCATCTTCTCAATCTGCAGATCGAAACTAGCGGCCAAACTAAGAATAACCTGAATGGAAGATATTTTGATATCAGGTGAGAAAATATCATCAAAATCAATACCTTTCTTCTAACAGAAGCCTTTAACAACAAACCTTGCCTTATATCGTGGAATAGAACTGAATTCTTCATTTTTAATCTGATAAATCCATTGATTTTGAAAATCTCTCTTACCTATCGGTAAATTCACTAGCTTAAAATTATGGTTGTCATGTAATGATGTTATATCATCATCCATTGTTGTAACCCATTTGTCCTTTTATTCATTTTCCATCGCCTCATCAAATTATTCTAGTTTTTCTTCTTCAATGAGGAGAACATACTCATCAGGTGAATAGCGAGTATAAATAGTACCATGCCGAGATGAACTTCAGAGTGGAACTGTGGGTTCATTAATAACCCATTGAACCAGATTATTAGAAAGAAAAAGGTGCATTGGAAACACCAAATCCAACCTATTCACCATGAACATCATTTTGTACATCAACGTGATCATCAAAATCAACAATATTAGGTAAATGTGAATCAAAACCTGGATCAAGACAGAAAAAACCATCAGAAGTTGTAGAAGTAGATTTCTCTCCCTTATCAATAGCTGTAATAGTTTGATCCTCCTTAAACATTACATCAAGGTTTATGAAAAGTTTCTTTTAATCAGGATCATAAAACTTGTACCCAAACTCATCATGTCCATATCCAATAAAACTAAACTGGTGTGTCTTACCATTCAACTCAGATCTCTCATCTCTAGGCACATGAATAAAATCCTTGCAACGCTACCACAAAACAGGGAAAAAGAAGCACTACCCTTTATCAGCGCTAAATAGAAAGCGCTGATAAAGGGGTGGTCCTTTATCAATGCTAGCTAAAAGCACTGATAAAAGTTACATTTATCAACGCTATTATTATCACTGATAAAAGTTTTTATTATTAATTTATATAAAATTATTATATTTATATTCAAAAATAATGTTTATTTGTATACATTAAATAAAAAACAATTGTTTATATTTAATATATATTTTTTAATAATTCAAAAAATATATATATATAATTTTTTAATTGAATTTTTTTTTCTAAGATCATAATGAAATATAAATATATATAATTAAATAATAACAAGATTATAATAAATTACATTAAATAGTAAATATATTTATTATATTTATTAGATATTTATTAGATTAATTCATTGTATTTATTATATTTGTTATATTTAATATATTTATTTTATTTATAAACATATAATAATTTTTAATATATATATATTTATAATTAAAATTATTGAATATGTGTGTGTTTTCCAATGAATATATTTATTGGATTTATTATATTTATTAGAGATTTATTAGATTAATTCATTGTATTTATTATATTTTTTATATTTATTATATTTATTATATTTATAAATATATAATACTTTTTAATATATATATTTATAATTAAAATTATTGAATATATATGTGTTTTCCAATTAATTTGGTCAACGAACATATGCGTATATGTTATGTATCATATGCATGAATGTTCATTTGTATATTACACAATGTGGTATATATTGATTAATTCATAATGTTACCCACATGAACTATATATGTTCTCAAAAGGAACTTATAAAATTACATTAAATATATTTAAATAATCAATATATTGTACTATATTTTTAATTATATATATAAATACTTTTCAAATACATTTTTAATTATAATTTTATTAATATATATTAACAATTATATACCAATATTTATAAATATATACTATTTATAGTTATAATTATTAATAAATAAATAAATATTTATCATATATATCATTTTAAATAAATGTATAAGAAAATAAATAAATTATTAAAATTATACCTTTATAAAATAATTATTTATCAGCACTAAAATTTTAGCGTTGATAAAGGTATGTTTTATCAGCGATTTTATTTTAGGGTTGATAAAACATACCTTTATCAGTGCTTTTAACTAGCGTTGATAAAGGTTCCAGCGGTTTTTATAAAAGAACCCTAACAGGCCCCTCCTCCCTCACACCCGTTCAAGCCTTCACGGAAGCTGAACCCTGCGCTTGTGACCCCTCCTCCACCGTGACCCTTCCTCCTCCTCCTCCTCCTCCTCCTTCGCCGCCACTGCCTTTTCCTCATCCTTTTCCACGACCATCCTCCTCCACAGCTGCCTCCGCTGCCTTCTCCTCCTCCTCTGTCGTGATCCCTCCTCCACTATGACCCTGCTTCTCCTCCTCCTCCATCGCCGCTACCTCCTCCTCCTCCGACCGCCGAATCATCCTCCTCCACCACGACCACCTCATCATCCTCTTCCTCCTCCGCCTCCTTCTCCTCCTCTTCCTTATGCAGTCCCCTTGTCCACATGACCTGCTCCGGCACACCCTCCTCATCCGACGACCGTCCTGACAACCTCCTCTACAATTCATGGATTCCCCCCAGTGAGTCTCTTATGTAATGAATTTTTACTCTTCTGCATTAGAAAGACAATTGGTGTGCAGAGTTAGGTCTAATGCACCATATAATGGTATTGGTTCATGTTATTAATTACTAATAGCCTAGATTGAAAATGTATGAATGAGATTATGATCAATCATGTTGTAAGGGTCATGGGTGGAGTTTTCTATGAGGGAAGAATTATGGTAATCTCATGTAAATGGTCTTTATATGGATTGTTAATTGGGGTAGAGTGATAGTGATGTGAACTTTATTAGTAAAGACCATGCCTTTACAAGAGTTTTGGCTATCTTGAGTTGTGGGCCTTTGTGGTAGTACTGCATAGTGTGATTAGGGGGATGCCTTGGTGGGTACTAGTGATGGAATAACCAGTGGGTAGGTTTTTGTGTGAGATATATCAAGGATTATTTTAAATCTTATATCATGTTGAGTACATGGTTTCTATTGATTATCCCTCTTAAAATATTTATCATGGCTATATGAAATTGTGACATCTCCCTTAGAACCCTTATAGGTACAGTACATGGAAAGGGGTTGATTATGATGTTAGTGGAAATGATAATGTGGATTCCTTATGACCGTAAGGGTAGGGAAATCCACACATGGGGTGGTGTAGGTTGGTAACTAAATATGAATAAAGAGATTTCTTGTTGATATATTGTTACCTATAGGTCTTGGGATCATCATGATATATTTTTTAACTATAGGATATGCTAATGATGGATACGTTTAGTTAGGCTGCTTAGGATGGGTCATGTATGAGCTTCTTATGTAATAGCCTCTTGCTCGATGCTAGGTATAAATCATTGGCTAGCTAAGATCTAGGATGAGGCTTATCTTCCATGCTTGTTCATTATATCTTAATCGTTATTATATATCTATGATGAGGATGAGTCCTAGAGACCTTGGGATTTCAATGTAGATATACTCCACTAAGGTGAACATTCTTTCAATTTTTTTAAAGTTTATGTTGGGATATACATCATGGGGTATATGCGGTTTTCCACAAGACATAAATTATTTTAGTGGTTTGGATTGTGTTGAAGGTTATATTAGTTATTCCTCTTTAGGTCCTCCTTTATGTATGTGAGTTTATCCATGGGACCCGCCTTATGTTAATGGTTTGTATCATATGGGAGGTTGGCTATGTTATTCCCTCCATACTATTTTTTGGGGGGTGGATGTTATTCCATGAGGCATATAGTCACATCACAATTCATGATCAAGATTTAATGGTTTTGCCTAGGGGATGAGTGTTGCAGTGTATACCTTGTGGCAATTCAACAATTTGACATCATAGGGTGCACTATGCAATAGACCCTTAGGCTACACCATAATATACCCTATTCTTGAAATGAAAAGAGATTTTTTAGCCTTTTAATGAGGTTCCCCTATTCCTTATTAGCCACTCAACCCATAACCCAAACCCCTCTTCCCCATATTTTCCCCCTCTTATAAATCACTCTTTAGGATCCCTAATGGTCATTTCATAGTGGACATCCAACCCCCCTGGACAGCCCACACCCCCTCCCCCACACCCCCTGTAGACCCCCCCCCCACCTGGATAGACCACCCCCCACCATACCCCACCTAGGTATCACACCCCCCTCCCTGGAAAACCCACCCCCACCCCCCACACCCCTGCAACCCCCTACCCCCGGACAGCCCACCCCCTTCCCCTTTGAACCTTTTATGTTTTACTATATTTTTCCCTTTTCTCATCTAGAACCCCTCTTCACTACGCCACCCTCCCCTTCCCCTCCTCTTGGGTGGTTCTCCCTCACCCGATGTACGTTTCATCTTTCCTCACTTGTATTGGAGAGCCTAGGATAATTTTTACCTCTCTTAATCCTTCTATATATTAGTGTCTAACCCCCTCTCCCAAATCCTATATTTAAATAGACATGGGTCAATTACAATTGGAAATGTAATGATATAACCCAGACTGGTATCATAAATGACAACTGACCTGACTTTCCACTAACCTAATATGCATTCATGATCCCTACGGGATAACAATGATCCCCTGGAAAAAAAGATACAATTAATGTGGAATATTTTACCCCTAAATTAGAGTAAATTTAAAATGATCTTTCTCCTAAAAAGCATACATGTTCCATTCATAAGTTGAACATCTAGGAAAATATTAGATACGCAAAAAATAAATAAACAGGAAGCATATATCATAGATGGAAAATAAAATCCCACTATTGACCAATAAAATTGTTTAACAAGACATGTCCCATTCCTAAATATCATTGGACCTATTTTGGATAAGTATAACATATGAGTTCTCATTTTATGTTTTCTTTTCAGTTGGACATCTCCTCTGCTGCTTGCCTCCCCTCTGCCGTGAATGCACCTATATCACACATTGAACGACACATTCATAATGTTTTTTATCCTATTACTCATTGGTTTCCTCTTGTTCTCATGTTATTACTATTTAATATTAATGGTTATAATGTGAAATGTACGGGATAAACGCCCTGCTAAAAATCATGACCATTGGTGGTCCTTGTTTTCACACTAAATGAATTGTATGTTGGTTGGTTCATGTTGAACATTTGAATATAAAAATTAGTAATTTACGTATACTTGACTAATGAATGAATTCCCCAGGAAGATAAAACTTCTGTGATAACCCCTTAATTAACAAACAGAATTGAATAAGGGATGCTTTTTAAAATCTGAAATTGTGATTGTTTTGTTTATATGGTGTTGCGATTGTGGGCACGATTGTGTGTTTGTATGGTGTTGCGGTTGTTGGAATTATTGGTATGCCATTTTTTTCATGTTGTAGTTTTTCCACCATTGAATATCAATCCAAAATTTAACCATTTCAATGGCACCACCACTTTGTTACTAGTGCAATTCCACTGAATCTTAGAAAACCACTTCACTAGAGGACTCTATGAGACACTTTATGGACACCCTAGTAAAATAACCATAACAACACATGTAATGAATCTTTCCACCCATAATAACTTTATTGAAAATCATACCATCTATTAGTTTAGTACCATAGTTATTGACTAGAGACATTATGTTTCAAGAGAAACACTAAAAAATCAGTTTACAACAATGTATATAGATCACATGTGAGATACTAAAACATTCTAGTGAAAGAGATTATAATAGATAGTTGAACATATTTTGTGTAATTATTTTGTTAAATATTAATATTAATGTATCAAATTGGATGAATATGAATAAAGAATGGGTGAATTCCAATTGGTTGACAAAAGAGTATGACGATGACGTGAAAGAGTTTATCAAGTTTGCAAAATATCATGCATGTGACCCTTCTCAAATCCTTTTTCTGTGTGTATGCTATTGTTATTCAAGAAAAATTAGTCCAGAGGAGTTGGAAGAAAACATGATCTATCACATAATAGATCAAAGTTATACATGTTGGAATAAACATGGGGAAAAACAAATGTACGTAGTGGATGTGATAACACTACATTTTATAGATCATCTGATATGATTACAAGCGTGAACAATGAAGACGATTGTATGGAGGATGTGATTACAGATATGAATGATGATGAAGATCATATTGAGGAAATTACAAGGACAATTGAATATAAACTCTGTGATTGCCCAAAATTGTTTGAGAAGTTAAAGAGTTGTTCAAAAACGTAATTGTATGCTGGTTGCACTAAATATTCATCACTGTCAGCCATACTGAAGCTATATAATTTGAAAGCAGGTAACATGTGGAGTGACACCAATTTTATGGATCCAATTTCTCTTTTGAATAACATGCTCCCAGAAGATAATGATCTCTCTAGCCGAACATATGATTCCAAATGAATGTTACGCTTGATGGGTATGATCTTTGAAAGAATACACACCTTCCTGAATGACTGTATATTGTTTCAAAAAGACCACAAATCACTTAAAGGATTCCCAAAGTGTGGTGATTCTCGATACAAGAAAGATGAATTAAGTCCTACGAAATTGGTATGGTACTTTCCAATCATTCCAAGGTTTAGGTGCCTATATGGAAGTGAGGAGACTACAAGACAATTGACATGGCATGCAGATAAAAGAATTAAATATGGGAAACTATGTCACCTAGAAGACTCTCCTTAGTGGAATAGAATTGATCATGAGTATCCTGAATTTGGAAATGATCCGAGAAACCTTCATCTTGTGTTATCTACAGATGGGGTGAATCCTTTTGGTTTTCAAAGAAGCAGTCACAATATATGGCCAGTTATGTTTGTAAATTATAACTTACCACTGTGGTTATGCATGAAACAAAAATAAATCATGTTATCTATGCTTATATTAAGACCAAAACAACTAGGTAATGATATTGATGTTTATTTTGCTCTATTGATCGAGGATTTGAAATTATTGTGGGATTCAGGTGTTACGTTGTATGATGCTTAGAAAAATAAAGATTTCAATTTGAGAGCCATGTTGTACAGGACGATAAATGAATTTTCTGCTTATGGAAATTTGTCAGGATATAGAATTAAAGGAACTCAAGAGTGTTCTGTTTGCGAACAAGGTACACAGTCAATTAGTTTGAAACATTCATTGAAAATCATGTTTCTAGGGTATCATAGATTTCTACCCTGATGGAATAAGTACCGATCTTGGAAGACCTCATTCGACGGAAGTTCAGAATAATGTACAACAATGTCTCCACTAATAGGTGATCATTTGTTTGTGAAAGTAAAATATGTGGACACTACTTTTGGTAAACCGTTTTCTAAGAACCTTACAAAAACCGGTTGGAAAAAGATATTAGTTTTTTTTTGAATTACTATACTAGAATTATCTGTATGTTAGACATTTTCTTGATGTTATGCATGTTGAAAAAATGTATGTGATAGTGTCATCGACACGTTTCTAAATTCACCTGGAAAAACAAAGTATGGAATTAAGGCTAGACTGTACATGGTTGAGATGAGAATACGAGAAGAGTTGGCACCAGTGAAGGGTGAAAAATGAACATTTCTTCCCCCTGATGCTTACACTCTTTCCAGGAATGAGAGATATCAGTTTTTCAACTTCTTGAATGATGTAATGGTTCCATAGGGGTATTCATCAAATATCAATAACATCGTTTCAATGAGCAATTTAAAGTTAAAGGGCCTAAAATCACATGACTGCCATGTTTTGATGAAAGATCTAATTCCTATAGCTTTACATTGCATTTTTTCTAAGAATTTACACCATACATTAATGAAGCTTTGTTTCTTCTTCAAAGCTATATGCAGCAAAGTTATAGACCCAGTGAAATTTCTAACTATGGAAAGAGAAATTTCTGTTATATTATGTGAATTGGAAATGTTCTTCCCAGTGACATTATTTGATATGATGGTTCATTTGGTGAGAGATATTTGACTATGTGGTCCTGTACATTATAGATGGATGTACCCCATTTAATGGTATATGAAGATTTTGAAAGGGTTTGTCAAAAAACGAAGTCGATCAGAGGGTTGTATTGCGGAGAAATATATTGTTGAGGAAGCCATTGAATTCTATACCGAATACATGTATGGTGTGAAAAACATTGACCTACTAAAATCTTGTCACATTGGGTGGCTTGAGGGTGAAGGAATATCTAGAAGAGAGGTTGTCACAATCAATATTACAAATCAGGAGCAGTCCCACCTTTACGTTTTGCATAACAGTTTCGACATTGACCCATATGTTCAAACCCACAAAAAATTCTTAGGCATTTGAATCCATCTAGGGTTGAAAAATGGATATCAGATACGCACAATCAATAGTTTATAGGATGGTTTTATGACTATATTTTTAAGAAGTTAGATGAAATTCTGGACTCAAATTCAGAACGAATTTGATGGCAAGCTGAAAGTGTGTTTATATTATCTTACAATGATTATGTAGTTAATGGTTATACATTCTATAATAATGAACATGATGAAGACAGTACCATGCAGAATAGTGGGGTTACACTTGTGGCTTAAGCGATGCATGTTTTCGGTGCTAAGGACAGAAATCTAATTTATGTGAATATGTCATACTTTGGAATCATCAAACAAATATGGGAGTTGGATTATACAAAATTCCAAATGCCGATTTTTCAATGCAATTAGGTTGATAACAGGAGTGATGTTAAAATAGATGAATTGGGATTTGTGAAATTTTATTTCAGTAAGGAATGGGAGAAAGACACGCCATTTATAATGGCGTCACATGCAGTATAAGTATTTTATGTTCCATATCCTGAAAACTGAAACTGTTCAATTGTTCTGTTATCAACCAAAACAACTGAAGGGTCAGATGAAAGTTCAACGGAGGATGACCCTTTCATTGGTACTTCACAATCATTTCACAGCGGTCCCAATGTAGATGATATTTTGTATGTCATAGGAGAGTATAATAAAGGGATTTACATAGTCTATAGAGGGTTCAAATCTCTTCAGCCTTTTAAAAAAAGAGAGTTCAATAATAAGGTTATTTGTTTATTGTAATATACATTATGTTACATTATGTTATTATCTGTTCACTGCTTCTTTTATGTGATCTAAATTAAATTTTAAACTACTTTTATAGATAATGTCTTCTACACCAACCGATTCACCCAATCCTGAGGCACAATAGGTCTCTCAACCTGCTGTTGCTGGTCCCAGTGCAGAGCAACAACAGGTTTGTCAACCTATTGTTGTTGTTCCTAGTGCTAAGGTAGAATAGGTTTCTCAAACTATTGTTGCTGGTCCCCGTGTCGATGCTATCACTCCGGAGGAACATAATGATGATGCTTATGAGGAAATGGTAGGAAATGAAACCCTGATAGTGCAAAAAAAACAAGAGCCTCATATTTTGACTGTGTTAGCCAAAATCCTTAAGGCAAAAGAAAAAGGCATAAAATTTGAGATTGGATGGAATAAGCGTGGCCAACATGTTAACCCAAACAAAGCTATATTTAGTAGCTGCATTGGAATCATCACTTGGAAACACGTACTGATTAATGTACAGTCATGGAACCATGTTGTCATAGGGATTAAGACACTAATGTGGGAAGAGATTACGATAACATTATGATATCATTTCTTTAATTTATTAAAATAAAATAAAATACTACAACATTGACTTACTCTTCATCATCCATTGTAGAGTGCATTTATAGTAGATTCCTCACACAAGGAATATGTATTAAGAGTTGTAGGAAAGATTCATAGAGGCTTCCACTTAATTTTAACGAAATATCATCTTAAAGATGCTAAAGGGAAAATCAAGCCACACCCACCTCCTATTTATGCACACTTGATATCCCAAGGATCATGGGATGCATTTAGAAGTCGTTGTGCGGAGTAGACTTTTCAGGTATATTGTGTCTGGTAATACATTGTTTGACGTTGCTTGTATTCATCACTTTGATTGACAATTTTTTATTTATGAAACAAAAATTGAGTGCTAAAAATAAAGAAAGGGAAACAAAACCAGTGTACCCCTACCGTAAAGCAAGGATGGGGTACGCTTCACTTGAGAAAAAGTTGGTATGTATTTTAAATCTACCTTAATAATTTTATGTGACATAAAACAACACCATAACCATGTTTCTCTGTTTATATGAAAATTGATGAATCGAAATCGAAATCCATATCCATCTCATGCCATGTGCTATGAAAGGAGGCTTGTGTAAATAAATAGGGGACACTGATAGATGAAAACACACAAAAAGTGTGGAAAACATGTGTAAGTATGACATAATATAAATTTTATTTTCTTCAAATCTATATTACATAAAAATGACTACTTATTTTACTATATTTTCTATTTGACATAATCACAAGAATAAAAAATACCTGCACTAGATGCATACATACTTTCAGTGGCCTTGAAGTAGCCAGAACAGTATGGCCATGTCAGAGGTGCGGGTTTTGGGGTGACACCCCGAACATATTTTCAGAAACAAAAACAAGTGGAGGATCAAATAGAGGAAATGAAAATGATGCAAGAAAAATTAGCTATTTTTCAAGAAGAATTACAATACCAGAGAGAGATGATAGTAAGTTTGATGGGGGTAGGAAAAGAGAAGAAAAAACTCAACAACAACACATGCGTAAAGATCTCGACCTACCCCCACCAACTTTGAGGTGAGCCATTCCCCTCAAAAACCTGACTTAGCAGAGGTAATCAATGTTCTAATAATTGTTTCTGTGAAATGTGAATCACATATACACTGATACCTTTCCTATACTAATATTCTACAGGGTGAAAATGACTGTGATTTATATCTATCAACTCCCACCTATCGCCTTGTAGCGAGGGATACAATGTTCAATATGCAGAACGACATGCTACACAACAAACAACTTCCAACGGATCATGTCAGAGTGTCAATTAACTTAGATAATGAGTTGAGTGCCAAGCTGCCTATTCCAAATGATGATGATGACATTCATATGGTTGAATAAGCTGTTGGAACATTCATCACATGGTCATCAATTCTTGTAAAAAACATGTCGATACGGAGGTATCCATTTCCAATTTATTTTTCAAGCTTAACTGTTAACATTTAATGAAAAAATTTCTGAACCGATGAATATTATTATAGAATGAAAAAGAGAAGGGGTTGAAATGAAAGATCGTCTCAAAACCATATCAAGGATCAACCAACTGATTGAAACTATCTACTGAGAGCACATTCACCCCACCCATTCTATATCCACATTTAATATCATTATAGGCTAATATGGATACAAAGTTGATAGATGAAAATGATCACATAGTTGATTTTGAAAAAATATGTATGGAGAGGAAAAATCAGATTTCATTAGTATTGAAAATGTAATTGAAATCCTAAAGTATTAATGGCTTGGTGCCTTAGTTGTAAATTTATACATGAGGTATGTTTTCATGATTTGATTTTACAAAAGCTGATATACTATGATAATTATGACTAAATAAATTTCATATTTTTCGCCGGAATATATATGAAAAACAATTGAAGGGATTTCCCCATGAACAAAAATTTGGACTCGTTAGTCCTCACATAACCTCTTCAAAAGAAGAATTAAATTCTACTAAATAGGATGAAATAATGTCATCACTGCTCAAATCGTTTGAAAACAAAATTACGGATGACAGACTCTTTTTAATACCAATGATGCAAGGGTAAAACTCTACAATTTAATCATATCAACTATATTTTCAATTATTTAATTACTTATTCATTTTTGTGTTTTTATGTAGAATTGGATGCTGATTACAATCAATTTGTATACTCCAAATATTTATTCTCTAGATTCAATGCATGGATATACAACAAATCGACCACGCATGATGACGTTTGTCAATTTATAATACACTAGATCCAACATTTTAGAACTAAACATCTAGTTATATAATTTATATTATCTTTTAATGAGGATTATGTTATGATGGAGGGGTGCATAAATATTGTCTACTTCATGGAATGAATCCAGGGCCTAAGGAAAATAATGCCCATAAGACCTACAACTAGACAAGTATCCTGGTATATATAATAAGATTTCACTATCCAAACACATATCAAAACAAATTACTTATTTTTATCGATGTTTTTGCAGTGTCCAAAATAAAAAAATGGAAAGGAATGTGGTTATTATGTTTGTAAATTTATGAAATAGATCATATTTCATCAACAAACTAGAATCCCTGAAGAGGTATTTTCGAAAATAATTACGAGTTCATTTAAAATATTTATTAATCCATTGTGTATTTATATTTTTTCAGTACTACCATTACTGTCATAAAAAATCATATTCACAAGATGATATCGATGTGTTTAGAAATGAATATGCATCATACCTGGTGGAATATTGTATAAAAATAGGATGAAGGTGAATTCCTACTACTTATGTTATCCTTATATTATCATTGATATCTCCCTTGTTTACACTTATTGAGAATATATGATCACCCTTTATTATGTTTTATATCCTTAGGTTATGAAGAATGGTTTTATAAATGATTTATCTTTCTAGTAAATCATAACTTAATGAGAGAATCTTATGAACTAGTTATTTATGTTTCTATGTTTCCAAAAGTACTAGACCTAAACTATTATTGCATGAATCATTTATATTTTGTATTTTGGTCATTTATGAAACTGTTTCTACTGATGTAGTGTGTTGGAAGAATATTGGTTGTGCAACACTCACAAATTTAATAACAAAACTAAGGATTATTCGCTAATGTTGGTTAACTACCGCTTAGCATAACATCTCATCTGACTTCCAATACGGAATCCCCATGATGCTCTCATCCGACACCATCTCTATGATGATATAATAGAGATGGTTTTGGATGAGAGCATCACGGGGACGCCAGATCGGAAGTTCAAATCATATGTTATGGTAATCGATAGTTAACCAACAGTAGTGAAGTGCACAAAGAATCATTAGTTTTGTTATTATCTTATATCTGGACCAAAGAAACCATTTGGAAAGATGTAAAGGTAATGTTACAATATATTATGTATATTTTAATGAAAAATTATATAATGAAATGTTGATTTTATTTTCATTATTCCTTGTAGGGTTTGTTTATTTTATAAGATTTATGTCCATGTGACATGCCTTTATAGGAAGAGCAATGATGCTTTGTATGCTCAATCACAGAGGTAATCTTGATGTTTTCACAGTAAAATCATTATCCATAGATCATGCATCTCAACAATTTCTCAAATAAACCTGCATCATATATACATATGCATTCCCATCAAAATATGGGTACATATGCACCTCATATAGAACCTGTATCACATCAATGCCCAGATGCACACACACCTCACATAAAAATTCCAGAATAAGAAAAAAGGACTTTGTTATTATGAAGTGAATAACTGACTAATTCCCTTGGGATTCTATTTTTCTTTTAGTATTCTAAGATACTCTTGGTATTCTGTGAAATTTCCTATAAATAGGACAGTAATGGGAAATCTATTTCACTAATGACTCAATATTTCATAGCTCTATGAGAAATCTTATGTTTTTTATCTACTTCACATAAGCCTCTTCATGTGATCGTGTCACATAAGCTCCTTTGTATGAATGCTTCATGTGATTTGATCATGTGATCTCATCACATGATCAAATCACATAATCAAATCACATAATCAATTAAGGTAATTCACTTGAACCATGATTCGTGTATTCTTGTCTTATTTACATAATCACATAAAACTTCAAGGGTCATGTAATCATATTAATATCCCAGTTTCATTTGATCACGTGATCCTATTATGGTCATGTGATCACATGAATTTGAACAAGTCATGCACTTAATATGATATTTCTAATTAGTCATGTGCCCCTTTCTTACTCAAGTCCATTTTTAACCCAAAATCCTCCATTTTCATAATTAATCGAAATTTTCTCTTTCTTATGATACAAATGAATTCAAGAATTGAAGTTGAGGAGGCTATAGTTCATTGGACTATAATGGTTGATAGTGTGGAATTCGACCAATGCATAGTCATTCAGTCCACTCACGGGCATCTTAAAAGCTTGATGGGAACCAATATCTTGGTTTTTTAATTTTCTAATTAGTTTCCCTTATATGTGGGTGGGGGTGTCCAGGAGGGAGGGGGTGTCTAGGAGTGGGGGGTGTCCATGAGGGTAGGTAGGTGTCCAAGAGGGAGGGGGTGTCCAGGAGGGAGGGGGTGTCCAGGTGGGAGGGTGGTGGGGGGGGGTGTCCAGGAAGGAGGGGGTGTCTAGGAGGGAGGGGGTGTCCAGGAGTGGGGGGTGTCCAAAAGAGAGGGGGTTTCCAGGAGGGGAGTAGGGGGTTGTCTAGAAGGGAGGGGTGTCTAGGAGGGAGGGGGTGTCTAGGAGGGAGGGGGTTTCCATGAGGGAGGGGGTGTCTAGGAGGGAGGGTGGGTGGGGGTGTCTAGGAAGGAGGGGGGGTCCAAGAGGGAGGGAGGGTGTCCAGAAGTGGGGGGTTTCCAGGAGGGGAGGGGGGCTGTCTAGGGGGTGGGAAGGGGGTTGTCCAGGGGGGCTATGTAGGGTGGGGGTGTCCAGGGTGTGGGAGGGAGAGGGGGTTGTCTAGGGAAAGGGAGGGGGCTGTAGGGGGTGTGGTGGTGGTGGTAGGGGGGGCTGCAGGGGGGGGGAGGGGTTTTCCAGGGGGGGCTGCAGGTGGAGTGGGGGGGGCTGTCTAGGGGTAGGGAGGGGGTTGTCCAGGGGTTGTCTCTGGGAGGGGGTGGGGGGTCTCGCTAATCACACTAAAGAACTAGGATATCAAGAGAAAAGTGAACCGGTATGATCATACATATCTAATTGCATAGGTTCTCATCAATCCCTCTCTAAAACTGATAAATACATTCCTTCCATACCTTCAACGGCGCCTTAGATATTGTATGGGGTCCTTGTATAGGCATAAGTGGTCAGGGTCCAAGAAGGGTTGGGCCTTATGTCTGATGCGGACATGCTAGCACTCATTCCCTTTGACCTGACATGGGAGAGTACACTCTTAGAGGCTCCTGATATATGTAACTATTAGGTTTATAACCTATCTAGGATGGTGGTATCACTAGGGAAGTGTTAGAATTTATTCTAAAATTGAATACTCCTATTAAATTGAATACACCATCATGTATGTGTCATATTGTATAACCTCTATTTACACTTTTAGCACTTCAAGGTGAAGAACAGTTAGTATTGATATAAGGGACTTTATATGTGACTCGAGGTCATTTTTTATATGAATATTTCACTATCACCAATAAATTAAACATTGAGGTGATGGAAGTGGCTAATAATGTGTCCAATAGAGGCATGTTCTCAATTATTATCATGAATGTTGATTTTCTGATGGAATTATTTTTCTATTGACTAATAATATTTATATGCTTTGTCAGAGTAACTCCACCTTGGAGCTCAGAAGTCCCAGACCATTCCACTTTTTATCTCTCCCCACTATAATAATTGGGGAACAAGTATTTCCTTTTTCAAGCACATAAAGGGATGTTAGTATGAGTCCCTCACTTAGAAAATTGGTCCTAGAGTATGTTCTTATTTCTAGACTAGTCCTGAGTTGAGTTTTGGAACACATAACATTTCATCAATAGTTTCAGTGACAAGTGTGGGGGATATTTGGAATATAATCATGGAGGGAACCTTTAAAGAGCCAAAATACTAGTTTGGACACCTCTGGTACATGTTCACAGCCCTTGGTTATAGTGAGTTATATTATCAAGAACTCCATGATAGTGTGAAGGAGGTGGTCAGCATGAGGGAGAAAAAGAGGTTCATCGAGTTGAGAGTATCGATGGTGGAGGTATAAAATTTGAACATTCAACATCACAACGAGGACTTGAATGAAGCATCCATGTATACAATAGAAGTAGAAGATCATAAAAATTTAGTCATTGATAGGAGGTATGAGATAGAAAAATTCTAACATGAATTGTATCACCTATAATAAATGCTCAATGTTGTAGTGAAAATAGTGATAGAGCAGCATAATCTTATCAATGTGGAAAAAAAGTCTAGATTTGATGCTTCTAGCAGGGAAGAGGCACTAAAACAGGCTGTAGATGTGGAAACTAACACATTTTCTCATTTGTGCTAATTCATAGCCTACTCTAGAGCATTGGCTAGCAGAGCTCGAGGGGGTATTCTGAGCACATACTATTTTGAGTATTCTAACTTTATACTACCCCCATATTTGGGGAGTTATGGGAGAGACTCTAGACTGTGGAGATTCCTCCCTTTTTTATTATCAATAAATGAAACCTTTTGGATTCCATGTTGTTGTTGACATTTCTTCCTCTTCTTTTCTCATCCATGTAATCTTAACAAAACAATATTTATAAGTCAATGAATCATGTTGAGCCTCTTCTAAAATATTAATTCAATCCAAGGAAATATGGACATGTAAAGGTTGTAACAGGTAACAATTGAAATTTTATTAATGTATTCTTTCATATTAATGTTTAATTTATTTAATTATTGTATTACTAACATAATATTTGTTTTCTTATATAGGTGGAATTTTTTTCTAGAGTTCGGATGATTTTTTCGGCAACTAATACCATGGATGACAATTTTTGAGAGGGGCTCACAGATGAAAAAAGGATGAAACATTAATGTTTTTAACTGTTTGTTGGATAATTGTAATTTTAACCATATAAAACATTGTTTGAAATGTATATAGTAGTGTATTTTTTTGTATTCATGATTTCAAGTAAATGTATATAGCATTGTTTGTGAAACTCTTGTGTGTGTTGTTTTGTTCTTATATGCTTTGTTTGGGTGTAGGTGTTGTTTTGTGCAGCTTTTTTGTGTTGTGTGTGTAGGTGATGTCTCAGGTGTGTAGGTGATGTGCAGGTGCTGGGTTTTCTCAGGCAACTTGGCCTTTATCAACGCTAATTAAGTGATGATAAATTGGTTCTATATCAGTGCTCAAAATAGCACTGATAATGGTGTCCTATATTAGAACTCAAAATAGTGCTGATAAATGTGTCCTATATCAGCGCTCAAAATAGCGTTGATAAAGGGGGACCTTTATCAGTGATTTTTTTAGCATGGATAAAGGGGACCCTTTATCAGGGCTATTTTGAGCACTGATAAAGGGGACCCCCCTTTATCTTCACCGTGATTAAAATCACTTTTTTACGCTGTTAAAGGAAGGTTTTAGTGCTTTTAAAAGCCCTATTTGTAGTAGTGAAACCAAAACACGCAAGTGATCATACCTTATCTATTTTACATACCAAAACTTATCGAGAGTGTCTGTCTGCAAAGAAACTGTAGGTGGTTAATTGATAACATAAGCAGTATTAAGTAAAGGCTCACCCCAAAAATGTTCAGGAAACTTTACTTATGAAAGAAAACAATGAACTCTTTCTCACAAAGTCATGTTCATTCGCTTAGCTACACCATTCAACTGAGGTGTCTTGATAGGTGTATTATGATTTTGAATAACATCCTGCCTGTAATACTGATCAAACAAACCATAATACTCTCCCCCATTGTTAGTTCAAGTACATTTCAATTTCTTACTAGATTCCCTCTCAACAGAAACCTGAAATTGCTTAAAAACACTAAGTACCTGACTTTTGTCATTCAAAACATAAACCCAAAGCTTACATGAATAGTCATCAATAAATGTCACAAAATAAAGACCGTCACTAAATGTCTTAGATTTCAAAGGACCAAAAATTTAAGAATGTACTAATTCAAGTACCTATGACTTCCTATGTAAAGGATGACTATTGAAACTCAACCTTCTATGTTTCCCATCCATACAATGACCACACATGTCCAATTTGACACTCTTCAAATCTAGAAGAAGAATTATCTTGGCCAAATAACCAAGCCCTTTCTCACTAATGTGACTGATCCTCTTATGCCATAACTTAGACTAAACACCACAACACAAGCAATATCACAAGAAATAGAAGTTCTAATCTAGTAAAAACCTATCTGATTCTTCCCTAGAGCCACAATCAAAGAACCCTTGCAAATCTTCCATTGAAAATCACCAAAAGTACTAATAAAACCTTTATAATCAAGAATAATGGTATAAATAAGATTTAGGAAAACCTTAGGAACATGTAGAACATTCTTCAAAATTAGCCTACTTCCTATACTGGTCTCTAAAAAAATAGTCCTGATATCTACAACAAAAACATGAACATCATTACCCATCTTCAAAATCCTAAAATTATCGAGGATATAAAATGTAAAGAACTTTTTCTTTTATTTCACGTTAAAATATGCACCACTATTAACAAACCAACAAAAAACATTAGAAGAAATATTAATGGAGTCATAAACAATAACAAGATCACCCCCTATAGCAGTGATAAAACTCTCATCTCCATCATATTTTTTCTTTAGTTTATTTACTTTCATTCTATTTTATTTTTTAACTAATAATAAAAATTCTTAACATGCCCCTTCTTACCACAATTATGACATTCAAATTCTCTTTGTTTCTACTTGGGTTTGTTTCTGCCTTTTCTCTTACGTCAACTACTCTGTCCCTGATCCTGACTTCTCCCCATGTTCTCTATGACTAAAAGCTCTGAATAAGATTTATTCTGAGTAGATATCCTAACCTCTTTATTTAAAATAGTATACTTAACCCTAATGGCCCGAAGGCATTCATTTTTTATTGATTTTGATAACCCCCCTTTCAAGGGATGAGGGGGAACCCTTACAAGAATCTAGTAAAGTGTTAAGCTAAAACCTCATCTTCAAAATTGATACCCATACCATAAAACTGATCAAAACATCATTGATATCCACTTAAATAGTCAGAAATATATGTACCTTATTTATACCTCAAATTCATCATTTGTTTGAGAAGATACAACTTATTGTTTCCTATATTAGAAGCATAGGTAGTCTCAAGCTTCTCCCATAAAGTTTCGGCATGACAGATGTTGAAAATGTGGTTCATCATGTTGTCTTTGACCCATTGGTGAATAAAACCACAAACCATCTCATTCTTGAACACCCATTTTTCATCTAACATCCTTTCAGGCTTTTGGGTACTAAACACCAGAAGATGCATTTGCTTAACAAAAAGTAGATCCTTCATTTTTAGTCTCCACGTATGGTAGTTGGTATCATTCAATAAAATCATCCAGCTGTAATTGGTTTCCATAATAAATATGAAATAAAAAACCAAACCCTTTGATACCAGATGTTGGGAAAGGAGAAAAGCGGTGAACACACAAACAAAAGAAAAGTGAACGTGCAATGGAAATAAAATCTTTCCCTCTAAACAAAAGCAGATGCGTAGCAACCCAAAAATAAATGTTGACACCAAACTTTTTACGTGGAAAACCCAAAAAGGGAAAAACCACGGGACCTAGTCCAAAAAGAGGGATACAGTAAAATAAATAAGTACATGGTATAGACTATCAAAAAATTAAAGGGATCGCAAAATTAATACTCATATAAAATAGTGGATCAAAAAGTCAGGGAGAAGATGAGAAAAATGATCGCCGAAAAAAGCTGATCACCAAATAGAATTTTCTCTCTTTATTGTTGGTGTGTCAAAAAGCTTTGATGTTGCCTCATTTTATAAGGAAAAATCTCTATGTCAAAAACATGTCTCCTCATGAATTAATTCATGCGGTTTGGGCCCGTGTTAAAAGCACCTCATTAATAGAGAAACTGTGTGGGCACCATTTGAGGAGGTGCCAAACACCATGGACCCTTTTCATTACAATGGCCCAACCAAACCACAAATCCTTTTTTTTCACATCGCACATCTCTTGCCTTCCTTCACCTGCCCACTATCAGGGCCCTCCATCCACACTGTCGTTCCTTCATACATCATCTCCTTACATCATCAGCCTGCTATCAAGGCCCTCTATCCTTGGGGGGCTATCGACTAGGTTATGACCTGGACATATAGGTGTGTGTATGTTTGATTTTAATTGTCCCCCCAAGAACCGCATACATATATAATTATAAATAAATACATATATATTTAAATAATTATAAAATTATAATAAATAAATAAATAAATATATATATATATATATTATTAAGATTAGATCTTTATCAATGCTTTCTTAGTGCTGATAATGACTGATCATTATCAACGCTGATACAATACCTCTTTATCAACACTAGAATTTTAGTGCTGATAAAGAGTGGTTTTATCAGTGATTTTTTTGAAAGTGCTTTTAAAAGCCTAATTGGTTCCTGTAAAAAGAACCTTAATTGAGTCGTCTTCCCTCGCACCTCCAAACTCTTGTGGAACCCTACCGCCACCACTCTCGCTGAATCGTGTCATCGTCACTGCTCTCGAAAAAGTAATCCTATCCAAATCTAATTTATATGTGATGATTTATTTTGTGTTTCACTGGATCTATACAGTTGTGATTTCCATTGCCTCCGTCGTCTGATTTTCACCCTTTTCAGTTGTTCGACCTCAGCAGACGCGACGTCTGGATGGTCTGGCAGTTTGGCCTCGGCAAGCTCAACGTCTGGAAGTTCGGCCTCGGCGACGTGGTCTAGATCTTGGTCACCCGCCCCTACCAAGGCCCTCCTCCCCTCCCACCCTTGTCTTTGTACACTGCCCAACCTCCCTCTCTAATGAGATCCTCTCTCCTCCCTCCCTTAACAACATTCGCTGCCCACCCTCCCTCCCTTGGTGTCATCTTCCACCCCCTCCCTCCCTTGCCGTCGTCCATCATCCGTCGCCCCTCACTTGCCATCGGCCATGTCACACCCCGACCTGGGTGATTTATTATTTTAAATTTCTTTAGTTATTATTTTTAATTTCGAATGCTTTTTCACTATTGTGCGATCAGTCTGCATGGTTAGGAGAAACTTTGCGGTGCCCGTGCGGATGCCGAGTGGGTTGGAGTTACGGCGCACGACTTGCACGTGGTTTATAAAACCGCATAACAAACGCGTAGCTTGACCCTGTAATCAGACATGCCGGGTGGCATGGTTTGAGCGCAGTTTTCTCAACGGCATGTTTGATTGCAGGCGAACTGCGCAGCTGCCCGGTGTTCAGATTAAATAAATAAATTAATTGAATGATAAAAAAAATAAAATAAGGTAAGTTAAATTAAATAAAATAGAAAATTTGAAAACGGTTAATAATAATAATAGTAATAATATTATGATTTTTAATAATAATAATAATAACAATATTATTATTATTATTGTTTTGGTGATTATTATTATAATTAGTATTATTAAAATTGCCTTCACAATTAATTTATTATTATAGAAAATGAAAAAAATAATGGTGAAACCCTAGCCCCCCCTACAATCTGCTGGTCGCCACCAGCTCCCTCCCCTCACCGCTCCACCCTGCTCTGGCGGCCCGACCACCACCCCCCTTTACGGCCAAATCCCCCTCCCCTCATCATTCCTCCACCACGTGCCACATCCTAACGTCCATGCTCCCAGTAGAGCAATTGAATCTCCCTCTCCTGATCTGGTCGGCCACGACCTTCTCCAGTGAACCTGACCCCGGTGGCCTCCCTTCCCAGTGCAAGCCCCCTTACTCGCGACGCCCCTGCTCTAGTTTGTAGTATTTTTTTGGGTTTTCTCTTCAATCTACTTAAACCCTAATGCCTCAGATTGTGTTTTACTTGTTTTTTTCATTGTCTAGGGTGTGTATTTGGTATGCAGGGCGTTGTTCATCCTTCCGTTGAGGTTCCAACACTTCCATACTTGGTTTGAGTTAAGTGTTTCCAAGTTTTCCTTTCCCATGGATTTTACTTCGATGCTTGTCATTTTAAATTAATCTATTAGGTTAATTCACACCTCTATAACACCCTTGTTAAATATATTTTGGTATTTTGGAATTTATTTGATTTGTTACAAATAGGTTTTAAATGAGTTTTGTGTAAATTTCCTAGGTTTATGGTACCTAGGATTATTGTTTAATTTTCCTTTGTTATTCTAAAGTGGAATTAGGCCTTTTATGAAATTTTTAACCCTTATGATGTTGTAAATATTTTTTTTTTGGTTTTTGAACTTGGTTTGGTATGTGTGTTTTGGTAATGTTATAATTCTCAAAATGTGTTAAAATGATTTGGAAAGATTTTTATGCTTTTAAGGGAATTGTTTTATGTTCCCTAAAATAACGTGGATGGTCAGTTATGATTTTAAAGAAAATTGTGTTTTTTGGAGATGGTTTTTGAGTAACCCATTTGACATGTGATTTACCATTAGATGTTGACACATCCATGGGTGCACTAGGTGCACACATAGATGTGCCTCAAAATGAATATGGTGTCATAAATTGGTGTTTTCCTTGATTCCTTGGTTTCCAAAATATTTCTCATGTTCTAAATGGTGTTGGGGTCTTTTGTGTGGTTTCTAAAAGAATGGTTTAAAGTGGAGTTTCATAAGGTGTGCACGTTTGGCTCTTGGTGTGGGTTTTGGTGAATGTTGAGTTTAAGGGATCGTTTAGCATTGTAACTATAAAAGTGGTGTTTGTATAATGTTTTACAAATGCATTGAATTATGTTGAGTTAAAGGCCCATTTGAAACTTTGAATACAAAGGTTATGTGTGTCAAAAATTTTAGTAAAGGTTGTGGCTTAGAAATTGTGTGTTCCTGGTTGGTGTTTTAAGTGTTTCATAAAATGGTATTGATATTGACGTGTGTGATGGCCTGGTTGGCACCTTGAATGATATGACATATACATGTGTGTGTGTGTGTGTGTATATATATATATATATAGTGGGAACCTCTATAGGAGGGAGATCGCTTTATGGGTTATCGTATAGGGTGTCTGTGTTTGGGGTAAGCAAGTGTGGTGACGATAGGTAAAATGAGTCATGCATATGTTGGCTTCCTACTTACACAGTATTACTATCACCACGGGTTTCTGGGCATCTTTTAGTTGATCGAGTGATGGTTTCTTATCAACCCCAATTAGATGGGTTGGTACCCACTGGTAGGTATAGAGGCCAGATGGGGAGTGCCGCTGGTTTTGTCGCGAGGGTGATCAATTGTTTATAGACTATGGGGATTCACCATACACCGACAGGTGGTTCCAAACCGAGTACATCCATGTGTATTCTAGGGATGTTTAGGATCACCTGTGGTTATTACTTATATTGTTTGTTTAATTTCTATTGTGCTAGCTTTCCATGCCTACTCTGTTTATCCTTCTTTTTAGCACTGCCTTGGTTCTTAATTGCTTTGGTATTCTAATTTTAAAATGGATCTTGGCTTTGTAAAATGAGATGTGTTTCTTAGTAAAACATGGAAAACCCTATTTTTATAGTTTATTTTCAAACTAGTGTCATTGGACAACTTTGGGTAAGGAAACACTTGGATTATCTGGTTCACTTTTGGCATCCCTACTGAGAAATTTAATGCTCATGCCTATCCTATATTTTCAGATGCAGGTTCGACTATTGGTTCAGGTTCCTAGTATAGCTACTCAATATTGGAGTAGGTTCGGTTTAGTGGTTGGAGATGACCAAGAGGTCACATGAAGGTTGTGATAGTACTGTTTGGTATTCTTGTTTTTAGTTTTCGGTCTGTTAGTTGTACCTTGTAACTGAATATGTTTATTTATATTCATTTAAGATTTAGTTGTCATTTTTTTGCATGCTCTGTTTGTTTATTTGGTTTATTTGATACTATTTTTGGGCTGAAATAGTTCCCATTGGTTGTATGTTTGATTCCTAACACTAGTTGTCATCCTAGAGGGATTGGGAACGCCCCTCGGGACATGTTTCAGACCGACTCGGGTGACCAGTCCAGGGTCAACCCAAGCTGTTTTATGATAAAATGCTATCAAAGGGAGGTTTTTTATTATTTTGGGTGTATGTTAGATGGAAAATAGGATTGCCAGGGCTCAATAGGTAGGTTACGGGCCAGTGTCTGATCACAACCACTCGTGACGAGACCTGAGTTACCAGGGGTAGTCTGGGTTTTGAGCCTTTTGTCTTTGTTTAGGACTGAGGGATGACAATAGAGATGAATTGGTGTCACAGTGTGACCCCACATGGAGTAGTGACCCATGTTGAGCCTAGGTTCCCAGTTCAAGGTCCTATGGATGGTATGTCTTACTTGGGGCGTGGTCACTACCATGTTGCTGGTTTGGGAATAAGCACTAGTTTCTCATTCCGATTGTTCATTGTTGGTTGTGCTTTGTCTTGATTTCAGTTGGTGTTAGAGTGTTTTTGGAAATGAAGGTGGTTTTAAAATGAAAGAGATCTTTTCTAATGATTTTAGAACTAGTAAAAAGGGTTTTCTTTCAAATTTATTTGGAAATTGGTGAAATGGTTTTTAAATGAGGAAGTATTTTGGTTTGAAAAATTTGTCTTATGTTTGGATTTGGTAACAGAATGGAAAGTGAAACCCTTGGTATTCCTTAGGATCATCCGCATATATGTGGGTAGGCATGTGAAGTTCATGTTGGAACATATGTATTGGTGATTTGAGTGGAAAGGGATGAAAACTTATGTGGCGGTTCATAGGATTCCATGGGTGGGGTTTCAGAATTTAAGGCTTGGATTTATTTTTCTAAAATGGATTTGAATGAAAAAGTGATTTCATGACTTGGTTTTTCTTGAAAAGTCAGTTTTGGTATTTGGAAAGTGGATTTGGAATAAGTTTTGAAATTTAAAAGAAATGGTGGTTTTTGGAAAAGTGGTTTTTTCCTGTGTTTATATATGTTTGGATTATGATCCTGTTACCCTTGGCTTGGGGTGTTGATTTTGGATGTGTTTTTCGTGTTGCTCTAAGTATAATACCAAAAAAGGTCGCTAGTATAGCCAGCGAGCCATGCCTAGTTCCAGTTCTTTTTAAGTGTTTCTAGTTTATCGTGGTAGTTGTGGTTTGTTGGGATAGTTTTGTGGTTGTGGAAGTAGAGTGTGTCTTTAGGTTGTTGGGAACTCCTGAGTTTGTTAAAGTTAGTGCCATTTTTGTTTTAATGATGGGTCCGATTTCGGATCAGTGGAGGTTGAATATCTCTTTGTTGTTGGAGTTTGGGGTGTAATTAGAGGTGGTCGGATTTTGTGAAGGTTCCCCATCTGGTGAGTGGGGTGTGCCAGAGGAACATGTTCCTAAATAAATCTCATTCATCGGTACCGACTTCGATTTCGTCAGACCATTCTCTTACGTGACACCAGTGTGTCCGGTTTAGGTATTCCGAGCCGTTTTGTCGCATCCCTTCGAAGTTTTTTCATTGTTGTGGTTGTTTGGGTCTCTAGGAAAAGTTATGTAAGAAGCATCATTTGGGGGAGTAATCTTGAACATGGGATGCTAGTACCTAACTGTGAGTCATAAGATGCTTCATCCATCAGATCCCCAGACATAGGTCTCGGGGTGAAGCTTGCGTGCAATCAGAAGTTGCTGGGGGTGTGAAGCCTCGGTTCGGGTTTTGTGTTCCATGTTGGGATTAGAAAATTTAAAGAATTTTTGTTCTCGTTTCTCTATTATTAAAGTTTTACTGTTATTGTATGTTCATCGTTTTAATGGGAGAATGTGATGAACTTGTTCTATTGTAATCCTAATAGCCCTGTTTTTCTGAATAGGGTCTTCTAAATCATGTGTTTTCCTTAAGAGTGTGTTTGGACCTTGTATGGGTTGATCTCAGTTTAGTTGTGTTCATTTGGAGATGTAAGTACCTATAGAAGAATCGATGCTTGTAGTTGTTCTTGGGTTTTCTATTTTGGTTAACTTCTTCTTGTGAGTTTCCCAGCCTCGCTGGGATGTTATTCGGTCCATGTGGAGAAATTGAATGAGCTCGGTCTGGGAGTTCCCGCATTGCCCCCCCCCCCAGGGGGGGGGGGGTGGTGTGTTTAGATTTCAAGGTTTCCGTGTTAGTGGAATTTTTGTGGCGGGGAGGACCCCCTCGTGTTCTCCCCTCGTTCTTATGTAGTGTTTTTTCTTGAATTGGTTGGGTGTGATGTGTGTTGGGAATGGTCACCCCAAGACTCTCGGTTCTCCTTGGTTTTTTCTGGGCATGGACTCAAGTTGTGTTAACTGTTGGCTTGGTGACTTTTTGGGGGCAGAATTTTTTGTGGTGGGGAGAATTGTTATACCTCTACTTGGGTGATTTATTATTTTTAATTTCATTAGCTATTATTTTTAATTTCATACGCCTTTTCACTATTGTGTGGTCAGCCTGTGTGGTTAGGAGCAACTGTGTGGTGCCCGCGTGGATGTCGAGTGGGTCGGAGTTACGGTGCGCGACTTGCATGCTGTTTATAAAACAGAACAACAAACACACAACTTGACCTTGTAATCAAGCAGTGCTGGGTGGCACTGTTTGAGCACTGTTTTCTCAACTGCATGTTTGATTGCAGGCAAACCACGCGACTGCCCGGTGTTCAGATTAATAAATTAATTAATTAAATGATAAATAAAATAAAATAAAGTAAGTTAAATTAAATTAAATAGAAATTTTGAAAACGGTTAATAATAATAATATTAATAATATTATGATTTTTAATAATAATAATAATAATAATATTATTATTATTATTTGTGATTATTATTATAATTAGTATTATTAAAATTGCCTTCACAATTAATTTATTATTAAAGAAAATGAAAAAAATAATGGTGAAACCCCAGGGGGCGTCTCCCCCCTTCTCCTCCTATGGCGCATTGCGCACCTTCCCCCCCCCCCCCCACTTGCAGGTCGCGGCCAACTCCCTCCTCTCACCACTCCACCCTCCTCTGGCGGCCTGACTGCCGCACTCCCCCCTTCAGGGCCAGCTCTCCCTCCCCTCACTGTGCCTCCTCCGTGCACTATGTCCCGACCTCCACGCTACGAGCGACACACCTAAATCCCCCTATCCTTCTCCGACTGGCCGCGACCTTCTCCGGTGAACCCAACCCCAACGGCCTCCCTTCCTGGCGCATGCCCCCTGCTCATGACACCCTGGTTTGTTTTTTAGTATTTGTTTTCTTTTGGGTTTTTTTTAAATATACCTAAACCCTAACACCTCGGATTGTGTTTAGCACATATTTCTCATTGTCTAGGGTGTGTGTTTGGTCTGTGGGGCATTTTCCCTCCTTCTGTTGAGGATCTGTCGCGTCCACACTTGGTTTGAGGTAGTTGTTTCCAAGTTTTCCTTTCCCATAGATTTTACTTTGATACTTGGTATTTTAAATTAATCTATTAAGTTAATTATCACCTCTATGACACCCTTTCTCAATATATTTTGGTATTTTAAAATTTATTAGATTTTTTAAAAATAGGTTTTAAATAAGTTTTGTGTAAATTGTCTAGGTTTATGGTACCTAGGATGCTTGTTTAATTTTTCTTTGTGCTTCTAAAGTGGAATTAGGCCTTTTATGAAATGTTTAACCCTTATGATGTTGTAAAGATATCTTTGTGGTTTGTAAACATGGTTTGGTATGTGTGTTTTGGTAATGTTATAACTCACAAAATGTGTTAAAATTATTTGGAAAGGTTTTTATGGTTTTAAGGGAATTGTTTTATGTACCCTAAAATAATGTGGATGGTCAGTTATGATTTTTAAAAAAATGGTGTTTTATGGAAATGATTTTTGAGTAACCTATCGGACATGTGATGTACCATTATATGTTGACACATCCATGGGTGCACTAGGTGCACATATGGATGTGTCTCTAAATGAAGATGGTGTCATAAATTGGTGTTTTCCTTTAGTCCTTGGTATGTGTGTTTTGGTAATGTTATAACTCACAAAATGTGTTAAAATTATTTGGAAAGGTTTTTATGGTTTTAAGGGAATTGTTTTATGTACCCTAAAATAATGTGGATGGTCAGTTATGATTTAAAAAAAATGGTGTTTTATGGAAATGGTTTTTGAGTAACCTGTCAGACATGTGATGTACCATTAGACGTTGACACATCCATGGGTGCACTAGGTGCACATATGGGGTGTGTCTCTAAATGAATATGGTGTCATAAATTGGTGTTTTCCTTTAGTCCTTGGTTTCCAAAATGTTTCTCGTCTTCTAAATGATGTTGGGGTCTTTTGTGTGGTTTCTAAAATAATGGTTTAAAGCAGAGTTTCATAAGGTGTGCTCGTTTGGCTCTTGGTGTGTGTTTGGTGAATGTTGAGTTTAAGTGCTCGTTTGGCATTGCAACTATAAAAGTGGTGTCTGTATAATGTTTTACAAATGTATTGAATTATGTTGAGTTAAAGTCCCATTTGGAACTTTGAATACAAAGGTGATGTTTGTCAAAACTTTTAGTAAAGGTTGTGACTTGGAAATTGTGTGTGCCTGATTGGTGTTTTAAGTGTTTCATAAAATGGTATTGATATTGACGTGTGTGATGAACCGGTTGGTACCTTGGATGATATGATGTCTACATGTTTATATATATCTAGTGGGCACCTCTATATGAGGGATATCCCTTTATGGGTTATCGTATAGGGTGTCTGTTTTTGGGGTAGGCAAGTGCGGTGATGGCAGGTAAGATGATCCATTCATGCATTGGTGTCTGATAGAGACATGCTGCCAATTAGTTAGGGACCTGTAGTAATTGAGTTGGTTAAGGCGTATTGTGGTCTTTGTATGGGGCAGTTTGTTATAGGGGAGTTGGGGGAGTTTGTTGTAGGGAATATTGTTGTTAGAGGGGCCACGTGGTGATGAGGGTATCTCTTAGAAATATTATTTCTTTGGGGAGAGAAAGGGGGAGAAAAGGAGAGAAAATTGTGAGTTCGGCCTTTTGGCTTGGAAAGTGGCCTGCGGGTTGGGGCGGGTACTCCCAATCTCTGTCTTCCTCATCTTCTTGTATTTATGTTGTTATCTTTTATTCATTTAGCTGGTGTTGGTTCTTATTAATTGGTCCATCCTGCCTCTGCCTCCTAACTCCTCAAAGGAGGCGAACTACCAGTTTCATCACATCCAACAGTAGCGCACACCGCGGTGTTGGGAATTTACACGGAGGTGACGATCCAGGCCAGCTCGCCTCTCATGTAGAAGGCGCGTACAACTGTTCTCATTCGTGTGGGTTGCAACGCCTTGTCCAAACGGTGGATATATATATATATATATATATATAATATTTTCCAATGTGCACCATCGATTTCTATTGGTGCGCACTCAAGAAAGATGTTCCGACCCTCATCGACAGAATCCGTTGTGTTCTTCATCATTCGAGAAGGCTGACCACCAGACGCGACATCAGAAAGAGCCACGCTCTACCTGTTTCATTTGAGTGGCATCACACACTATCAGTTTGCAACCACAAGTCACACCCCGACGACCGCTCCTTCTGTGACGTAGTGCACTACCAGTGCCTTCTGCAGCCGCAGATGTGCACAACCAGGAGGACCGCTCTAGATCTTCCCCATTTCACACAGCTACGCCCCATCAGAACCGTAGATCGCTTCTTTTCCAACATCATGCTTTCAACTCCTTCCAGCTATGATGGGGGTTCATAGCTACCACTCGGCTTGCATCCACTACTCCAACTCGTTTTTCAACAGTGTCCTGGCGGGTCAAATCACATTCCTCAGTTCCTCAAATCGTGTTCCTCTGTTCCTCGACTCACGACCTATCCGGATGACTCGCGTTACAGTTACTGTATGGGAGGGGGTGCCTGACTAGTTTTCATTTAATAATAAAAAAAAAGAAAACAAAAAAGAATCACCCAGCGGCGTTCTCAAAAAAAGAGGCATGTTACTTTTTTCTATTCAACAAGAGAAACATAGGTGGGGGGGGGGAACAGAGGAACTATAGAGGGATTGCCCGCTAGGGGCACCGCATGCTGCCCGATCCCTACCAAAGGATACACACTTACTTGGGAATGCCCTGATATTCGTAAACAACACTCTCTGGCACCTCAAATGCTAGAACTCTGGACTTCATTGACCCAAGTGACAAGAAATCAGGAAAAATACTTCCATGAAGAATTTTTACCAGAATTTTCTACCACACATACAGAGACTTGGATCTTGCGAGTTGAGGAATATTTCTTGCGCAATCAAACACCAGATCAAATGAAGGTTCCAATGGCATGCCTTTTCATGCCAGGACTGTATGAACTTTGGTTTTAATTGGCTAAAGGAACTACACATACATTTACTTGGGCGCATCTCAAAAAAGCACTACTTGAAGATTTTGGTGACTCCGCTGGCGAGGCCTCTGCTACTAAATCCGAGTTCCCGCCAACGGTAATGCCAATGTTTGTGTCAGGGGACCTATTGAACAAGGGACACACAGTTGGAGAAAGGGGTTGCCTGACCATCCTGACGACACTACCTCTAGCCAGTTTGTGCTAGCCCTATCGTCCAATGTAGAGTCAGACACTTCAATGTTCGTTATGTTGGAGCACAGACCACCACCGAATGTCTTGGATCACTCCTGGGATCTTATTATTTTACCTCTAACTACACACATTATGCCCGCGGTGTCAGGATGGGCCCCCCAGGCTCATACAGAAAGTTCACACAATTTTTATCCACCAGAAGTTGGGTGGTACCAGCCATACTTGAGGCCCACTTGATTATCCAATAAAAACATATATTTTAATTACATTTTAATGGTATTAAATGTTCATTTTTGATCTTATGGGCCTGAGTTAGTGCATTTTCATTATGGACATCCATTCTCACCATTTGTGCACTTCATGCCTAATGTACACCAATTTAGACCCAATGAGTCATTTGATTCTAAGGAATGTAATTATCAATATTTTAATTTGATATTTTGGAAACTATATCTACACTTAAATGTGAAATTTTTTCATTCATGGATCAATGAATGATTCATAAACGATGATAGAGATATTTGGAGATGAATGGAAGCAATTCTAGAGAAGGCAGATTGGACACCATCCCACTTATGAGACTGTGGGGCCCAACATACAGGCCCAATGAATCCCAACATTTGTGGGATGATATAATAAATGTTTATGAACAAATCACTCTTCAGGAGATAATGCTAATTCGGCCTCTGGTGGTCATTAAGGTGGCCCAATTTAGAGATAAAATTCTGGGCCAGATTCTGAGGCCTAGAAAAACAGACCACTAATTTGACCATATCTCGGAATACACAACTCCAAATGGGCCCAAATTTTACAGGAGGTTAGAAGACGTCCGAGGATCCATTTTATTCTCCTATGGACCACTCTGATTCGGCCATCTAGAAGGTATTACAAGAACTTCTGTTTTGTGGATGAAAGCTGGCTGCCACCTCGGGTCAAATGTGGAAAAGTCCAAATTCCACAAGCTTTCCACCACCTATGGCCTACCAAAATTAATTGAGATGCTTTTTACTGTTGGAGGCTCGACCCAAGAGCTCAAAAATTCCTATTTAGGGCAGTGACGTTGGAGGATTTAGGGATATTTGGTGCTTGGTTTCATTATAGTGTTATGCTGCCGCTTTGTGTTTGTAATCACATTTATTTCTCATGTAAGTTGTTTAATTCACCTTAGTTTCTTAATAAAAGTTCTTCATTTACTCTTATTATGTTATTATACTTATCACGTTGATACCGTTGGTTCAAGGTGTGAATTTATTCACACCATACTTTGTGATATTTATCACACAACGAAGGAGTGATCTTTTTGTTGTTGTTGTTTTACTTCTTCAATTCCAACCTTGTAAGTCTACTTCCCGCTTCCGTTGAAGACATGTCATCAATGGAGGGATAAATATTTTATGGTTTGATCCAAGGGAGTAGTAAGGGGCTGTATTGGATGTTATTTATCACTCCATTAATGTAAAATCACTTCTTTTAAATGAGATTTTTATTTGATGATTTTAAAACATCTTTATCCTTATTGAATTTAAGGTCACACATTTCAAGTGCTAATATGAACCTCTACCTTGGAGTGCTCAAAACATTGATCCTTTAAGTGTATAGGTGATTAGTATTAGGGTGTGTAGGCATTAAATCAGTAAGTGATGATTTCATTTGATCTTCTTAAATGAATCCATCTCAATTATAAGAAATTGAAATCATTAAAAAAGTAATTCATCCAATCCACCCCGAGCGATAACCTAGGATCAACTCATTATTTTAAATTGAATTCACATAAATCTGTTAGTTATCCTTTAAACCCATATAAAATCAACCCAAGTTGGCCACTTCATAGCCAAAAACAGTCCATAGAATGTACGTGTCTATAGGTTTCTTCTTAGGTCTCTGAGGATTCGATAACCCAAGCTAAACTACAAGGACTGTTCTACCTTCATCTCTTGGGTAAATTTGAGCGAGAATCAAATTTTGGCGTCATTTCCAGGGACCCAAGTAAGTCATCTAAACACCCATTCTATTCTCCCCCATTTCTTCTTTTCTCATCCAAATTATCTTATCTTGTCCCTTTCTCATTTTTTTTTCTTTTGGCGCATGTCCGCCTACACCCGCGATCAATCAAACCGTCTAGTTAGGGTGGATAGTCCTGGGGTTGGGGAGTCAAGTACACCAAGGGAACTCATTCCATTAGATCCGAATATTCCTAATACTATAGAGTCTAAAATTGAGCCCATTTCAATGGAAGGTTTTCAAAGAAACCAACTCATAAACCCGGGTGGAAACCAAAATGGAAACCCAAATGAGGCAGCCCCAAACTTGGGGAATGAAATTGATCAAACCATGAATGACTACCTCACACCTTCCTGGACCAATTCCCCCTCATGAATTAGACACAACTCCCTAGGAGATTCCAACTACATCTTTAAACCCCATGTCCTAAACCATCTTCCCACATTCCATGGAATGGAGTCCGAGATGCCCTACCTTCACATTAAGGAGTTCAATGACATTGTAGAAACCATGTGTCCCCCACATCAACTAGAATCAGCTAATATGAGGCTATTTCCTTTTTCTTTAAAGGATCGAGCTAAAAATTGGCTAAAAAATTTGAGACCATCATCCATAAACTCTTGGGACCAACTACAAAGAGAATTCTACAAAAAATACTTTCCCCACCACAAAACAATTGCACTTAAAAAGAGTATCCAAAACTTTTTTGAAAAAGAGGGAGAGTAATCCTATGAAACATGGGAGAGGTTCAAAGACACTCTAAAAATGGTTCCACAACATGGTTTTCTATTCCTGAACAAGTGAGAATTTTCTATGAAGGGTTGGGTCCGGGGAACAAACAATTCATTGACATGATGTGTAATGGAACATTTAAAAACAAAGCGCCAAATGATGCTTAAGAGTATCTAGAAAGCCTTTATGAACAAAACCAAACATGGGGAACTTCACCTTATTCTGAAAAGCCACAAAGAACTACTGGAATTCATACACTTAGAGAAGAGGAAAGCCTTAGGGATAAACTCGTAGCACTCTCTAGGAAGGTTGAAGAGATAGACCTTAGGAAAGTCCATGAAATCCAAAATGTAGACCTTGTTTGCACAATTTGTGACAAACATGACCATAAGACAGACAACTGCCCAACCATTCCATCCATCAAGGATGTTCTTTTAGGAGGACCCCCAACAAAAGTAAATTCGTTGAACTTTCAAAATCCTCAATACCAAAACAACTTCAACCCAAGATATAACGACCACCCAGGCTTCCACTGGAAAGATAACCAACAACCTAGCCAACCATAGGGACAAAATCCTTACCCCCACCAGTTCCAAACCCATAACCAGTTCTAAACCCAACCTATCAAATACCAACAACCACCAGTCCATTTTCAACAAACCATCCCACCTCCAAAATATCCCCCCAGGATAAACCAATCTTCTCAAGCACCAACCCAAACTGTTCCACAAAGCCTACTAGAACATCTGTGCAAACAAATGGAAAGGATGAACTCAAAAGTATATTCCCTTAAACAAGAACTTCAAACCATCAAAATTGGAAAGGCACCCATGCCTACTCAGGCAGTTCCATCCTCAACTTCAAGGGGAGAGTCAAGTTGTGCTCAAACAACTCATGAACAACTAAAGTCTGTGACTGTTTTAAGAAGTGGGAAATCAATTGAGAAACCTGAACAACTAATTCAGAACCCACCTGAAGATTCAAACATGGATGAAAATTCAAATGAACCAAATTATCAAACTGAAAATCATGATAACATTGTCAAAGAAAAAACTCTTCAACAAACAACCCCACAACCTGCACCATTTCCTCAACGCATGAGGGGGAAAACCAAGCCTGAATTGAGTGAAAAATTGAGGGAAATCTTCTCACAAGTCAAGTTGAACATTCCTCTTCTCAAATCCATCCAAACCATACCTTCCTACTCAAAGTACCTTAAGGGCTTGTGCACTTTTAAAAGAAATTTTTCACATAAAAACCAAGTCCTTTTGGCTGCTAATGTGAGTACCACCATTCAAGGGACCATTCCTCCTAAGTTGAAATACCCAGTTTTCCCTTACATCAATGTTGAACTAGGAGAGAGCAAAGTTGTCAAGGCCTTGTGTGATCTAGGTGATAGTGTCAATCTCATCCCATATGCTGTGTACTGCCAGTTAGGCCTAGAAGAACTCCAACCCACATCTGTCACACTTCAGCTTGCTGATCGTAGCATTAGGGTTCCGAAGGGGATTTTAAAGGACGTTCTGGTAAAGTTTGAAAACTTTATCTACCCTTCTGACTTCATTGTCCTTGACAACCATTCAAACTTAGGAAATAAGTAACAAACCCCAATCATCCTTGGTCGTCCTTTTCTTGCAACAATCAACTCTATTATCCGAGTCCGAAATGGGAACATGACCATCACCTTTGGGAACATGATTCTAGACTTGAACATCTATAATGCAAGCTCACAAATAGGGGATGATGAGGACATTCATGAAGTAAACATGATATGAAGCATTGATAATGAATCCATAGAACATCAAGGAATATTTAATAAATGTTTAAGTTAGGATGAGATTGATTTCCTTTGTTCATATGAAGGAAGTTTATCTCCTTGGCTTGAATCATTTTCAAATTGATCTTATGATGAATTCTTAGGTCCAACAATCAGTGAAACCTTCCAGGAAACCAATATCATGGAGACCAATCAAAATTCCTTCCCTAAATCTGATCAAGCCAATCTAGTAGCTGAAACTTCTATATGTGGGGAATCAATCCTGTCTAAAACTTTAGAAAATAAAATTGATCTTGATCCAATGTCCCAATCTTCTGCTGAAATTCTGAACCAACCTGATCTTGAATTGAAGGAACTTCCTCCTGCACTAAATTATGCCTTCCTAGGGGACAATAAAACACATCCTAATGTCATTTCTTCTTCTATTGAATCCAATCATGAAAGGATGCTTATAGATGTCCTTAGGAAGCATAAGAAAGCCATTGGTTGGACCCTTTCTGATATTCCTGGGATTAGCCCACTTATCGGGACTCATAGGATTGTTTTGGAATCTGATTCAAAGACATGTCTTCAACCTCAAAGATGACTCAATCCTAATCTCATGGAGGTAGTAAGGAAAAAACTTCTAAAATTGTTAAAAGCTGGTATCATATATCCCATAGCTGAGAGTGAGTGGGTGAGCCCAATCCAAGTGGTTCCAAAAAAGGTTGGAATCGCAGTGATAACCAATAAGGATGGAGAGATTCTTCCAACAAGGGTGAGTAGTGGATGGAGGGTCTGCATTGACTATAGGAAGCTAAAATCATTCACCAAGAAGGACCATTTCCCCTTACCATTCATTGACCAAGTCCTTGAGAGAGTGGTAGATCATGCCTTCTACTGTTTCTTAGATGGGTACTCGGGGTACAATCAAATTGAGGTCTCCCTAGAGGATCAAAGGAAGACTACATTCACATGTCCTTTTGGTACCTTTTCCTTCAAACGCATGCCCTTAGGGTTATGCAATGCCCCTGGAACATTCCAGCGGTGCATGATGGGAATCTTCTCAGACATGGTAGGGGATTTTCTAGAGGTCTTCATGGATGACTTCTCTGTATTTGGGGATACATTTGAGGGATGTATGCAGAATGTGGAGAGAGTCTTGTCAAGATGTGAAGAAAAGAATCTAGTCCTAAACTGGGAAAAATGCCATTTCATGGTTAAAGAGGGACTTGTTCTAGGCCATCTGGTCTCGAATAGGGGTATTGAAGTTGATAAAGCAAAGGTTGACATCATTTTTCACCTTCCATCACCCAAAACTGTCAAGGAAGTGAGGTATTTCTTAGGACATGCTGGTTTCTATAGAAGATTCATCAAGGACTTTAGTTCAATATCTCATCCCCTTTGTGCTCTCCTAGTAAAGGATGCTCTATTTGTTTGTACAGAAAGATGTGAGGGTTCATTCTCAACCCTCAAATCCTCTCTCACCTCTCCTCCCATTATGAAATCTCCAAATTGGAACCTTCCTTTCGAACGTATGTGTGATGCCAGTGACTTTTCTGTTGGAGCTGTGTTAAGACAACGTTGTGATAAAACTCCTTATGTCATTGCTTATGCAAGCAAATCCTTAAATGATGCCCAAATAAACTACACCACTACTGAAAAGGAGTTACTTGCTATTGTGTTTTCTTTAGAGAATTTTAGGTCCTACCTCTTAGGATCCCCCATCACTGTGTTCACAGACCATTCTGCACTAAAATACCTCTTCCAAAAACAAGATGCCAAGGCTAGATTGATTAGGTGGGTCCTTCTCTTACAAGAATTTGACCTCATAATCAAGGATTAAAAGGGTGTTGAAAATGTTGTAGCTGGTCAACTCTCTAGGATGGAATTCAAAGACAACTCAAATCACCTTTCTGTGTCTGATTCATTTCCTGATGAACACCTATACTCTCTGAGTGACTGCCCTTGGTATGCCGACATAGCCAATTTCTTAGTTACAGGAGTCATTCCAAAATTCTTAGGGACTTAAGCTCGAAGGAAATTCATTTCTGATGTTAGACACTATGTGTTTGATGATCCATACCTCTATAAGTTCTGCCTTGACCAAGTCATTAGGAGGTGTGTTCCAAAATTTTGAACAAGAGTCCATCCTTAAATTCTGTCATAGTGAGGCATGTGGAGGTCACTTTTCCTCTAAGAAAACATCTGCTAAGATTCTTCAATGTGGTCTCTTCTGGACCACCCTATCAAGGGACTCCTACACATTTTTTCAAAGCTGTCCTAGGTGTCAACAAGTAGGGTCCATCACAAAAAGGAATCAAATGCCACTCACTCCCATATTAGTGGTTGAAATATTTGACTGTTGGGGAATTGATTTCATGGGTCCATTCCCAAACTCTCGGGGATACCTCTACATACTCTTATCTATTGATTATGTCTCAAAATGGGTTGAGTCCATTCCCACTAAGTCCAATGATCATCAAGTTGTGATTCAATTTCTGAAAGAGAACATATTTTCTCGATTTGGAATTCCTAGGGCTATAATCAGTGATCGAAGAACCCATTTTTGCAACTGCCCATTCTCTTCACTCATGTATAAGTATGGTATTTCTCATAAAGTGTCCACTGCATACCATCCTCAAACCAATGGTCAAGCTGAGTTAGCGAATAGGGAGATTAAGCAAATTCTTGAAAAAACTGTCAACCCCTCTAGGAAAGATTGGTCTGAGAAACTCTTAGATGCTCTTTGGGCCTATAGAACCGCATATAAAACCATTTTAGGAATGTCCTCATATAGGTTGGTTTATGTTAAAGCATGCCATTTTCCAGTGGAGATTGAACATAAGGCCTTTTGGTCAATTAAGAAAATGGATTATGATCTCTCATTGGCCAGAACAAAAAGGAAATTAGATCTCAATGAACTGGAGTAACTAAGGATGGAGGCTTATGAAAATTCAAGGATCAATAAAGCTAGAGTTCAAGCCTACAAATCTAGGAATATCAAGGTCAAACATTTTGAACCGGGAAAACTTGTGCTCTTGTATAGTTCAAAACTTCATTTACACCCGGGAAAGTTAAGGTCTATATGGTCAGGTCCTTTCATAGTGCATCATGTATACCCCCATGGGGCAGTAGAGATTCAAGATCCCACTAGTGGTCACATTTTCAAGGTCAATGGTCAAAGGTTAAAAACATTCATTGAATCATTCAATAAACAGGAAATAGATGTTGAGTTAATTGATCCAATCTATGAACCAGGAAAAAATTGATAAATTTAGGATCTATATCGGGCTAACGACGTTAAACAAAGCGTTGCACGTGAGGAAACCCGTGGTTTTTATGTTTCTAATATTTCCGAATCATCTTTATTTTTCAAATAAGATTAATTAATCATTTTTATATTTAAAAATAAAAAAATAGACTTTTGACCTATTCTTCTATTATGAGTATGGATGGGTACGAAAGGGGAGCACCATATTCATCAGTGTCACGTGATGTGATCCTTGAGTAATACCTTACCCAGAAATTTAAAAAGAAGACAATGTATCATCAGTTTATTTTGTTTTATTTTTATTATTTTATAGGTTAAGATAAAAATAATAAATATAATAATAATAATATAATAATTAAAAAATGGACACGCCATAGGTCGTGGGGAAAACCCCGTCACAACCGGTGAAGCCGCGGGGACTCGAACCCGGGATCGAAGGGAGACAGGGGCGTGCGCTTACCACTGACCTACGGCTTAATGTGATTACTTATTCTATAATTTTTATATATATACCTATATTTTACTTATATATATATATTATTTTTTTTTTGTTTTTTTTTTTCCTTTTTCCACTAGGGAACTTTTCAAGCGACATGGATATCAAAGGACTAAATTCGAGCGGCAAGAACTTCAAACTTCAACCACCATGTGAATTCATTCCATGATCCTCATATTTCAATTTCCTTATTGAACTCCCCTTTTTATTCCTCTACCCCATTATAAATTTTATTTTTACGAAACTAAAGACAATTTCATTCTAAGTTGGGGGGTGTGGAAACAAAATGTTTGTTTAAAAAAAACAATGATAAAAAAAAGACAAGTAAAATTCCTTTATAATTCATATAATAACATCTTTGCTCACATTAAAACTACATAGAAAATAACTTTTATTTTCTTGACTCTTAATTTAATTCATGATTAAGTTTAAAAGCATTGATTTTGGAAGTTTGGTTTTCCAATGAAAATTTTCATCATTTTTATTTTCATCCATTAAATCAAAATGCCACAATGCACGTCCTCTAGACTGTGGGGTGGTAATTTGAATTTTTAGGGTCCCATAATAAATAGCATAGGCTGGTTTGATTTTTATGAATAATATGAGTATTCAAAAAAAATAAAAAAAATAAAAAAATAAAAATAAAAAAAATATAAAAAAATAAAAATTTGCATGTAGAGCAATGGATTGATAAAATGTGAGGCTTTCGACACTTGGGGATCATGACTCTAGAGTTTTCTAGCCCTGAGTTTTTAAATCTATCTCTATTTATGGTAATATGACTTTGTTTTTGATTAAGTTAACTCGAGACGATGCCCGAGTATGTGGGCTTCACTTGGTGCCCTAAGGCCTTTGAGTCTGGGAGTCATCGGCAAAGTCTTGCTACATGGGTTAATTTGATTAACTGTAATCTCAATTACTATAGAAATATTGAAAAAAAAATCCAAAAAAAAGAGGAATGAAGAATACTCATAATAGGATTAAATGTGATCCCATCTAGCGCTTCCATGATTTCCCCCTTGAATGAAAATGAACCCCCATATCTATTGTGATTCACAACACATCATTACACCTAATTGAGTTGGATGAAGTATGATGATGGATTTGATCAAAGTAATGGGCTTGGGATTGGGATCTTCTTTTAAATTCATCTTGTTTTAAATTTTCTTGATAGGTTATAAAGATATATTTGTGTGCAGTTTACATTGTGAGCACTGTTTGTTATAATGTGTTTGAAGAAAGGAATTCAAATAAAATCATTGAATTATTTGCTCGGGACTAGAAAATATCAAGTTGGGGGGTGTGATTATCCAATAAAAATATATATTTTAATTAAATTTTAATGGTATTAAATGTTCATTTTTGATCTTATGGGCCTGAGTTAGTGCATTTTCATTATGGACATCCATTCTCACCATTTGTGCACTTCATGCCTAATGTACACCAATTTAGGCCCAATGAGTCATCTGATTATAAGGAATGTAATTATAAATATTTTAATTTGATATTTTGGGAAATATATATACACTTAAATGTGAACATTTTTCATTCAGGGATCAATGGATGATTCATAAACAATGATGGAGATATTTGGAGATGAATGGAAGCAATTCTAGAAAAGGAAGATTGGACACCATCTCACTTATGAGACTGTGGGGCCCAACATACAGGCCCAATGAATCCCAAATTTTGTGGGATGATAGAATAAATGTTTAGGAACAAATCACTATTCATGATATAATGCTAATTCTGCCTCTATGGTGGTCATTAAGGTGGCCCAATTTAGAGATAAAATTCTGGGCCAGATTCTGCGGTCCAGAAAAATAGCCCACTAATTTGACCATACCTCGGAATACACAACTCAAAATGGGCCCCAATTTTACAGGAGGTTAGAATACATCCAAGGTTACATTTTATTCTTATATGGACCACTCTGATTCGGCCATCTAGAAGGTCTTACAAGCTCTTGTTTTTGGTGGATGAAAGCTGGCTGCCACCTCGGGTCAAATGTGGAAAAATCCAAATTCCACAAGCTTTCCACCACCTATGACCTACCAAAATTAATTGAGATGCTTTGTACTGTTGGAGGCTCTACCCAAGAGCTCAAAAATGCCTATTTAAGGCAGTGGTGTTGGAGGATTTAGGGATCTTTGGTGCTTGGTTTTATTATAGTGTTATGCTGTCGCTTTGTGTTTGTAATCACATTTCTTTCTCATGTAAGTTGTTTAATTCACCTTAGTTTCTTAATAAAAGTTCTTCATTTACTCTTATTATTTTCTTCTACTTATCACGTTGATACCGTTGGTTCAAGGTGTGAATTTATTCACACCATACTTTGTGATATTTATCACACAACGGAGGAGTGATCTTTTTTTGTTTTTGTTTTACTTCTTCAATTCCACCATTGTAAGTCTACTTTCCACTTCTGTTGAAGACATGTCATCAATGGAGGGCTAACTCTTTTATGGGTTGATCCAAGGGAGTAGCAAGAGTCTGGATTGGATGTTATTTATCACTCTATTAATGGCAAATCACTTCTTTTAATTGATATTTTTATTTAATGATTTTAAAACATCTTTATCCTTATTGAATTTAAGGTCACACATTTCAAGTGCTAATACGAACCTCTACCTTGGAGTGCTCAAAACTTTGATCCTTTAAGTGTATAGGTGATTAGTATTAGGGTGTGTAGGCATTAAACCAGTAAGTGATGATTTCATTTGATCTTCTTAAATGAATCCATCTCAATTATAATAAATTGAAAATCATTAAAAAAGTAATTCATCCAATCCACCTCGAGCGATAACCTAGGATCAACTCATTCTTTTAAATTGAATTCACCTAAATCTATTAGTTATCCTTTAAACACATATAAAATCAACCCAAGTTGGCCACTTCATAGCCAAAAATAGTCCATAGAATGTACGTGTCTATAGGTTTCTTCTTAGGTCTCTGAGGATTCGATAACCCAAGCTAAACTACAAGGATCGTTCTACCTTCATCTCTTGGGTAAATTTGAGCAAGAATCACCACTTCATGGAAGCACACAAGGGGACTCTCCAATAGAAGGAGGGATAGAATTATGGAAGGAGGAATTCTCAAACTCGTCTATCCAAAACTGATCCATGATGAATTCTGGTGCATTTGGGAGATTTCTTGGCATGCACTTGCGGCACAGGTGCCTTATACAGGACCATAATGGCTCGGTCCTCTATCAATGGTGTTACTTGCTTCGACCCGATGCACTAGAGTAGGGCACAGAATATCGAATATTGCTTGGCATAATAGCGAGATTCACCAAATTGAGGACAAGGTGGTTTTTCAAGATGATGGAAATGATAGAAACCTACTGCCAATTAGTTAGGGACCTGTATTAATTGAGTTGGTTAAGGGGTATTGTGGTCTTTGTATGAGGAAGTTTGTTATAGGGGAGTTGGGGGAGTTTATTGGAGGGAATATTTTTGTTAGAGGGGACACATGATGATGAGGGGATCTCTTATAAATATGATTACTTGGGGGAGATAAAGGGGGAGAAAAGGAGAGGATATTGTAAGTTCAGCCTTTTGGATTGGAAAGCGGCCTGCGGGCTTGGGCGGGTTATCCTGATATTTGTCTTCCTCCTCTGCTTGTATTTTTTTGTTCTCTTTCATTTATTTAGCTGGTGTTGGTTCTTATCAGCCTCTTACTGACACAATATTACTACCACCATGGGTTCTTGGGTGTCTTTTAGTTGATCGAGTGATAGTTTATTATCAACCCCAATTAGACGGGTTGGTACCCACTGGTAGGTATAGAGGCCAGATGAGGAGTGCCGCTAGTTTTGTCTCAAGGGTGATCAGTTGGTCATAGACTATGGGGTTTCACCATACGACGACAGGTGGTTCCTAACTGAGTACGTCCAGGGGTCTTCTAGGGATGTTTAGGATTTCTCGTGGTTATTACTTATATTGGTTGTTTACTTTCCATTGTGCTAGTTTTCCATGCCTACTCTGTTTATCCATCTTTGTATCACTACCTTGGTTCTTCCTTGCTCTGGTATTCTAATTTTAAAATGGATCTTGGCTTTGTAAAATGAGATGTGTTGTTTTGTAAAACATGGAAAACCCTATTTTTATAATTTTATTTTCAAACTAGTGTTATTGGATAACTTTGGGTAAGAAAACACTTGGATTCTGTGGTTCACTTTTAGCATCCCTACTGAGCAATTTAATGCTCACTCCTATCCTATATTTTCATATGCAGGTTTGACTACTGGTTCAGGTTCCTGGTCCAGTTGATCAGTGTTGGTATAGGTTTGATTTAGTGGTCGGAGGTGACCAAGAGGTCACATGGAGGTTGTGATAGCATAGTTTGCTTTTCTTGTTTTTAGTTTTTAGTATGTTAGTTGTACCATGTAACTAAATCTATTTATTTATATTCATTTAAGATTCAGTTGTTGTTTTGCTGCATGATCTGTTTGTTTATTTTGTTTATTTAATCCTAGTTTTGGGCCGAAATCGTTCTCATTGGTTGTATGTTTGATGCCCGACACTAGTTGTCATCCTGGGGGGATCGGGAATGCCCTTCAAGACATGTTGCGGATCGACTCGGGTGACGGGTCCATGGTTGAAACGGGCTGGTTCATGACAGGTCGCCGCCTACCGCCCCTCCTTTGCCACCGGCCGCCACCCGCATATATATGTAAGTATATAAATAAATAAATAAATATATGTATATATATATAATTATATAAATATATATAATTATATGAATATATATAATTATATGAATATATTTATAATTATAATTATAAATATATATATATTTAAATAATTATAAAATTATAATAAATATATTTATTATATTTATATTAAAATATAATCACATATTAAAAAATATATAAAATTATATATAAATATATATTGAAATAATTATAAAATTATAATAAATATATTTAAATAATAAATATATATATTATATTTATAATAAAATATACTCATATATTAATAAATATGTAGAATTATATATAGATATATATAATTATATAAATATATTTATAATTATATACAAATATTTATAAATATATTTATTTATAATTAAAATTATAAATATATATATATATTTAAATAATTGTAAAATTATAATAAATATATTCATTATATTTATTAATTAAGTCATAATTAATTAGAAAATATAGACAATAATTTGTAACTACCTCATAATTAGTGTTAGTAATTTAATAATTATTATGGATTAATTAATATTTCATATTATTTAGTAGTTTATAATTACAAGTTATTATTAATGATTTATATATTAGGTGTTTGGGGGTACAATTAAATTTAAACACACACTCACCTAACACAAAGGCTGAAAAGACAAGTCATAGTCTCCCTAAATGAATAGTCCATCCATCAAGCCTTATTTATTCAGTACATGGCCTGTATGCCCAGTAAACATGAAGCCCATTACATTACTCGTAGGCCCATTGGACATGAAAGCCCATTACATGGCCCTGAAGGCTCATAATTTTGACCCAAAGGTCCTCCAGTGAATAGTACTACTACAGTACCTGGGCTGCTATAGCCCTTACTACAATGTTGTCGCAGCTACAGTTTCTACTACAGTACTTGTTAATTAATTACTAAATAATTACTAAATATGATTAATAATTTGTAATTAATTAATAATTAGTCTTAATTGGTAATTTAAAAATTATTATGGATTGATTAATGTTGAATATCACTTAATATAATTATTATTAGTTAGTTTTGATCTTTATTAATTAATTACTATTTAATTAATAAACATGAATAATAATTTGTAATTAATAGTAATTATTATTTATTTACTAACAATAATCACTATTTATTATTAGCTAATTTATTAAAATGTAAATAATTACTATTTATTAATAATTTGTTACTCAAAAATATTATTAACAAATAATTAATAATAATCAGCAATCATTAATCATGATTAATTATTATTAATATAATTACAAATTATTATAACTATAGTAATTAATAATAATAAGGTTTAATTAGTATTTTATTATTTTTTAAACAGATTACCAATTAATATCACATTAGTTAATAATGATTATAACTTATTAGTAATGTCTTGTTATTTTTTTATTAAAAATAATAAAAAAATTATTCATTGTTATATATGTTTTTATAGGCCTTTGATGAACCTTCAGGGGTAAAACTCAACAAAAAATATTATTGATTTGAATTATGAAATGTTAGACAACATTAATATTGTGAACTCTAATAATTAGATAATATATCAATGATAAATACTTACCACCGAAAATGACAGCCATGTTTTTACAAAAAAAACAAATTTATAGGGGTAAAGATACAACAATGATAATTGTACCAGTGTTAGGAATACCAAATACCATTATTAATAACACACCCATATATCAAGCTATCTATTCCATAATTGGATTTCTATGTTAAGATGTAAGTTGAATGAATTTCCCGCATCACCCACTTGAATTAGATTTTCACTTTAGACACTAAAATTCAGTCCTGAGACCAAAAGCTTTTTCCTTTTCAAATGTTGGGTTCAACATATTTGAAAGACCTATTTTCTGTATTTATTTATTTTGTTAAATATTAATATTACTAAATCAAATAGGATGGATATGAATAAAAAATGGATGGATTTCAATCATATGAAAAAAGAGTATGAAGATGGGGTGAAAGAGTTCATCAAGTTTTCAAAAGATCATGCATATGACCCTTCTCAAATCCTTTTTCTGTGTTTACATTGTTGTTATTAAAGAATAATTAGTCTAGAGGAGTGAGAAGACCACTTGATCTATCAAGGAATAGATCAAAGTTATAAATGTTGGACTAAACACTTAGAAAAAGTGAATGTAATTAGTGACTAGGATAAGACTAATGCATTTTATGGATCATTTGATATGATTACAAGTGTTGACAATGAAGAAGACTGTATTTAGAATGTGATTACATGTGTGAATGGTGATGAAGATCGTATTGAGGAAATGATAATGACAGTTAAAGATAAACTTCATGATTTTCCAAAATAGTTTGAGAAGTTAAAGAGTTGTGCAAAGATTTCATTGTATGCTGGTTGTACTAAATATACAACATTGTAAACCATACTGAAGCTGTATAATTTAAAATTTGGCAACTGATGGAGTGACACTAATTTTACTGAACTACTTTCTCTCTTGAATGATATGTTCCCAGAAGATAATGAGCTTCCTAGACAAACATATGAAGCTAAATGAATTCTATGTTCAATGTGCATGATCTCTGAAAGAATACATGTCTGTACAAATGATTTTATATTGTTTCATAAGAACCAAAAATCACTTAAAGAATGCCCAAAGTGTGGTGCTTCTTGATACAAGAAAGATTAATCGGGTCCTATGAAAGTTGTATGGTACATTCCAATAATTCTAAGGTTTAGGCGCCTATATGGAAGTGAGGAGACTGAAAGGAAATTAATGTGGCATGCAGATACAAGAAATAAAGATGAGAAACTTCGTCACTCGGCTGACTCTCCTTAGTGGAAGAGAATTTATCACGAGTATCATGAATTTGAAAATGAGCTGAGAAACCTTCATCTTGGGCTATCTACAGATGGAGTGAATCCTTTTGGTTTTCAAATCAATACTCATAGTTTATGGCCGGTTATGTTGCTAAATTATAACTTACACCATGGTTATGCATGAAACAAAAATATATTATGTTATTTATTCTTATATCGGGACAAAAAAACAAGTAATGATATTGATGTTTATTTGGATCCATTGATTTAAGATTTAAAATTATTGTGGGATTTAGGTGTTACGTAGTATGATGCTTATAGAAATGAAGATTTCATGTTGAGAGTCATGTTGTACGGGAGGATAAATAACTTTCTTTCTTATGGAAATTTGTTAGGATATATCATTAAAGGAACTCAAGGGTGCCCCATTTGTGAACAAGATACATGATCAATTAGGTTGAAATATTCATCGAATACTGTGTTTCTAGGACATCACCGATTTCAACCCTGACGAAAAAAGTATCGATCTTGGATGACATCATTTGATGGAAGTTCAGAATAAAGTACAACATCATCTCCACTAACAAGTGATCAACTATTTGAGAAAGTAAAAGATATAGACACATATTTTGGTAAACCTTTTTCAAAAAACCATACAAAATCAGGTTGGAAAAAGTGATCATTTTTTTAATTACCAAACTATAATTGTCTATACGTCATAAATTTTCTTGATGTTATGCATGTTGAAAAAAAATATTTTTGATAGTGTCATTGACACATTACTAAATGCACTTGAAAAAACAAAGGATGAAGTTAAGGCTAGGTTGAACATGATTGGCATGGGAATATGGGAAGAGTTAGTGCCAGTGAAGGATGAAAAATAGATTTTTCTTCCTCCATCTGCTTACACTCTTTCCAAGCAAGAGAGATATTAGTCTTGAAACTTCTTGAATGGTGTAAATGTTCTAGAGGGGTATTCATCAAATATCAAGAATATCATGTCAATGACTGATTTAAAGTTAAAGGGTCTGAAATCACATGACTGCCATGTTTTGATGAAAGATCTAATACCTATAGCTTTACATTGTATTTTTTCAAAGAATGTGCGTCATACATTAACCAAGATTTGTTTCCTTTTCAAAGCTATATACAGAAATGTTATAGACCTGGAGAAATTGTCAACTATGGAAAAATAAATTGACATCATATTATGTGAATTAGAAATGCTCTTCCCACTGACACTCTTTAATATGATGGTTCACTTGATGATTCACTTGGTGAGTGAGATTCGACTGTGTGACCCTATAAATTATAGATGAATGTACCTCATTGAACGGTACATGAAGATTTTGAAAGGGTGTGTCAAAAATCAAAGTTGACCAAAGGGTTGTATTGCAGAGCGATATATTGTTGAGGAAGTCATTAGATTCTATACCGACTACCTATCCGGTGTGGAAAGTGTTGGTCTGCCAAAATATTATCATACTGGGTGGATTGTGGGTGAAGGGATTTCTAGAATAGATGTTTTCACAATCACTATTACAGATCAGGAGTAGGCCAACCTTTACATTTTATATAATATTTTAGAGGTTTCCCCATATGTTGAAACCCATAAATAAATTCTTAGGCATTTAAATTTGTCAAGTGATTAAATATGGATATCAAATACACATAATCAATAGTTTATAGGATGATTTCGAGACCATATTTTTAAGGAGTCTGATGAAAATTTGGATTTAATTTTAGAAAGACTTTGTTGTCTAGCCAGAGGACCAAGTGTGCATGTGTTATCTTATAGTGGTTATATGTTCTATACAAATGAACATGATGAAGGTGGTACCATGAAAAACAGTGGAGGTACACTTGTGGCTGAAGTGATGCATGTATCTGATAATAAGGATAGAAATCCAATTTATGTGAATATTTCATACTTTGGCATTATCAAACAAATATGGGAGTTGAATTATACAACATTCCAAGTGTCGATTTTTCAATGCAAGTGGTTTGATAATAAGAGTGCAGTTAAAATAGATGAATTGATATTCGTTAAAGTGAATTTCAGTATAGAATGGAATAAATACGAACCATTTATAATGGAATCACAGGAAGTACACGTATTTTATATTTTAGATCTCGCAAATTGAAAGTGGGTAATTTTTTTGTTATCGAACAAACCCACTGAAGGGTCAGATGAAAACTCAATTGAGGATGACCCTTTCATTGGGTCGTTGCAGTCATTTGACAGCGGTCCCAATGTAGATGGGATTTTTTATGTCAGAGGAGACCATAATAAAGGGATTTGGATACTCGATAGAGGGGTCAAATCCCTTCAACCTTTAAAAAAAGAGTTCAATAACCAGATTCTATTTTTTTTGTAATGTACATTGTGTTACCTCATGTTATTATCTGTTCCCTACTACATTTACATAATATAGATTAAATGTTGAACCCCTTCTGTAGATAATGACTTATGCACGTGTTGATTATCTCAATCCTGAGGAACAACAGGTTTCTCAACCCGTTGTTGCTCCCAGTGTAGAGGAACAATGAACTTATACACATATTGATGATACCAATCTATAGGAACAACATATTGATGATATCGAAACTGAGGAAATGGTAGACTGTGAAGAATAAATGCCATAGAAAAAATATGAGTGTCATAGCATGAAGATGTAAGAAAAAATTATTAAGGTAAAAAGTAAAGGCATCAAATTCGAGGTCGGATGGAATGCGTGTGATCAGCTTGTGAACCCCAATAAGGCCATGTTAAGTAGTTTCATTGGGCTCATCACTCAGCAACACATGCTGATCGATGTAGCTTCATGGCACCATGTTGTGCGCACACTTAAGACATTGATTTAGGAATAGATTAGGTTAATATTATGCTATCTTTTCTTTGACTGACTGAAAATTAATTTTTTATTAAGATAAAGATAAACCCCATTTTAAGGGGTAAGGGGGAACCCAAACGACATCAAAGACATAAAAGATATACAAGGCCCATAGTCCAATATACAAAGAAAAAAACAATCCAATTCAGAACCACAAAGAAGAACTCCTCCCCAGTATCAAAATCACTAATATGAGCTTCCACCTTCACATCGCTATGTGGATAGTAGTCTTGTGCACGAATTCATAAGCACGGTACCGATGGAAAATTCCATACCCTCTCAAACAACCAATTCTGGATATCCATGATCTGTGAAAGCTCCATGCTCTGAACCTCTTTTGGAGTCATCTCTTGAGTAGAACTGAATGTAATGACCCATAGACCATAGATCGAAGCGCCAAAAAACAAACAAATTGACAAAAAGACCAGTCCATAAATTCACAAATCAACAAACAGAAGTCCTTTCCACAATTCAAAAAGACATCCAACATACTGCAAAACCTTAAAATCATAAACTTCACTGCATTGCAAACCAACAGAACAAGAATAACATATCCAAACCAATGGACAGATTCAAAAACATCAAGGATTGAACCCATCACCATAAAATCACCTCTCGAGTGATAGAGGAAACCTCATCGGAAACTAAATAGAACTGAAAAACACCACCCGATGCCACCATCAAACTTTCTCAAAGAGACCACAGAATCCACCCCAAACCCTCACAGTAGGCTTCAACCACCGAACCTTCACTGTGAAATCAAGGCGATCGAGCACACAAACCCTCACTAGATCACAACCGCAATGTCGTAGGTTGAACAAACCCAATCCCTCCTCTGTAGACCTCCCGTAAACACCTGGACTCCACAGATCAAGTGAAGTAGAGCAGTGCCATCTAAGGCTAGAAGAACCACCACCGAACCTAAGAAGACCTCTGAGGATGACGCTTGAGATGACCCAGCCCAAAATCTGCCATTATGGTCTTTCCAACGAGCCAAGAAAGAAACAATCAATTGAAGTCATATGGTGTTTGGAAGATAAATAGTGAAGGGACGATATCGAAACCTCAACCACGGAACGAGACTAAGAGGCAGCGGCACAGATCCAAACCCTCACCGCATATGTATACACCCCTGATAAGACAAGAAGCATGGTATGCGTTTACTGGTCATTGTGAGGAGATATATTTTCAGATACATTGTGGATGGTAATACATTGTTTTAAAATACGTGTATTAATCACTTTGATTAAGAATTTTTTATTTATGAAATAGCAACTGAGTGTTGAAAATAAGTGCTAGAGTTGGTGCCCAAGAACCAACTTCTGTGTACTTTATGGTAATCTATATTCATAGTTTTAAATATCACATCATGATTTTTCTTCTGTGTAGCATAGTATGTGATAATTTTCTAAGGGTAGTTGTCATACTAAAAGGTCATAGCAGTTCTCCTCTACGATGAGAACCCAAAAGTGTGACGACACTATTCTTAAATATATGTTCTATAGTTGAGTCATATCATTTTAGGGTCAAAAATAATAAATGTTATGAGGGGTGGAGATTCATAGAACTTTGAGGCACCTTCTCATGGTGTACACCCTTGGTAATATCTAGTAGGATATTATAAGAATGAGACCCACCAGTAGGAAATCCACATTTATGTGTCATTGGATGTTCCTATCTGAGGATGTGTGTACTGGTACTTCAATTTTAAATTATTATTAATGAGTATTATGAGTCGTGTACTTTTATGTATTGACGAAAACTGTGACAACAAATGTTCAAGGTGATGTAGGATACGTTGGGTGTGTCATGAGTAATATTGAATTAATGAATAGTGGGATAAAGGATTTATCCCTTATGTTCTTTAATGGAAGTTAATATATCAGGCCCTTTGATGGAAATGATACATCCTAAATTAATCCATAGTCATGGTGTTCTATAGGAAAGTTCTATTTCTAAAAAATTTAAAGAAAGAGACATCAAACATATAAGTTGATGGCACTAACATGCAACCTATTTGATTTGAGATATTGTGATAAAGGGATTATATTACACAGTAAGCATCTGTATGAGGTATCATGTCTTTGAGACATTAACTTCTTTCTCTATGGGTGCCTTGGTGTGTTACTATATGGTAACCTTATACTTTAGGTTGTTCCGCCTAATGCCACTGAGAAAGAGGCCTGGAGGGTCACACACTAAGTTTATCCAGAATATCAGTTAAATAATATATTATTATTTATTATTTAACAAGTTGAATAAATATTATTTCCACACGTAGTTTAATAATTATTCATGTATTATTGATCTCATATATACCATCACAAGTTATTCGAGATAATATAATGTGAGTGAAATATTTAATAAATATTAATCTGTTATTTAAGTGAATATAATATTTATTTATTTATTGGTGAATAATGCAGTGATATTTATTTAATAAATAAATAGAAATTATTCAAGGTCTGATAAATATTATAGAGGAATGGTGGACCAAGATTTTAAGTCCGGTGAGAAATAATAAATATTGAATATTATTTGATTAAATAATATTTAATTATAATTCGCAAGTTAAGTGCATGTCGATAAATAATGATATTATTATTATTTGACATGGGGTTTCACTAGGATTAAATAAATAATTAATGAAACTTGTGAAATTATTTTATTTCAACCCTAGAAATATATAAACTCAATTATGTTATTTTATCAATAAGCCAATTCATTTTATCTTGGTTGTACACAACGGATTTAGAGAATTCTCTCAAGCCCTAGAGTGATCCCTTCTCCAAGAACACTCCCAAGAACAGAGAATAATATTCCTCCCCCAGATCAAAGCGAACACTTTAGAAGCGGTTCTAGAAGTGATCAAAGGCGGACGACACAAGCTCAAGGATCTATCATGCTATCACCTAGAGATTCTCTCAGCAACGTCTGGAGATTTGTGGAACATGTGTGGATCACTGCTAGAGGGAATCTGTACTTGACTCTTGCAACACAATGATGGTTCACCACAGATCTATCACCAAATCTATCAATGAAGAAATAATTTCAACAAAGATAATTCTTTAATTAAATAAATAAATTATAAATAATATGTGACAATCCTCTATCTGGTTCCGACCTAATTTCAATTGTCCAATTCTTTGATTTAATTCTATTGATCATGATTTTCAACATTGTGTTAAATCTCAGATTAATCATTGATCATGGCAAAAAGAAAAGTTAGGAACAACCCATCACATGCTTCTACTGCACCCAGAACCTATAAGTGGTTTCATAGAGGTCACATAATTATTTATAATTATTTAAAGATCATTGGTGATTTGTGCATTTATAATTTTGTTTTTTAATTCAAGTTTAATTGTTCTTTTAATCTGAATTGCGATATTTGCTTCTTCCTCCATTTTTTTGTAGATCTAACCAAATCAATTGATTTAATGAATGAAATAAAATTGAAGATCTCATCCGGATGTACCATGGATTCTGTCTGGATAACATAAGAGTACATGCTGTGTAATCGGAATTACACACTGTGTACTTGTGGTTAATGCATTAGGAATTATTTCAAAAATTAATGCAAACCATGTGCATTGATTACATGTGGTGCATTAAATTCCTTACTTCATGTGTTGACCCAGCCAAGGTGGCACATGGTCAACCAGAGTACACACTGTATATGTTGAGTCAATAAGGTTTTCCTTATGACTTTTCCATTCCTTCTTATTTTGAAAATCACAAACACCTTATCTTTAAGGAAAATTGCTTTTATAAGGAAAAATGCTTTCTTAAGGAAAATCGCTTTTATAAGGAAAATTGCTTTTATAAGGAAAAATGCTTTCTTAAGGAAAATTGCTTTTATAAGGAAAAATGCTTTCTTAAGGAAAAACGCTTTTATAAGAAAAATTTATCCTTATCATATTTTCATTAATATTTTTCTTAAGAGTGAGATTCGGATTCACTTTCTCGGAATCATTAAAACTGATAAAAAGCATTCTGTTTTAGGGTTCGGATTCTGGACAAGAACTATAAGGAAGTTTCACTCCGAATTCCGGTTATGAATTCTGACTAAGTTCTATTCCAGATTCAGGATACGAATTCTAATGAAGAATTCCCATTACGAATTCTAATGAAGAATTCTCATTACGAATTCTCATTACGAATTCTGAAGAAGAATTCCCATTACGAATTCTAATGAAGAATTCTCATTACGAATTCTCATTACGAATTCTGAAGAAGAATTCTCATTACGAATTCTGAAGAAGAATTCCCATTACGAATTCTAATGAAGAAATCTCATTCCGAAATCTCATTACGAATTCTGATGATGAATTCTCATTACGAATTCTGATGATGAATTCTCATTACGAATTCTGATGATGAATTCTCATTACGAATTCTGATGATGAAATCTCATTACGAATTCTGATGATAAATTCTCATTACGATTTCTGATGAAGAATTCCTATTCCGAATTCTCATTCCGAATTCACCTATTAAACAGAATCTGATTATCATTGTTTTATACACTCTGAATTTATTCACTCCGAACTTTCACTCCGAAATTTCTATTCCGAACTTTTATGTTAGAGTTTAAAACGATGTCGTACTTTCTGTTACACTTACTTTGTTATAAAACGATGTCGTCCATTTTGTTATAAACTAACCGTTGTCTAAGTGACACGTGTACAGGTCCCTCCGAACTTTAAGGAGAATATGACCGTTGGAGGAGGAGCCGACCTTACCTATAAATAGGAGCTCATTTGAAAGAGCTCGGTGCTGAAAGGCTGACAGATCTTCTACCCATGTGATTACATGCTTGAAGTGATTTCTAGAGAGAGAGGCTCTTATTAACTCTCAAAGCTTCGTGCGACTCCGAATGTTGGTGATTACATTTGAGGGCTTCCGGGGATAGGAAGACAGAGGTGCCGACTGCCTTAAAGATCGAGGGCTTTCTTGCTGAGAAAGACAGAGGTTGCCAACTACCTTGAAGTTGAGGGCTTGCGGGGATAGCAAGACAGAGACACCGATCTTCGTATCGAGGGCTTACCCTGGTGTGGGTAAGACAGACTTGCTTGAAAGTATAAATCAAGGGACCTTTATCCAAGGTTGTTGGATACCCTTCTCTTTGGGTTAAAAGACTATCATCTTGTTACTAGTAGTTTTTCTACTTGTTTTATTCCGCTGCATTTTGTATCTTAAGGAAAGTATAACTTTCTTATACTTCCTTACTTACTCTGATTCATTCAGATTCTATACGCTTTAAGGTAGAATCTTATATTGTAACTTTTGTTAAGTTTCAAATTCCGGAACCATATTTCCGGAACCTACTTTTGGAATCTCTTTCCAAGTTTAGTTCGGTGTTAGAGGTGTTGTGAATCAACTTAGTTTAACTTTGTTAAACTTAGTCCTTTCCTTTTCTTAAGGAAACTTTAGTTATTCATAACTAACTTTAAAAGATCCTAAGGAATTTTTTAAAGTATACAATTCACCCCCCCTCTTGTATATTGAGCATCTCATATTATATTTCGATCCTACAATTGGTATCAGAGGTTGGAAACCTCTTACTCTATACCATTCTTACATTTGGTATCAGAGCCAAGGTTACTGAAATACTTGTACTCACGTTCAAGTTTTTCTTGCTCATTTTTCAATTCCGAACTTTTTCATTCCGGATTATCCATTCCGAACTTTTCCTATTCCGAACTTTTTGATTCCGAATTTTTGTTATTAACATTTTTGTTTCCAAGTTATTTTCAAGTATGGCAGGAATGAATGTTGGTTCGATAGACAATTTGAATCCTACAAGGCCACCAATATTTGATGGTAATGATTATGAATACTGGAGAGATCGTATGAAGACGTTTGTTATCAATACTGGAGTAGATAACTTTGTCATGCTTACTGGTGATTACAAAATTCCTGACAAGGAAGTCAGAACCTTTACTAACCAGGAGAAGCAAGAATATCAACTGAATTATAAGGTACGCAACACTTTATTATGTTCAATGACTAGAAATATATATAGCCAAATTTCTTCTTGTGAAGCAGCTAATTGTATATGGAAGAAGTTAGAGGTTACTCATTTTGGGACTTCTAAAGTGATTGAGACTAGGAGAGCTATGCTTAGAGCTGAATATCATGGCTTTAATTTTCCTTATGGAGAACCTATCTGTAAAGTACAACAAAGATTTATGACAATCGTCAACAGTCTACAGTCTATGGGAGAGAAAGGTTTAGATGATGAAGCTCTTGTGGACAAGATAATTGATATTATGCCCAATGAGTGGGAATCCAAGAGAACAGCCATAGATGAAAACAGGAAGGTTACTCAAATTACTCTTGATGAATTATTTGGAACTCTTCTACAACATGAGACCAGAATGAAGAGAGATGCTGACAACATCAAGAAGAAGAATGGAAATGGTACTGTTGCTTTTACTACAACTTCGAATCAGATGAAAGCTAAGACTCCTGAGAGAGTAACCAGATCCAAATCGAAGAAAGTCATTTTCCAATCCGAATCTAGTGAAAGTGAAGTTTCAGAAAATGAATTAGCCAATCTTGCTCGAAGGATGAACAAGATAGCTGGACAGAGAAACTTTCAATCCAAGTATAAGAAGAAGGATAGGAAAGATAAGAAAGATGGAGAAGTTACTTGTTATGAATGCAAGAGAGCTGGACATATTAGACCAGATTGCCCTATGCTCAGAAAGAAAGAAAGAAAGGAAAGGCATTCAGACAGGAACAGGAAGAAATATTACAAAGCTAAAGCTAAGAAAGTTTTGAAAGCTAATGACACCTGGAGTGCCAGTGGTGGTGACTCTTCAGATGAATCTTCTGAATATGAATCTTCAGGACAGAAGAATCATGGTCTTATAGCCAGATTACCTATTGATAATCATTGTCTTATGGCTAAGGTACGAAATGCTGAATCATTGACCAATGTTTCTTTAAATTCGAATGATAGTAAGTATTATAACTCTTCTGATGAAGAATCATCTTCTGATGAGGAAAATACTTTACCTACTTTTGAAGAAGTCTCTAGATTTGCTGAACTTCTTGAGATTGAGAATTCCAAACTCAACAAGAAACTTGATAAGGCAAATTCTAGGAATTCTATTCTTACTAAAGAGATATCAGATCTTTCTAAAGATCTTGATAAGAAAAATGCTGATTTTGAAAGTATTTCAAAAAATCTTGAGGAAGTAAGTTCTGAGAAGAATAAACTTTCTAAAGAGTTAGAAAAAGTAATTTCTAATAAAAATGTTTTCGAGCCTAACTCTAGTTCCAAAACTAATGATTTTGAAGATAAAAACTTGGTTGTAAAACTCAAGTCCGAAATTTTTTCCTTAAAGAAGTGCTTATCAAACTTTACCCATGGTAAGGAAAATTTTGATAAGATGTATTCTCAAATACGACCTTTAAGAAATAAATCCGGATTTGGTTATACCCATGCAAAACCTGTTTTCAGCAACAATTATTTTGTTCCTCAAAGTGCCCCATTTTGTACTAAGTGTCAATGTGGTGGTCACTGGGCAAGAAATTGTTCCTTAAACAAAACCCAATCCTTAGGTTTTCATAAAGCTTATTTTTCTAAGAAAATGTGGGTACCAAAAATTTTATTGTCTGGAAATCTCGGATCCAAACAAGTTTGGATTCCGAAAGTCTAACTTTGTTCTTAATTTCAGGAAAATAAAGAAAGTTCCAGCAACAATGTTTGGTACATGGATAGTGGATGTTCCCGGCACATGACTGGTAACAAAAGCTTCTTTGAAAATATTATCAAGACGAAAGGAGGAAAGGTAACTTTCGGAGACAATGCTAAGGGAGAGATTGTTGGTATTGGTAATATTGTTCTTTTAGGTAAAACTTTGATTTCAAATGTTCTTTTTGTTAAAGGTCTTAAGCACAACCTCATTAGCATAAGTCAATTATGTGATGAAGGTTACCTTGTGAATTTTAGGAATGATAAATGCTTAGTTCACAATTCCAAGGAAGAATTTATTCTCTCAGCCAACAGGCAAGAGAATGTTTACACCTTAAACTTAGAAGACCTAAGAATCCAAGATTTACCTTGCCTAAGCGCAATGGAAGATCATTCTTGGTTATGGCATAGAAGACTAGGACACTGTAATCTTAGAAACCTATGTAAACTCTCTAAGAAGAAACTAGTTAAGGATCTACCGGAGCTTAGATTTGATTCTTCTAAAATTTGTGATCCTTGTCAATATGGCAAGCAACATAAATCTAGTTTTAAGTCAATCGGTGAAGTCTCAACAACCGATGCATTACAGTTGGTGCACATGGATCTTTTTGGTCCTACACAAACTGGAAGCATTGGAGGCAAATACTATGTGTTTGTTCTAGTTGATGATTACACTAGATTTACTTGGGTCTATTTTCTAGCAAGGAAATCTGAAGCTTTTTCTTATTTCAAAAGTTTTAGAGCTCAAGTTAAAAATGAGAAAAACCTTCCATTGAAAACTATTCATAGTGATCATGGAGGAGAATTTCAAAATTCTGATTTTGAAACTTTTTGTAGTAAGAAAGGTATTACTCACAACTTTTCAGCACCTAGAACTCCTCAACAGAATGGTGTAGTTGAAAGAAGAAATCGAATTCTTCAAGAAATAACTAGAACCATGTTGAGTGAATATTCTATTGCTAGACATTTCTGGGCTGAAGCTGTAAGTACTGCTTGTTATACTATAAATCGAGTTTTGATTAGACCTTTTCTTAATAAAACTCCTTATGAGTTATGGAATGGTAGAAAACCTAGACTTTCCTACTTCAAGGTTTTTGGTTGCAAAGTATTCATTTTGAATACTAAAGATAACTTACATAAATTCGCACCAAAATCAGATGAAGGGATTTTCTTAGGATATTCCACAACCTCTAAGGCTTATAGAGTTTTTAATAAAAATACTTGTACTGTTGAGGAAACAGTACATGTGAAATTTGATGAGTCAGATCCTTTTGTTTTTAAAACCTCCCAAATTACATCTTCGGATGTGTTTTCAAAAACTGATTGTCAACCTTTGTTAGAAGAACCTTCTGATAAGGAAATTGTTCTAGAAGATACTTCTGAAACATTTACCCCAGAAGACTTTCTACCTTATGTTGATGAACAGGTTTTACAAAACCCAAATCAGATGTTTCTTAAGAATCATCCCAGTGATAGTATCATTGGTGATGTAAATCAACCTGTAAGGACTAGAAGTTCCTTAAGAAATGAAGTAGAACATCTAGCATTTCTTTCCCAACTAGAACCTAAAAGCACTGATGAAGCTTTAGGTGATGATGATTGGATCAAAGCAATGCAAGATGAGCTAAATGAATTCGAAAGGAATAAAGTCTGGACCTTGGTTGAAAGACCTAAGGAAACTTCTGTTATTGGAGTAAAATGGGTCTTCAGAAACAAATGTGATGAAAATGGAGTCATTGTTAGAAATAAAGCTAGACTTGTTGCTAAAGGCTATAATCAGCAAGAAGGAATAGACTATGAAGAAACCTATGCTCCAGTAGCTAGACTTGAATCTATTCGTATTCTACTTGCCTTTGCAGCATTCTTTAATTTCAAACTATTTCAAATGGATGTGAAATGTGCTTTTCTTAACGGTTATGTTCAAGAGGAAGTTTTTGTTGAACAACCTCCTGGCTTTGAAGATACAAAACATCCTGATCATGTTTTTAGACTTACCAAAGCTTTGTATGGCCTTAAACAAGCCCCAAGAGCATGGTATGATAGACTCACTGGATTTTTGCTTCAAAATAACTATGTTAAGGGAAATGCAGATCCAACCCTTTTTATAAAGAAAGATAAGAAAAATGTTTTGATTGTTCAAATTTATGTTGATGACATTATATTTGGTTCAACTCAGCAATCTTTGACTGATTCTTTTGCTAGTCTAATGAAATCTGAGTTTGAAATGAGTATGATGGGTGAGTTAACATTTTTCCTTGGTTTTCAAATTTCTCAAAAACCAGAAGGAACCTACATATCTCAACATAAGTATATTAAAGATCTTCTTAAAAAGTATGGTTATGACAACACGAAGAGTATAAGTACTCCTATTGGTACCTCAAACTCTTTAGATCTTGATGAAGCTGGAAAACCAGTAGATCAAACATCTTTTAGAGGTATGATTGGAAGTCTACTTTACTTAACTGCTAGTCGACCAGACTTAATGTTTTCAGTATGCTTATGTGCAAGATATCAATCCAATCCTAAGGAATCTCACTTAAAGGCAGTTAAAAGAATTTTTCGCTACCTTAAGGGAACCATGGATCTAGGATTATTTTATACTTCTGGAAATGATTTTGTTCTAAAAAGCTTTTCTGATGCTGACTTTGGTGGTTGTAGAATGGATAGAAAAAGTACATCCGGAACTTGTCATTTCTTAGGAGATTCATTAGTTTCTTGGTCATGCAAGAAGCAACATTCTGTTGCACTCTCCACTGCTGAAGCTGAATATGTAGCAGCTGGAAGTTGTTGTGCACAAGTGTTGTGGATGCAACACACACTCACAGACTATGGCTTGAGTTTTACTAAAACTCAAATTTTGTGTGATAACACAAGTGCCATTGCTCTAAGTAAAAACCCTGCACATCACTCCCGTGCAAAACACATAGATATTAGGCATCACTTTCTTAGGGATCACACACTTAAAGGAGATATTATTCTTCAGTTTATCGGAACGCAAGATCAACTTGCTGACATTTTCACAAAATCCTTGCCTTCTGATAGATTTGAATATATTAAACAGAAGTTAGGAATGATAACCGTAAGGTAATCTTCCTTAATTAACTCTTTGTTAAAAAAATCTCCTTACAGTAACAAACTCCTTTTCATAGGGGGAGTACATTTGTTTGTTTATTTAACAAAGTTTTTCAAAATTTGTTTTCAAATTTTTCGGAACGAAACTTTCCGGAATGGAACTTCCGGAACTACAATTTTCCAGAATGGATATTTCCATACAAAATACTTCTGGAATAAAAGTATTCGTATTGAAAATTTCCGGAATGGAAAATTTTCGTACTGGTATTTTCATAATGGAAAAACTTTCGTATTGAATCTTCCATAACAAGTTTTTTTTATTATTAAGTTTTTTTTTTGTTTTTCGTATTGAGTTTTTCGTATTAGTTTTTCGTATTGAGTTTTTCGTATTAGGTTTTTTGTATTGAGTTTTTCGTATTAGGTTTTTCGTATTGAGTTTTTCGTAGTCGTCTTTACATTACCCATTACGAATAACTTTCCTAAGCTAATCCGAAAGGTATGACTTCCTTACTGAAGTTTTTCGTAATCATATTTTACTTGCTGGCATTTTCTTATAGTTTGTTTTCGGTTTTTGAATTTCTTGAATTCTTTGTTTTAATAAAACCTCAAAAAGATCGGATTCAACCTCTCAACCGTCAGATCTGATCTCAGATCATTCTAAACCGTTAGATCAACCGAGGAAGTTGAACCGTCATCCCAAAGCCTATATAAAGGGGACCCTATTTTCTCGTCCCACATCGATCTCAAGCTCTTGCGTGCTGAAGCTCTGTCTCTCTGATTTAAGGCTGTTCCGAACTACAGTTTTCCAGTTCCGAACTTCAGCCTTCTCTATTCCGAACTTCTCAGAGACTTCTAATCCGAATGTCTGCAGAGTTAGCTTCTCAAGAGATGTCTTCAACCAAGCCCATTTCTCAGTGGTTAGTCTACAGAGAACGGTTAGTGCATCCAAATTTCTTCAGCAACTATGATTCTATTATATCAAAGAATATCAAGCTCAATGGCTGGGAAGATGTTGCGATATCAAAAACCGGCAACCAAGATGTAGTTTACTCAGACTTGCTTGTTGAGTTTTATGAGACAGTTGCTTTCTTTGTGGAAGACAATAGAGAAAAATTTTCCTTCAAATCGTATGGCAAGACTTACAAGCTATCTTACACCAAGGCTGCAAGCTTGGTAGGGCTGAGTTATGAAGGGGAAGCTGAGTTTATCTCGCATGTTCTGCCAGACTCCTTGGGTAGTTTCAACAAGGAGAAAGCCTTAGAAATTCTCGGACTGGATGATGATAAGGCTCCGAAAATTGCAACCCTATCTACAAACTTCCGGATTCTGGAGTTATGGGTGCAAGGGCTTATTGTACCGAGAAAAGGAGACAAGGACAGCTTGAAGAAGAGTGAGATATACATCTTAGATTTCTTGATAAATATAAGGAAGTTCAACCTGATGAAGCATATCCTTCTTAATCTTGAGAATTTAAAGAAAGGGAATCTGAGAGCTCAGATAGTAATGTACCCGGCAATTTTGTCGAAGCTGATAGTTCGGTGCCTTGAGTCCTTCAAGGTTGCTTGCAGTTCTAAACCGAAAGTTTGCAAGATCATGTTGCTCAGTGATGCAACTCTTAAAAGGATGAATATAGCTTTTGACAAGAAGTCTGGCATGTTTATTGATCTTCCTCCTCAAGAAGAAGTGACTCCGAAAGTGGCTGATCCGGAATCGTCTAAGCCGGTAAGGAAGAGGAAGCTGAAAGAAGTGGTAGGTGAAGCTGAGGAACCTAAGTCTAAGGAAGTCCATTCCGCACCTCCTAAGCCTAAGAAGAAGAAGACATATACTGATGAGGTTGCAGCGAAGTGGAGAGCTGACAAGGAAAAGAGGAAGGAAGGAGATCCGCAGTTCGGATTGGATCCCACAGAGGCTAAGGCTCTGAAAGAAAAGGCTGCTGATGAGCTCGAGAAGCAAGCTAAGGAAAAGAAGCTGAAGAAGAAGTTGTCAGAAGCTGAGGCTGTGCAAGCCTTGTTGAAGTTTAATGAAATGGTTTCAGCAACCATTCCCGTTCCAAGATCTTTTTCTCTGGAATCTCTACCTGAGACTCCAGGAAGAAATCTTGTTACTCCGGAAGAGGCTGTTGCTACTGAGGAAGTAGAGCTAGTGGAAGAAGTGGAAGAAGCTGCTGAAGGAAGTGGTGAGACAGGAGATGTGCTCAAACAAGTAGATGAATACAAGGGAACTCCTTCGGAACACCTGTCGCTCCGAACATCTGAAGCTCAATCTTCGAAGCTTGTCACTCCGAATATGGAAGAAGAGAAAGGCGAAGAGGAAATTTCTTGTCTGAGAGAAAAACATCTTTCACTTGATGCTGCTCAGAAAGAAAATATAGAAGTTGTTGATGAGGAAGATTTGGTTGTTCAAGTTTCTGACAGTGAGAAGAAATCTCCGGAACAGGTTTCTATTCCGGAAAAAGATAAGGGGAAACAAGTTATTGCTGATACCCCGAGTTCAGAAAAGAGTATGAGGAAGGAAGCTGGTAGTTCTTCAAAGAGGAAGTTGGAGCTTATTGAAGAAGAAAATTCTCCTAGCAAGATGTCAGATTCGGAATCATCTTCGTTGGGGCACGATTTTGTTGTTCAATCCTTGAAGAAGTTGGTGGGAACCATTCCGACCTTCTCCAGCATTGATTCTCGGTGCCAGATGCTCCAACATACGCTGAATCAGAAAACCGATTCCGTATCCATGGTAATGGATAAGTGTGTTGAGATAGAAGCCCAGTTCAAAAATTTCTTCATTGGTTACGAAGCCCATAAAAGATCTTGCAAAAGGATGACTAGCTGGTCGAAGAAGAATGTGGAAGAGATGAGGTTGCTGGATGAGTTTCAGGAGAATGTCAAGGATGCATTTCAAACCGAGGACAAGAAGTTTCATGAGATGACTGCATCATTCGATGAGAAATTGGCAGAGGAAAAGAACATTCGGAGTCAGGAAGTAAGAGATCTGAATGGAAAGCTCAACTCTGTTAATCAAAGTTGGAAATTTGAAAGGGATCATCGGATCAATTTTCTAGAAAGGATAAAGTCTCAGGAAGAGAAAATGGAAGCTCAGGAAGAAAAGTTGAAGGCTCAGGAAGAAATCATTCAAGCTCAGTCAGCAAGAATAGTTGTCTTAGAAAAGCAACCAGAGTAAGATCATAAGGATCTCAAGAAGATCAAGACTATTCTCAAGGGGCTGATGTCGAAAGAGAAAGATCCCAAATGAACAATCCGATCTTTTTGTTGTAATCTGTTTTTGTTGCTGACATTTCAAATTTAATGAGAATCGTGCTTGTTGTTCTGTTTTTTTGTTGTTACTAATCTTTCAGGTACTTTGTTTTTTTTTTCCATTCCCTCCAAATTCTTTTTGAAAATCACAAAGGGGGAGAAGGAAAAGATCCTTAAGAAAAAGAGGAAATCTATTAAGAGTTTTTCAAAGGGGGAGAAAGGAAAATACCCAAGGAGAAAGAACTCTAATAAGAGTTTGTTTAAGGGGGAGTTTTTATTAAAGAAACATCACTCCGGAAATATGAATACGATCCTTAGAGATTCAAAGCCTAAGGGGGAGTTAGTCGTATTCATCTATATCCTTAAACCAAGGGAGATAAGCTTTAATATGTTTCTTTCTTCTTAGAATAGCTTTTTCCTAAGGATGTTTGTGCTTTCCAAAAAGGGGGAGATTGTTGAGTCAATAAGGTTTTCCTTATGACTTTTCCATTCCTTCTTGTTTTGAAAATCACAAACACCTTATCTTTAAGGAAAATTGCTTTTATAAGGAAAAATGCTTTCTTAAGGAAAATCGCTTTTATAAGGAAAATTGCTTTTATAAGGAAAAATGCTTTCTTAAGGAAAATTGCTTTTATAAGGAAAAATGCTTTCTTAAGGAAAAACGCTTTTATAAGAAAAATTTATCCTTATCATATTTTCATTAATATTTTTCTTAAGAGTGAGATTCGGATTCACTTTCTCGGAATCATTAAAACTGATAAAAAGCATTCTGTTTTAGGGTTCGGATTCTGGACAAGAACTATAAGGAAGTTTCACTCCGAATTCCGGTTATGAATTCTGACTAAGTTCTATTCCAGATTCAGGATACGAATTCTAATGAAGAATTCCCATTACGAATTCTAATGAAGAATTCTCATTACGAATTCTCATTACGAATTCTGAAGAAGAATTCCCATTACGAATTCTAATGAAGAATTCTCATTACGAATTCTCATTACGAATTCTGAAGAAGAATTCTCATTACGAATTCTGAAGAAGAATTCCCATTACGAATTCTAATGAAGAAATCTCATTCCGAATTCTCATTACGAATTCTGATGATGAATTCTCATTACGAATTCTGATGATGAATTCTCATTACGAATTCTGATGATGAATTCTCATTACGAATTCTGATGATGAAATCTCATTACGAATTCTGATGATAAATTCTCATTACGATTTCTGATGAAGAATTCCTATTCCGAATTCTCATTCCGAATTCACCTATTAAACAGAATCTGATTATCATTGTTTTATACACTCTGAATTTATTCACTCCGAACTTTCACTCCGAAATTTCTATTCCGAACTTTTATGTTAGAGTTTAAAACGATGTCGTACTTTCTGTTACACTTACTTTGTTATAAAACGATGTCGTCCATTTTGTTATAAACTAACCGTTGTCTAAGTGACACGTGTACAGGTCCCTCCGAACTTTAAGGAGAATATGACCGTTGGAGGAGGAGCCGACCTTACCTATAAATAGGAGCTCATTTGAAAGAGCTCGGTGCTGAAAGGCTGACAGATCTTCTACCCATGTGATTACATGCTTGAAGTGATTTCTAGAGAGAGAGGCTCTTATTAACTCTCAAAGCTTCGTGCGACTCCGAATGTTGGTGATTACATTTGAGGGCTTCCGGGGATAGGAAGACAGAGGTGTCGACTGCCTTAAAGATCGAGGGCTTTCTTGCTGAGAAAGACAGAGGTTGCCAACTACCTTGAAGTTGAGGGCTTGCGGGGATAGCAAGACAGAGACACCGATCTTCGTATCGAGGGCTTACCCTGGTGTGGGTAAGACAGACTTGCTTGAAAGTATAAATCAAGGGACCTTTATCCAAGGTTGTTGGATACCCTTCTCTTTGGGTTAAAAGACTATCATCTTGTTACTAGTAGTTTTTCTACTTGTTTTATTCCGCTGCATTTTGTATCTTAAGGAAAGTATAACTTTCTTATACTTCCTTACTTACTCTGATTCATTCAGATTCTATACGCTTTAAGGTAGAATCTTATATTGTAACTTTTGTTAAGTTTCAAATTCCGGAACCATATTTCCGGAACCTACTTTTGGAATCTCTTTCCAAGTTTAGTTCGGTGTTAGAGGTGTTGTGAATCAACTTAGTTTAACTTTGTTAAACTTAGTCCTTTCCTTTTCTTAAGGAAACTTTAGTTATTCATAACTAACTTTAAAAGATCCTAAGGAATTTTTTAAAGTATACAATTCACCCCCCCTCTTGTATATTGAGCATCTCATATTATATTTCGATCCTACAGTATAGCCCACGTACACGGCATGTAGTCCCTTTGAGTCACAAACAGGCCTTGTATTACCATACATGGCCTACCTAACTGGTGACCATGTAACTCGGAGCAAATATGTAGTGAAATCCCTTTTACACATCGTGTACTTCATTTTCTGAGGCACAATTTACACATCAAGTCCCTAAGTGTGTGTCTTGGATAAACGGTAAGAGACGTACATATCGTGTAGCGCAATGTACACGCCGTGTACTTATACCAAATTACGCAGATTTAAAACTTGCTTATTGTATTATGTAAACCTTGAGACATGTTCTTGTGTGTGGTCATTAAGTTGACAGGACACACCATGTGATGAGTTTTAATATATATATATATATATATATATATATATATAAATGTTTAATTAATATCTATGTAATGTTCAAATTTGTATATCGTGTATGAATCGTATTACAGTTGTTACTCTATGTACATTGAAACATAACATGTGACTGAAAAATCATGTAATTCATGTAATTGTATATTTCATGAAAGTACGTGATAAGTTGTGCATGTCATATTTCACAAAAGTAAAACTATATATGAGTATAATATATTTTGGGTAGATTCAGACGAGTATTCATTGTGTTGCCTCCAAGGTAAATTTATGTACATGGTTAATTTTAAATAAATTTATTTAATTTGTTTAAAATTATAATGGATGAGAATCTCAAGGAAATTTGGATAAGAATTAAGATAAAATAATTGATTAATTAAAGATAAAAATTAATTGATTCTAGCATGGTTTATCTTAAATAAGAATGATTAAGAATTGAATGTGTAATTCATTGCATGCATGTGGATGATCATGATCTAGAAAAAACCTTTCTATGTGATTGGTGCCATTTAATTTATTATTAAATTAAATTATTGGTATGTGTGTCTTCTCTCCTATTATTATGCATGGCCTTTATGCCCATGTTTTCTTTTATCTAAACCCTTTTTTCCCTCACCTGCATGTGAGTAAAATTCATATGTAAAGGATAGATTTACCAAGCTAGTGGAGGGGGTTCAAGTTTTGAGTCAAGGTGAAATTAATCCAAGGAGATACATATGTGGACAAGTGGAAATCTGTAACACAAACCTTAACCGGTTCAAGGTGTTTCCTCCCTAGGTCAGCAGTTAGTTTATCAACCGATAGATAAACTAACCATTAGTATAAGCTCATGATCATAATGCTTTATTATTTTATTTCTGTCAAGTTGCATGATTATTTCATTATGGATGTTTTTGCACAATCACATAATTTAATGAAATTAATGATCATGAAAGATATAACTAAAATAAATTGGCTTATGCGTAAATATTATCTAAGACATGGTTAATCGCTTAAGTAAATCCACTTAATATTAACAAGCATATGATAAATATAATAATTGTGAATTTATGCATAAAAGGATAAAATCCCTCAATTATATATATTAAGTCGTTATAGCCTTCCACTACTTTAGTTAAAACCGAATAATAGTTTAAAGTGCTTGACCGGTCAAAGTTGGGGTGCTTTCAATTATCGGGAAATTCTAACTTGAAGTTTTGGGTTGACTTAACTTAGTTCACATCAAGGGTTGTGATAGAGGAAATATTTTCAATTATTTTATTCTGAATTTCAATTTTTTAATCCCACCAATGTGTTATTTAAAGTTCAATTATCACATTTTATGTTTTAGAAGTATTTTGAGATTAATTGCTAAAATGGATTATTTTGGATTTAAACAGTTTTAATTTATTTTAATGTTTTGGACATAAGTTTTTCTACACTAATCCAAATTGAAAATTTCTTCTTTTATTGGTTTTTATGTTCGATGGGATTCATTTTATCATTCTGGACCCAAAGCTCAATCCATCATTCAGAAGATCACATTCAGCTCACAAGTCAGGCCTCGAAAACTATGCACAGAATTGGAGAATGTTATTGTTGGACTCATATATCATAAATGGACAAACCATTGGAGATGATATTTTACATGTATCAATAAGACATCATGAGGAATAAGTTTCGTTAATATGGATGCGCCTAATTTTTTCATTCTCAAGGCCATAAATGCATTGGAACTTGATGCATTGGAATATGAAGAGTCTGTTTGGAAGAATTAATGTTTCAGAGTAAATAGACAATATCTCTCTCCACACTTGGACAATAAATCTGAAATTTTGTGAACCGATAGAGGAGAAATATCTGAAAAACTTTCAAGGACCAATTTCTAAATGTGATCATTTAATATGCCAATCGGACTCAGAATTTCAGTGGAGTAATTTTAGAGGGAAATTTTCTACTCCACAAGCCTATAAATAAGAGTGTTCACTTCCATTCAAAGGGGTTCAAGAAGGTGCAAGAAGGGTTGTGCTGGAGGATTAAGTTCCTGATGTTATTTATATTTTATATTTTCTTTTTTACTTAGTTTCATAATTCTCTCTTCTCCTCCTATCAACTATAATACCCTTCACATGGAGGGGTAAAACCTTTGAGTGATCGGGGAAGGGGGAGTTTCACTTTTGTAATGTCAGAGTTTTGTGCTTAAATATAAAACCCTATTTTTCTTTTGAATGACTTATATTATCATTGTTTCCCAATTCTCTTAATGCGATTGTTTTTTGGGTTTGGTGTTTTCATTTTTAATATCTTTGGTTAAAGACTTTTAATCTCCCTCTGCCTAGGGCAATTTGTCTCGATCGAGCATATTGTGTTAGGTGGTGAGTGTCCAGCGATCGTTGGCACGTGTGTGGAACTAGTAAATTTCTTATAGAGTTATAAGGATTAAAAATTCCCGATTAGGACTTGCCTTAGTTGTTTAGGAATTGTTTATGAACTTCTATGCACATAGGAGTGAGTTCCATTTCTTTCTTTAACCAAAGGTGATTGATAACTCGATTGAGGATTCTTTCATTTGTCATTAAAAAGGAAGAGAGGGAAGATAATATTTATGACTATGATGAAATTACAAAATGCAATCCTACCCTAACCCCATCACTCTCTTCATCCATTAGTGTTCAACATTTCTTTTATTACTTGCTTAATTTTCCAACTCAAACAATTTAAAAAATAACCTTTTCTTCTTTCTTAAATTTAAGTGACAAATATAATTGTTGTGCACTCTTCTCTATAGATAACCTAGGTTGACCACTTTAATACATTTTAAATTAGTTAATATTTGTTTTTGTCACACCCCATGACAGTAACATGTCAAAACTTGGTGCCGTTGCTGGGGAGGTAGTGCCAACAATTTTTTCTTTCTCTCTCTTTCTTTTCTCTTTTCTTATTTTCATTCCAAAGTTGCATGACTAGAACCTAAAACACTGAACCTTGTCCTATTGATCCTGAAATTGAAAGAACTTTGTTGAATAGGATTAAAAACCTCAATTTACAACCTGAATTTGAGAAAATTTATCTTATAGACTCAAGTGAAACTTCAAGTGTTCACTCTGAGCCTGTCATAATGGCTGAAAATCATAACCCAACTCTCAGAGACCTTTGTGCCCCACAATTACTTAAACAAAATAATCAAATTGTCATGCCAGTGTTACAAAATGATTTTGAGATGAAACATAACATGATTCCATTGCTTCCGGAGTTTCATGGATTGACAGGTGAAGATCCCAACAAACATATTAAAGAGTTCACACATGTCTGCTTAACCTTTAGACCACGTGGAGTAGCTGAGGAACAAGTAAAGTGGAAGGCATTCCTATTTTCATTGGAATGAGCTACTAAAGAATGGTTGTATAGTATACAACCTGGAGATGTGGATGATTGGAATGACCTGTTGAGATGCTTCATGCAAAGATTATTCCCTGCCTCCAGAATCACAACCATCAGAAAGGAGATCTATGCCATCAAACAATCATCTAGAGAAACCCTTTATGAGTACTGGGAAAGATTTAAAAATCTATGTTCTAGCTGACCACATAAATCCATATAGGAGCATCACTTTCTTGTCTTCTTCTATCAAGGATTACTGGACAATGATAGTAACCTTCTTAATGCATCATCTGGAGGTGCATTGATTGAAAAGTCACCAGAAGAAGAAAAAGGTTTGATTGAGAAGATTTCTCTGAACTCGCAACAGTTTGGTACAAGAGGTACTAGCACAAGAGGTATTCATGAGGTACAAGCTTCTCATCTATCACCCTTACTAGAAACTAAGATTAAAGAGCTAACTAGTTTGGTGTGATAGATGGCCTTGAAACAGGTGGGTGATCAACAAGCACCGACTAAGGTATGTGGTTTATGCTCATCACCTGATCATTTCACTAACCAATGTGCTGAAATATAGGGAATGGAAACTTGTGCAGGAGATTTTCAGCAAAGGCAATTCCAAAAAAATTAAGGATGGAGAAAGCCAAACCATGTTCAATATGGGTTTGGAAATCAGCAGAATCAAGCTATACCCCCATTCCAGCAACAATTCCAAAACCCCCCACCATTTCAACAAAAGCAATCTTATAGCCAGCCTTCTCACCACCAACCATCCACTTTCTTAAAACCCTATGAGCAGCCATCAACTAGTGCAAAACCCACAATTTTGAACCAACAACATATATCTGATATTTAGGGGATGAAAGACTCTGTAAAAGACTTTTCCACCAAGTTTGAAGGTCTCATGGACTTCCTAACCAAAAATCCTGGGAAAATTCCTTCCCAAACGATCCCAAACCCAAAGGAGAATGTCATAATGATAAAAAAATAAGTGGAAAATATCTCTCACCACCAGCATCCCATGAACCTAAAACAAGAACACCTGAGTTGAGGGAGAATGAAGTTGTAAACTCTGAAAATTCTATGAAAATTCATTGTGAAGAAGAGAAGAAAGAGGAGGAAGAGAAGGATAGGCCAAGGAAAAAGATACAAGAAACACCATTTCAAAGGCAAAAAAAAGATAAAAAAGACTTACCCCCTCTATTTCCATCAAGGATGATTGAATCAAAAAAATTGAAGGAGGAAGCACTTCAAAAAAAAATTATTGACACCTTCTGAAAAGTGGAAATCAATATAACCTTACTTGAATCAGTCAAAAAAATTCCCAAGTATGCTAAATTTTTTAAGGATCTTTGCACCAAGAAGAGAAGACTTCAAGGGAATGAAAGGATCAACTTGGGAAGAAGTGTCTCAGCCCTTATCACACCATAATTTGCAACCAAATGTCAAGATCCAGAGATGTTTTCCATTCCATGCACCATTGGTTCTTTAAATTTATCTAATTATTTGTGTGATATAGGTGCTTCAATTAATGTATTGCCTCACTCGGTATACACTTCTTTGCATATGGGAGACTTGAATTCCACAAGAGTGGTGGTCCATCTTGCAAACAGATCCACAGTTTTCCCTGTAGGAGTTTTGGAGGATGTTCTGGTGAAAGTCAAAGATCTCTTATTCCCAACTGATTTCTATATACTAAATATGGAAGAAGATAGGAGCCCGTCACATTCACCCATCATTTTGGTGAGACCTTTCTTGAAGACGGCTAAAACCATCATCAATGTCCATGAGGGGACACTCACCATGGAGTTTGGAGAGAGCACTATCCACTTCAATATTTTTGAATCCATGAGGCACCCATTGGATGATCACTCCATCTTTTCACTTTCCCATGAAGTTGGTGCATATCCCATTGAAGAATCGGGTTTGCTCTATGAATTCTTATACTTAGGAGATACTTCTTCCATTAAAAATATCATTGAACATGTGGATGCCCAACATGCTGTATATTCTAATTTCATCTAGGAGGAAGAGGTAAAATCTGATTTATTTGATGATTTATTAACTAATGAGGAAGATGATATGGTTTCTTGTGTGCAGGAGGTCCAAAATTTGGAAGTGGGAAATGTCAATTTAGTTTCATCCCTTTTTCATCCCCCTGATTTGGAACTCAAACCACTCCCCACTGATTTGAAATATGTGTACCTTAGGGAGGGAGAGAAAATACCAGTTATAATTGCTAATAATCTCTCTAATACACAAGAGAAATCATTGATTGATCTTTTGAGAGAGAATATCCAAGTGATAGGGTGGAGTTTAGGTGATATTCCAGGAATCAACCCAAAAATATGCTCACATATAATTTTTCTTGAGGGGGATTCCAAACCTATAAGGAAACCCCAAAGGAGGTTGAATCCCACTTTAATAGAGGTTTTGAAGAAGGAGCACTACTGAAAAAATGGCCTATACCCACGGTTCAAAACCGTGGGTATAGCCCCCAAAACCGTGGGTATAGCCTATACCCACGGTTTTGGGAATCGTGGGCTGGAACGACGTCAGTATAGGTCCCCAGACTATACCCACGGTTTTCCAAAACCGTGGGTATAGGTGTTCTGCCACCGTGTCAACAAAACATTCCTAATTTCCACGGTGTCAATGGATTTTACCCACAGTTTCAAAACCGTGGGTATAGATCCTAAAATAATGTCGCAGGCGGGTTTCAATCCCGCGACCTCTTCGCTGCAAAGTATCGTGTCTAACCACTTCCCTACCATCAATTATGTGTATATATATTTACATTTAGTTAAATATAGTTATATAAACCGTGGGTATAGAGGGAAGAACCATGGGTATAGGACTCCCGCAAAAAAAAATTTCCTTCCCGCGGAAAAAAAAAAATTCCCGCGCACACATGGAAAACCTATACCCACGGTTTTTCAAAACCGTGGGTATAGGTTTTTAATCCTAGACCTATCCCCATGGTTTTCCCCACAACCGTGGGGATAGGTACCCCTATACCCACGGTTTTTGAAAACCATGGGTATAGGTCAATTTTCAAGACCTATCCCCACGGTTTTGGAAAACCGTGGGGATACACCCCCCTATACCCACGGTTATGGAAAACCGTGGGTATAGGTCTTGAAAATTGACCTATAACCACGGTTTTGGAAAACCGTGGGTATAGGGGTACCTATCCCCACGGTTTTGGGGAAAACCGTGGGGATAAGTCCATTTTCCAGTAGTGGAGATTGAGAAGCTATTGGAAGCTAGGATCATCTATCCCATCTCAGATTCACAGTGGGTTAGTCCAATTCATGTAGTTCAAAAAAAACAGGCCTAACCACTGTGAGGAATGAAAAGAATAAATTAATCCCGATGAGAATTCAAGATAGCTGGAGAGTGTGCATTGATTTTAGGAAGTTGAATTAGGTCACTCGGAAAGATCATTTCCCCATTCCCTTCATTGATCATATGTTAGAGAGATTGGCTGGGAGAACTCATTATTGCTTTTTGGATGGATTTTCAGGTTATTTCCAAGTACCCATTGCTCCTAAGGATCAAGATAATACAACCTTTACATGTCCCTTCATCACTTTTTCATATAAAAGGATGTCATTTGGATTATTTAATTCTCTAGGTACATTTCAGAGGTCCATGGTAAGTATATTTTTTGATCACATTGAAGTTTTCTTGGAGGTTTTCCTGGATGATTTCATGGTTTTTGGAAACTCTTTTGACCATTGTTTGAAAATTTTGGAAAAAGTTTTGAAAACCTGCATTGAAAAGAATCTTGTTTTAAATTTTGAAAAGTTTCATTTCATGGTTGAGAGAGGGATTTTCCTTGGGCATGCCATTTCCAAAAAGGGAATTGAAGTTGATAAGTGAAAAATTGAAGTGATAAATTCTTTGCCTTACCCAACTTGTGTGAAGCATGTTAGATCTTTTTTAGTACATGTAGGATTCTACAGGAGGATTATCAAGGATTTCAGTAAGATTTCTCTCTCTCTCTCTAGATTGATTTTGAAAGATGATGATTTTGATTTTAATGGTTCATGTAGGGAATCCTTTGATGAGTTGAAGAGGAGATTGATTGAACCACCTGTGATGCAACCACCAAATTGGGAAGAACCATTTGGGCTACTTTGTGATGCTTCCAACCAAGCATTTGGAGCAGTCCTTTCTATGTGAATTGTGGGCAGGCCACAAGTCATTGCATATGCTTCAAGAACCTTGGATGTGGCTCAATTCAATTACACAACCACGGAAAATGAGTTTTTAGCAGTTGTTTTTTCTTTGAAAATATTTAGATCATATCTTCTTGGAACTAAAGTCACTATATTTTTTGATCATGCAACTCTTAGGTACTTGATGAAGAAGGCTGCAGATAAACCGAGGCTGGTGAGTTGGATGTTACTACTTCAGGAGTTCAACATAGAAATCAAGAAAAAAAAGGGATTTGAGAACCAAGTGGCTGATCATTTAAGCAGACTTCCCAACACTGTTGAAGCTAAAATTATAGAAAAGGAACCACTGAATGATCACCTTCAAGGAGAGCAGTTGTACTTGGTTAAAGGAGAAGTGCCTTGGTATGCTGACATGGTCAATTATCTGGTAACATCTTAGGTCCCATCTCATTTCAATTTTCACCAAATTCACAAACTGAAAGATGAATCTAGATATTACATTTGGGATGATCCATTTATTTATAAGATTTTCAATGACCAAGTGATAAAAAGATGTTTTCCTGAGAGTGAAATTGGTTTTGTCTTTGAGTTTTGTCACACATTAGCTTGTGGAGGCCACTTTGGACCTCAAAGGATAACACATAAGGTTTTAGAGTCTGGACTTTATTGGACAACCAATTTTAAAGATTCTCATGAATTTTGCAAAAGGTGTCCAAAATTTCAGTTTTCTAGAAACATTTCAAAGAGACAAGAAATTTCCCAACAAACACTTAATTTTTGTGAGATTTTTGAAGTTTGGGGGATAGATTTTATGGGCCCTTTTCCAATGTCATTTGGAAATTCTTATATCTTGCTTGCGGTTGATTATGTTTCCAAATGGGTGGAAGAAAAAGCCACCAGAACTGATGATGCTAAAGTTGTTTGTGATTTTTCAGGACCAACATATTTTGTAGGTTTGGAGTGCCTAGAGCCATCATTAGTGATCAAGGGACTCACTTTTTCAATTGGAGAATGAAGGATTTTCTGAATAAGTATGGGGTGCATCATAAAACATCAACTCCCTATCACCCACAAACAAATGGTCAAACTAAAGTGTCCAATAGGGAAATCAAAGGAATTTTGGAGAAGACTGTTAAAAAAACTAGAAGGATTAGAGTCAGAAGTTGGAAGACACATTATGGGATTATAGGACAGCCTACAAGAACCCGATTGGAATGAGTCCATATAGGCTGATTTATGGGAAAAGTTGTCACCAACCTATGAAACTGGAGCATAAAGAGTATTGGGCTATTAGGAAGATGAATTTGGATCTTGAAAGTACTGGGAAAGAGAGGAGGTTGTAGTTATAGGAGATAGAGGAAATTAGAAGAGAAGCATTTGAAAATTCTAGGATTTACAAAGAGAGAACAAGAGTGGCTCATGACAATCTGATCCATCCGAAAGTATTCCATCCTGGAGATAAAGTGCTGCTTTTCAATTCAAGACTCAGGATGATGCCAGGTAAACTTCATTCCAGATGGAAGGGTCCATTTATAGTTACTCATGTATATCCTTTTAGTGTTGTGCAGATTGTGAAGGATAGAGAGCAGGAGCCATTCACTATTAATGGACACAGGCTGAAGAAATTCCATGGGACTATTCCATCAGATTCAGGGGAGGAGATCCCGCTCCTCCAACCTGTCTATCAATAAGATTCATCAGGTTATACCTCTCCTTCACACTTTCTTGTTGTTTTGATTCATTCTAAAATCTACTTATATGTTAAATCCACTTGAATGCATTGAGGAAACTTCACCATTTAAGTGTGGGGGAGGGAACCTTTGTAGTTTAGGGTTTTAATTTTGTTTTTGTGTTTTTTTTTGAAAAAAATTGCGTGTTTTCAAATTTTTGTGTGTTTATTTTTCATTTTTTGGTGTGTTTTTAAAACTTTTGATCTGAAATGATTATCATTTACATTTTTGAAACCCATGTCATTGAGTGAACCAATTTATTCCATGAAATTGAGCTTAAATGAATGCTGAAAATGATTTTGTTTCAAGTTCAATTCTTTGGGAATTTCATGAAAAGTACTCAGATTTTTGAATCGTATGCCACATCTCACTATCTTTATATTTGAAATCACTTTCCCATGAGGCTTCTAAACCATTGTTGTTATATTCTTTTCATTCACCTCACTTCTTGAGAGAACCAGATCAAGCTTGTTTTAACCAGAATTTGATTTATTCCTTTCAAAACTTGGGGTACATGTGTTTTAAATGATTGAGGAATTTATTTGATTTAAATCCCCATTTTCAATAGAATCTCTTTCATTCCAACCTACATTGTAAATTTAATCCTTTTAGCCCTTATAATCCATGAACAACCTGTTAGGTTAGCCACATTACAAGCCAATTTTTCCTATCCAACCTTCTCTTGAAGTGAAATTGCATGATCTAGTTGAACTTAAGTGTGGGTGAAGTTGTCTTGTGTTTTGCTACCTCAATTGGTGAATATATGGGTGGAAAATTAATTGTTTAAGAGATGTGTGTGCTGCTGAAAAATTATTCTGTTGAAAGATGTGCCTTTTCTGGAGCTTTCATGATAAGAGGAGTTGTGCCTTTTCTGGAGCTTCTAATGGAGGAAGAAAGTTGTGCCTTTTCTGGAGCTTTCAAGAAAAATCATTCTTGAGAAGATTGAAAATTTTGATGCTGAAATTATGATATGTTTGAACATTTCTTGATGTTTCATGATAATGGAGCTGAATTTCTACTAAGGGGAGTGAGGAGGATACCATACTTGTGTGAAAATTAGAATTGTGCAATTTTGCTTCAAAAAGAGCCAAGCTCTTCTCATTCAACCTCAGAATTTTTCATATAAAAATCCTACCAATCGAAAACGACAGAACAACCCTACAAAGTCCTCATGATAAACATATGTCCTTGACTCACATCAGGTGGATAATTATAAGTTTTTCAAACCTATGGTGACCCTTGCATTGGTTTGGATGAGAAAAAGTTTGTTGAAAATTGATATTTGTGAGATGAGAGAAAATTCATGCGAGGTAGGTGTCTTGTGTGCATGGGAGGAGAAATGAAGAGGAAAAATATTTAATGATATAATGTGACAACTTGGAATAATGTTTTTGATGAGGCATGATATCTTTTATTTCTTGGTGTGGAATTGGTGGATCTCAATGGCATGTGTTTTGAATTTGCTTTGATTTAATTTTGATTTTGACTTGTCCTGGAGTCCAAGTGATAAGTATGGGGGAATTGATAGAGGAAATAATTTCAATTATTTTATTCTAAATTTTAATTTTTTTAATCCCACCAATGTTTTTTTAACGTTCAATTGTCACATTTTATGTTTTAGAAGTATTTTGAGCTTAATTGCTAAAATGACTTATTTTGGATTTAAACATTTTTAATTTATTTTAATGTTTCGGACACAATATTTTCTACACTGATCCAAATTGAAAATTTCTTCTTTTATAGGTTTCTATGTTAGATGTGATTCATTTTATCTTTCTGGACCCAAAGTTCAATCCATCATTTGGAATCTCAAATGCCGCTCACAAGTCAGGCCTCGAAAACTGTGCACAGAATTAGAGAATTTTATTGTTGGGTCCATATATCATATAAATAGAAGAACCATTGGAGCTGATATTTTACATGGAATAAGAATAAATCCGGAGGCATAAGTTTTATTAATATGGACACGCCTTATTCTTTCATTATCAAGGCCATAAATGTGTTGGAACTTGATGCATTGGAATACGAAGAGTCTGTTTGGAAAAATTAATTTTTCATAGTAAATAGCCCATATCTCTCACCAAACTTGGCCAATAAAGATGAAATTTCGTGAGACAACATAGGATAAATAACAGAACAACTTTCAAGAAGGACTAATTTCCAAATCCAGTCATTTAATATGCCAACCGGACTCATACTTTTGATGGAGTAATTTTGGAGGGAAATTTTCTACTCCACAAGCCTATAAATAATAGTGTTCACTTCCATTAAAAGGGGTTCAAGAAGGTGCAAGAAGGACTATGCTAGAGGATTAAGTTCTTGATTTTCTTTATATTTTCTATTTTCTTTTTACTTATTTTCATCATGCTCTCTTCTTCCCCTTTCAACTATAATACCCTTCAAATAGAGGGGTAAAAAATTTGAGTGATTGGGGAAGGGGGAGTTTCACTTTTGTAATGTCGGAGTTTTGTGATTAAATATAAAACCCTCTTTTTCTTTTTAATGACTTCTATTATCATTTTTTTCCAATTATCTTAGTGTGATTTTGTTTTGGGTTTGTTGTATTCATTTTTAATAGCTTTGGTTAAAGACTTTTAATCTCCCTCTGCCTAGTGCAATTTGTCTCGATCGAGTATATTGTGTTAGGTGGTGAGTGTCTATTGATCGTTGGCATGTGTGTGGAACTAGTAAAATTTTTCTAGAGTTATAAGGAGCAAAAATTCCCGATCGGGACTTGCCTTAGTTGTTTAATAATTGTTTATGAACTTCTATTCACATAGGAGTGAGTTCCATTTCTTTCTTTAACCAAAGGTGATTGATAACTCGATTGAGGAGTATTTCATTTGTCATTCAAAAGGAAGAGAGGGAAGATAATATTTATGACTATGATAAAATTACAAAAATGTGATCCTACCCTAACCCCATCACTCTCTTCATCCATTACTGTTCAACATTTCTTTTATTGCTTGCTTAATTTTTCAACTCAAACAATTTCAAAAACAACCTTTTCTTCTTTCTTAAATTTAAGTGACAAACATAATTGTTGTTTACTCCTCTCTGGAGATAACCTAGGTTGAACACTTTACTTGTCACAACCCGTACCCTGGGGCTCATTCCGTAACTACCCCAAGCCCGCCTTCCATAGTCTCGGGGCTGGTGACTAACACCAAAGGCGTAAATCCCTAAACTGGAAAGGCATTGCCTTTATAAATGTAAAAAAACACAACAGAGCACATAGATGAAAATGAATCACTATGTAAAACTGTATAACAAAGGTGTACTAAAAGTTAAAGGGGCTGGGAATACAAGCCCAACTGTAAAGTACAAGGAACTGGAAAAACAAGTACAACTGAATAAAGGAAAAAAAACTGCTGAGTCATCCTCTGGAATTCCTACCTAAAAGGTAGGTACAAATAGCCTCCTCGGCACTCCACATCCGTCCGTCTCCTCTGTGTACCGACTCGTCGTATGGTCCACCTCCAGGTACCGTCCAATCCTGGTACTCTCAGCCTCAGTCAGTTTTGTCCGTCGTTTGCATCCAACACAACAAGGTGCAGGCATAGCCCGTGCAGGGGTGAGTGTAACGATACTCAGTAGGGACCCCGAGACCCTCAAGGTCTCCCGAAATCCACTAAGGATAAACCACAGAGTATGAAATCGACAGGTAAACTCACTTAGGTGTATGCCCATACATACACCTAAGTTATCAAGTAATCCATCTCAATAATGAGGAAAACACAAAATTCACTGACTCAGGTCACACAGGTATACAACTTATGTAGAGAGATAGAGATTATTAGATATAGTCACTGAATCATCTACTCTATCAAACCCATGTAGGATCCTGGAACAGTAGTTAGAGCTGTCGAACCCACACAGGATCCATGAATAGTAGTCAGAGATGTAGAACCCACACAGGATCTAGGAATAGTAGTTAGAGCTGTCGAACCCACACAGGATCCAAGAACAGTAGTCGGTCCATGTAGGATCCCTCTATCACAAAGAAACTAGCCACATGGTTCTTGCACAAAGCACACTTGATTCCAGGAGGGTCTGCTCCTCAAGCCAAGTTCTGATACATCAACTGCCACGAAGTCCCATGAATAAGTATCCAAAATGTTCACCTTGTCATCGGGGTCTCAACGCAACACAAGTCACATCAATCAGATGCCAGATCTGTGAGTTATTAGCCTTTTAGTCTCGGGGGCTTGGTTAGATTCATGCACGATCCAACCTGATCTTATCTCAACTATACCCCAAACTCTGGTGGGGTATACTCAAAGGGACCATCACGTACCAAGATTACCAGTGCTATTGACGGTTCTTCAAATGGACATCCGGTGCCAAAGATATGGCCAAAAGAAGGTAAAGGGGTCGTAGTGGGCCCGAGTCCGGTCCGACCAGGTCGGACCAACCCGGCCCGACCCAGTCTGGTCTGACCCGGTCTGGGTCGACCTGGTCTAGGTCGACCTGGTCAGACCTATTGGGTCTGGGCCAGCCCATTGGGTGGGCCAACCCGTTAGGTTCGGCCCGGATCGATGGGCCCATCCCATTAGGTCGTGTGGGCGGTTCGGCCTGGAGGGCGCTGCGAGGGCGGTTCGACCCGGAGCACCACGAGGGCACAACCAATTCGGCCAGGGCACCGCAAGGGGTGTGGGAGGTCAGCTCAGTCGGGGCGCTATGAGGGGTGCGGTTCGGGCGGTTCGGCCCGGGAGGTCGGCAGGCAGTCGGGTAGGCCAGGAGGCGGTCGGGTAGGGGGTCGGGCAGGTTGACGGGCGATCGGGAGGTGATTGGGCTGGCCGATGGGGCGTGGGCTGGCTCTGGGCAGCGACTTGGCTCAGCGAACGGTGCGACCGGTGGGGGCTCGGCTGGGCCGGTTCAGCCGGTGGTGGTGCGGGATGCCGTGGGGGCGGCGCGGGTCATAGAGGTCATGGGTAGTGTGGCCTTTGTCTTTGCCGCCTTTGTCACCTCGTTGTTTTGTCTCCATGTCGAAGAAGATCACAAAAGAGATCAACAGAGGGAGTCGGGTCATGTTAGTTTGGCCCGCACCCTCCACGTTTAGGGTGATAGCAATCGGTCCTTTAGAATGAACCACAACAATCCACCCACAAAAAGAAAGCATCGTCATTCTTTGTTTTGAAAGAAAGGAAGAACATGGAACTTAAATGTAATTAAACACCTACCTTTGTTTGTTGTTCGATGATGAATTCGCAGGAAGAAGACGAAATATTTCATCGTTCATTGCGTCCGCCACACACTTCCAATCCCGAGCTCGTGCGTCATCTCGTTGACGAAGATGTGGAGTGAAGGTCGGTTGCAGACAACTCACGTCGATAGGATCTGAGGATGAAGGTCAAAGGAGATCGTTGCTGATGTTCTTTGTCGGAAGAACGCGTTCTTCGTTGGTGAGAGCTTTTCTCCCTAATCTTTCTCTCTTCTCCCAAGTTCCACCAAAAGACAAATGCCAACCAAAATAATAGATTTTGTTTATCTATTATTTAATTGTTGGCACAAAATTCAAATGGGTTAATTAATTAGGTTAACTCCAATTAATTAATACAAAAGGTTGACACAAAATTCAAATGGGTTAATTAATTAGGTTAGCTCCAATTAATTAATACAAGAGGTTGGCACAAAATTAATGTGGAGCATTTGGCACCATAAATGATTGTGCGTTGGCTCCATTAAGGTGGAGGGGTGGTGGCACCATTCAGTGGGGAGCTCAAGAGGTTTCAACCTCAGGTGGTCCCCACCATAATAAACATGAAGAGGAGGTTAGGTTTGTGTGGACCCCACCACCATAACCTCTCATGGGAGGTTAAGGTGTGGTGGTCCCCACCTCCAACTTCCACATGGAGGCTTCAACCAACAAAAATAAAAATAAAGATACAACTTTATTTTTATTTAATTCATTCATTAAAAACCCAAAAACTATCTTTTATTTCCGACCATCTGCCGTTGAGTGAAAGTCTTCCTAAGCAAATATCATCACTGCGAGTTCAACAGTGCCCTCAGATTTCAATTCCGACCAATGGTTCAAAAGTTATAAAAACCCGCTCATATGTTTACTGAACATAGCCGAACAAAACTTCAGAAATTGATTCTGGGAACACCGGGCCTCGGAATCACGCGACGTAAATTTTCGCGGACTCATAAAATTTTCATTTATTTTTTTTTAAAAAAATTCCGCGGAAATTTCGGGTCTTTACATTACTTTATTTTAACTTAGGTAATATTTTTTTTGTCACACCCCACGACAGGAATGTGTCATGTTGACTGTCGAAGCAGGACTTGGTGTAACTAATAGGAAAAGGTTGAGGAAATATAAATTAGTGATTTTAGGATTGGAGAGTCCACTAAATAGATCAAGGAACTATGAGTTAATGCAGTTGACATTTGGAATGCCTAACTAAAACCACTCGAGCTGCTTAACCAATCAAAGTTGGGGTAATGAGAAGGGGAATATTGATCATTTCCACTAGAATGTCCAAGAAACAAGATATTCCTAAGCCAATGGTGAGGGCTATTAGGTTTTTATAAAATAGTGGGAAACTAATAAATATAAAATTTATTTATTTGTCTAAATTTATCAAATAAAGTACTAAAATTTTTCTTATAATATTTTGTAAAAACAACATTAAAATGACATCAAAAATATCATTCCGATCCATACTTGAGAAGGATAAACTTCTCACTGGTACAAATTTCCAAGAGTGGCAAAGGAACTTACGTGTTATACTTTTCCACAAAAGGAAATTGTATGTGTTGGAAGAACCTTTTTCAATTGTGCCTGGTAATGAGGCAAGCGATGAAGAGCTATCTCTCTATGAGAAACATCTAAATGATGCTACAAATGTTTATTTCTTCATGCTATCATCCATATCTAATGAGCTTTTGAAGCAACATGAGGACATGGATGCATATATCATGATGTCTCGACTTCAGGATCTCTATCAAGAGAAGGCAAGATAAGAGAGGTATGAGAACTCCAATGCTTTGTTTACAACTAAACTTAGAGAGTCTGCACCAGTTGGGCCTCATGTAGTTAAGCTCATTGGCTACATTGAACACTTAGACATCTTAGGGATTAAATTCTCAGATGAGTTGCATACAGATCTTATACTTTCATCACTACCTGATACCTTATCCAATTTTATTATCAATTACAATATGATAAATAATGAGAAGAGTCTTTCATAACTTCTTAATTTAATTTTCCAAGTGGATAAAGACTTGAGGTGTGATAAACCCGCGGTACTTATAGTGAATGAAAAAAGGAAGAACAAGGAAAATGGACCCTAGACCTATAAACAGTCCAAAGCTCCCAATTATCATCCTTACAAGAAGAGGAAGATATAAAGGCAGGGAAAAGAAAAGGAGATAGTATGTTTTGCATGTGGTAAGATAGACCATTGGAAGAGGAACTGCACCCAGAAGAAAGGGGAATCTAAAGGTGCATTCGTTATAGAGTGCAATCCTTCCATTTCTACACATTGGGTATTAGATACAGATTGTGGTGCTCACATCTGTATCCAAATACATGAACCAAGTAGATTCTGAAAGATTTCTAGAGGATAGGTGGATCTTAAAGCTGCCAATGGAGCATGGATGGTGGCCCTATCCATTGGTGAATACCACCTTTCATTGCCAACATGAATGAAATTGGTTTTAAAATATTGTTATTAAGTACCTATGTTTACCAAGAACATAATTCCTATATCATACCTAGATACATATGAGTTTATTTTAAAATTTGGAAATAAAATTCATTTCAAGGACAACATATGTTATGGAATGACACATTTAAATAATGGTCTTTTTGTATTAAATTACAAAAAAAACAAGTATTTGTAATTAATAACAAATCAAGTTCACACGACTCATATAACACCTAACTTTGGCATCATCGTTTTGGTCATGTAAACGAGAAGCGTTTGACAAAGCTCTATCAAGATGGTTATTTAGACTCTTCTGAGCTAAAACCACTTGATGGATGTCATGCTTGTTTACAAGGAAAAATGACCAAACCACCATTTGGTGGACAGGGTGAAAGGGACATAGAGATTCTAGGATTGGTACACACTGATCTGATGACTTGAGTAGATATTTCTATGTCTACTTAATGGGGTATGAGTCCGAGTCCTTTGAGAAATTCAATGAATTCAAGAATGAAGTAGATAATCAACTTGGTAAGAAGATAAAGAAGATTCGATCGGATCGAGGTGGTGAATATCTTAACCAAGAGTTCATCGACTTTCTACCGGAGTTTGGGATTCTATCTCAACTCACTTCACCTTATACACAACAGTGGAATAGTGTTAGTGAAAGGAAGAACAGTACCTTGTTAGACATGGTAAGGTTGATGATGATTCATGCAGATCTTGCATTATCCTTTTGGGGATATTCATTATAAACTAAGGCATACAAATTAAAACAAGTTCCAACTAAAGTAGAAAACAGAATTCCCTTTGAGTTATGAAGTGGAAAGAAACCCGTTTTTTCGCATACATGTGTATGGGGCTGCGAGGCGCTTGTTAAGACCTTCTTAGACAACAAACTATCTCCCTGAGGCACAAAGTGTATCTTTATAGGGTATCTCGAGGAAAAAAAGGGATACTACCCAAGATATCTTTCTTGACTGGGAGCATATTCTCAAAAGGGATATTGAGAGTCAGATTGACTTTGATGAAGTTGATGCTCATGATACACAAGAGTTGGTACAGGAACAGATTCCATAGGTCCCTGTGGAAGAAGTAGTTCCTGAAACACAAGTATGACGTAGGAGCATAGTAGAGGTAAGAGAACTAGAGAGATGGTTTTCTAGTCACTGAGGATGGTGACTCATTATTGGTTGACAATGATGAACCTCTATCGTACAAGGAGGCGGGAGAAAACTCAGAAGTTGTAATATGGAAAGAAGTCATGAATTCTAAAATGGATTCCATGTATCATAACCAAGTTTGGGTTCTGGTTGATGTACTAGTTGATGCAAATCCTATTGGATGAAAATGGGTATTCAAGAGGAAAGTGAACATAAAAGTTAAAGTAAATACCAATAATTAAAGGCTAGTGGCTAAAGGGTTTAAACATCATCAAGGAATTGACTATGATGAAACCTTTTCACTATTTGTCATGTTTAAATCCATCAGAATTATACTTACTATAGGAGCTTACCATGACTATGAGATTTGGAAGATGGATATCAAAACTTCATTCCTTAATGGGAAACTTCAGGAAGATGTCTATATGACACAACCAGAAGGGTTTTTGACTCCAGGTGATGATAAAAGAATTTGAAAGTTATAGAGATCTATTTATGGATTGAAGCAAGCATCTAGGTCATGGAACATTTGATTCGATGAATCCATAATAGAATTTGGTTTCATTAAGAATGAATGTGAGCTATGTGTTTACAAGAGGTTTAGTGGAAATGAAGTCATTATCCTAGTATCATTTGTTGATGAAATATTACTTATTGGAAACAACATACTAGTATTACAATATGTTAAGGGTTGGTTAAGAAAGTGTTTCTCCATGAAGGACTTAGGTAAGTAAACTATATTCTAGGGATCAAGATCATTCATGATAGATCCAAGAGTCTTCTTGGACTAATTAAAAGTACATATGTTCACCAGATACTAAAGATATTTAGTATGGAACAATCTAAGTGGGAATTGGTTCTAGTGTCATGTGGTTTACATCTTTCTAAGAAAATGTGTCTTAAAACATAAAAAGAGAAAGAGATAATGAGAATGATCTCATATGCTTCAGTGATATGATCGATATTGTATGTCATGTTATGCAATAGACTTGATGTTGTCTATGAATTGAGCATGGTAGGTCAATATCCAGAAGATCTAGGAGAAAAACATTGGACTGTTGTTAAGGCTATCCTTAAGTATCTGAGAATAACTAAGGATATGTTCCTGGTGTATGGAGGAGATGAGGAGCTGGTCATCATAGGTTATACTTATGCTAGTTTTTAGACAGATCAGAATGATCTAAAGTCTCAATAAAAATATGTTTTCTGTCTCAACAGAGTAGTAGTGAGTTAAAATAGTTCAAAGCAGTCGATTTTAACTAATCCCACAATGGATTCCTAGTATATAGATACTTCTGATACAACCAAGGAATCCATTTATATTTGAAACTTTTTCCAAGAGATTGATATGGTACCTAGAATTAAATACTCTATCACATTGTATTTTGATAATACTGTAGCAGTGGCTATTGAAAAAGAGTCAAGGTCACACCAACGGATAAAGCACATACTCCAGAAGTATCACCTCTTGAGGTATTTTTATCAAAGGGGTGAAGTTGCGGGGAGTAGAGTACCCAAAGAATAGAATGTAGAAGACCGATTTACTAAAGGTCTATCTCAGTAGAAGCATGAGTATCATTGAGATCTAGTAGACTGAAGGTTGTTAATAGTTGTCTCTAGTGAAAGTGAGAGTCTGTTAGAGTTGGTTCCCTAGAACTAACTTCTATATATTTTATGATAATTTGTATTCATAGCTTTGAATATTAATAAACTCCTTATCACATCCAGTTATGATGAGAACCCAAAAGTGTTATGACACTATTCTTGAATATATATTCTACAGCTGGATGATATCATTTGAGGGACACAAATGATATAAACTATCAGTGGTGGAGACTCATAGGACTTTGAGGCACCTTCTCATGGTGTATGACCTTGGTAATATATAGTAGGATATTATGAGAACGAGACCCTCCAGTAAAAGATCCACATTTATATGTGTCATTGGATATTTCTATCTGTGGATTTTTATATTATTTCTTAAACTTTAAGATTATTACTAATGAGTATTATGAGTTGCGTACTTTGATGTATTAACGAAAATTGTGATGACAAATGTTCACGGTGAGGTAAGATACATTGGGTGCATCACGAGTAATATTGCATTAATAAGTAATGAGAGAAAATATTTATCTTTTCTGATCTTTAACAGAAGTTAATATCTTAGGACATTTGATGAAAATGATATAGCCTAAATAAATCCATATCCATGGTTTTCTATAGGTAAGTTTTATTTCTAAAAAGTCAAAGAAAGAGACATAAAGCATATAGGTCAATAGCACTAGCATGCAAACTATTTGATTTGAGATATTATGATAAAGGGATTATATTACACAGTAAGCATATGTATGAGGTATCATGTCTTTACGACATTAACTTCTTTCTCTATGTGTGTCTTGGCGTGTTGTTAAACGATAACCTTGGACTTTAGGCTGCTCCACCTAATGCCACTAAGAAAGGGGCCTAGAGGGTCACACACTAAGTATATCTAAAATCTCAATTAAATAATATATTATTATTTATTAGTTAACAAATTGAACAAATATTATTCCCGCACATGGTTTGATAATTATTCATGTATGCTTGATTGCATATATCCCATCACCAGTTATTCGAGAGAATATAATGTGAGCATAATATTTAATAAATATTTATTTGCTATTTAAGTGAATATAATATTTATTTATTTATTGGAAAATAATGCATTTATATTTATTTAATAAATAAATAGACAGTATTCAAGGTCCGATAAATATTATGAAGGAATGGAGGACCAATATTTTAAGTCTGATGAGAAATAATAAATAATCAATATTATTTTATTAAATAATATTTAATTATAATTCTTAAGTTAAGCACATGTCAAGAAATAATGATATCATTATCATTATTTGACATGGGGTTTCATTAGGATTAAATAAATAATTAAGGTCACTTATGCAATTATTTCATTTTAACCCTAGCAATATATAAACCCAAATATATTATTTTCTCAATAAGCCAATTTATTTTGTCTTGGTTGTGCACAATGTATTTGGAGAATTCTCTCAAGTATTAGAGAGCTCCCTTATCCATGAATGCTCCCAAGAACAGAGAGAAATATTCCTCCTCTAGATCAAGGAGAACACTTTGGAATCGATTCTCGAAATGATCAAAGACGGATGACACAAACGTAAGGATCTGTCGTGCTAGCACTTGGAGATTCCTTCAATGACATTTGAAGATTCATGGAACACATGTGGATCACCGCTAGAGGGAATCTTCACTTGATTCCTATAACACAACGATGGTGCACTGCATATCTATTACCGGATCCATCAACGAAGAAAGAATTCCAATAAAGTTAATTCTTTAATTAATTAAATTAATTATAAATAATATGCGATGATCCACCCTATGGTTCCTACGTAATTTTTATTATCTGGTTTGATTTAATTCAGTTGATCACGACATTCAATGTTGTGTTAAATCTCATATTAATCATAAATTATGGCAAAAAGAAAATTTGGACACCACCCATCGCATGCTTCTTCTATGCCCGAAACCTACAATAAGGAATGAGAATCAAAACCAACATACCTCTATCGTAAAGCAAGGATGGGGTACACTTCACTTGAAATCAAATTGATACGTATTTTAAATCTATTGTAATGCTTTTATATGACATAAAATAAAAACATAATTATGTTCCTCTGTTTATATACAGATTGATGAATCAAAATTCAAATCCACTTCCATCTTATGTCATGTGCTATGGAATAAGGCGCATGTAAACAAATATGGAATGATAATAGATGAAAAATACACAAAAAGTGTAGGAAGCATGTGTAAGTACAACATAATAAAAATTTATTTTTCTTTAAATTTCTATTACATAACATGATTACTTATTTTCCTATATTTTATATCCGACTTGTACAGAGGAATCATCAATAGTTGTACCAGATGAACACCTACTATTAGTGACCTTAAAATAACTAGAATAATATGACCTCATCAGATGTGCGGGTTTTGGGGTGACACCCCGAACATATTTTGACAAAAGAAAAGAAGAGGGAGATAAAGATGAAAAAATGGAAGAGTTACAGGCATGATTAACTTCCCTTGAATAAAAATAGCATTGGCAGCCTGAGTTGCTAGAAAATTTTATGGACGGGAGCAAAGAGAAAAAACAACCTAAGAATAACCACTGCATGAAGATCATGTCCCACACCCACCAGCATTGAGGTGAGTCATTCCCCTCAAATAGTTGTCTTAGATGAGGCAATTGATATTCTCAAAATTGTTTTTATGAAATGTGAATTAGGAAGACACTGATACCTTTCCTATACTTATATTCTACAGGGTGAAAATTACTGTGAATTAGGAAGACAATGATACCTTTCCTATACTTATATTCTACAAGGTGAAAATGACTCTGATTTATATCTATCAACACCCACCATTCACCATACTGTTAGGGATACCGTGTTTAATATCCAATAATACACTTTACATAACAAACAACTTCCAATAGGTCATGTGAGAGTGGGGATTACCATAACTCATGAGATGAGAACAGATCTACCTATTCCACTTGATGAAGAAGATATTAATACGGTCGAGCAAGCTATTAGAACATTCGTATCATGGTCATTAGATCTTTTAAATTAACATGTCGACAAGGAGGTATTCATTACCAATTTATTTTTCATGCTAAACCTTTAACAATTAAGAAAAAAATGTTTTAACTGATGAATGTTATTATGGAAGGACAAAGGGAAGGGGTGAAATGAAAGGTTGAATCAAAATCATCTAAATGATCCCAATCAATCGAAAAGATCTTCAAAAATAACTGTTACCCCCCCCCCCCATTCAATATCCTCATTTACTAACATTGAAGGTTTATGCAGATACAAAGTTAAAAAGTTCTAGTAATCATATAGTTTATTTTGAAGAAAAAATGTATGAAGAGGCCATTATAGACTTCATTGCTCTTGAGAATGTAAATGTATTCCTGAATGGACCGAACGACTTCATTTTTTATTAATTTTTGATAATCCACCTTTCAAGGGGTGAGGTGGAACCCTTAAAAGTCCCAAAGGCTTAAGAGACAATTACATGACTCGTAGGTCTTAGAGGAAATCACCCAGACAAGATAACTTAGAACTGCTCCTCCCCAACAAATGTCATGATATCAACACTCCACCTTCACAAGGCTGGTCTCAATTGTAAATGTATACATGAGGTGTTTTTTCATGATTTGTTTTTCCAATAGATTATCTTCTATGTTAATTATGACTAAATACAATTCATATTTTTCATAGGTGTATATATGAATACTAATTGAAGGGATTACCCCATGAACATAAATATGGATTCATTAGTCCTCACATCACTTCTATAGAACAAACCAAAATGGAATCAGTTCAAATTGTTGTAATAGTAAAAAAACTAGCTAAATCATTTGAAAATAAACTTATGAATGACAGAATCTTCTTAATACCAACGATGCAGGTGTAAAACTCTACAATTTAATCATATCAAATATATTTTCATTACTTTCATTACTTATTCCTTTTTGTTTTTAGGCAACATTGGGTACTCATTACGGTCAATTTGGATACTCCAAAGATTTATTTTCTGGATTCACAGCAAGGATACCTAATAAAATGACCACACGTGATGACGTTTTTCAATTCATAATACACTACATCCGACATTATAGAACTAAAATTCAAGTTATATATTTTATATTATGTTTTATTGAGAATTCTGTTACGATAGGATGATATTTAAATATCATGAAAATCATGGCATGAGGAAAGTCCATACACACAAGGAGTCTATCGACTTTTACAAGTGGATAAGTATTAGGGTATATATAATAAAATTTCACTATCAAAAAAATTTTCTTATTTTTCTCAATGTTTCTACAATTTATAAAACAAACAAATGGAAAAGATTGTGGTTATTATGTTTTTAAATTTATGAGAGATACTATATACCATCAACAAACTAGAATCCCCAAAGAGGTATTTTTGAAGATAGTTACAATTTCATTTTAAATATTTATTAATCCTTTTTGGTTTGGTGTTAGGGTGAATTCTTCTAGTGGTGTGTTTTGATGTTTTCTGTGTTTTTTGTGTGCGCTCTGGAGGTGCTTTGGTTCGAATTTTGTCTTTGTCTTTGTGCATTATGGTGGATCTCTTCGGCGTTGCGGTGGTGGCTTGTTCCAGTGGCAGCGGTGGAATCTGTTTGGGGTTTTTTCTTGTGATTCTTGCAGAGTGTGTTCTTCATACGACGTTAAGGTTGTGGTTCAGCATTGGTTCATGTGCTTGGGCCCCTTGGAATCACGGTGACGGTCCTGCAGTTGAAGCCTATTGCGAGGCATGGGAGGGAATGTGTGTTCTCCTCGGGCAGGAATGATGGCAGCACCGGGTGATGTGTTTTTTGGTCCAGTTCAATGATTCAAGTTTGGGAGCGATTGTGGATGGTTCTTGGTTTTGTTTGGATTGTTTTTGATCTTCTGCGTTCTCTTGAATTTGGGTTTTCACTACTTTAGAGATGTTGTGAAGGGGTCAATGGAGTGGAGTGTGGTCTAAGGTTGTGTTGCGATTGCCGATAGAGTAGGGTGCAGTGTCCGGTTAGCCTGGTCTTCGTCGTTCTGGTCTCTTCGTCACCTTTTGTGGATGTTCTCTTTTCATAGCACATCTCACTTCGATGGAGGGCTGGGTGGATTCCTATAAGAGTTCACCGGCGGGTTTTTGGATTTGGGCTGGTGTCGACAGTCACATCGATGGGCATTTGAGGAGACCGATTTTGAGGTTTGTCCAGCTTTCCTGATGTTCGTTTTCCCTAGTTCGTGGTACCTTGACCCTCTCTTGGTGACTTCTTCTCCAGATGTGATGGTTTGTTTGTTGGTATGCTTGAATGGATTTCATCCATTGTCCTTTTGTCTATTTTTTGTGGTGAAGTGGTGAATTGGTGATGTGGTGTGGTCTTGTATGGTTTCTCACTTTTTCCTTAAAAGTGTTTTCATAATAATAAAAAATAATTTTCAGTCAAATATATTTGTTTAGAAATGAATGGACAGCATAGCTGATGTTAGAATGTACACATATATCATGAAGATGTGACTTTCTACTTCTTATTTAGTTGATTCTATCATCATTTTATATACTTTTTTTAGTTAATTTCCTCAACATTTCTATCTGATACTTATTTTTTTAATTTTCATAAAGAAATGACTTCTTTAACAAGGATGATTCACTCTTGTACTATGATCATTCACTCAATCTGATACACGGTGTACCCGGTAAAACTCGAATTGAATAGTTTCAGTTTAAAATTGACATTTTATTAATGTATTTTTTCATATTTATGTTTAATTTATTTCTTTATAGTATTACTAACATAATAATTGTTTTCTTATATAGGTGGATTATTTTTCTCGAGTTGGGTTGGTTTATTCAAAGCTGCTCATGCTGGTGCGAGATTGGACTTCGTGGTTGTAACTAAAATAATGAAAATAAGAAAATGAGTCAATAATGTATACAACCATCACGAAAACATGAATTCCTACTACTTATTTAATTAATTTTGTCATCATTTTATCTACTATTTGTAAGTTAATTTCCTTGTCATTTTTATCTAATACTTATTTATTTTTTTCACAGATCTTTTGAGAAGTCATATTTTTATTTCAACTATCTACAAAAAGCCAGAAAATAAAGAACATGTTCCTTTATAATGGAAGAGGAAACCCCATGTTGCCTGAAATGTGAAGTGTTTCAGGGAACATGGGGGTTCTCTTCCATTAGAATGGAACATGTCCTATCTTTTAGAGCTTTTTCAGATAGTTGAAATCAAAACACATATCATATACTCAATCAGTCACACCTCAATATGATACACAATGTGATCAGTATGACTCAGACAATATGCTTTTAGTTTATAATTTACATTTTGGTTCAAAACACACATCACATACTCAAAACCAAGCAACCACATTAATATTATTTTGATACTTCAGGAAATCAATCCATAAGTCATTTTTGATGTGTAGGAATTAGTTTCACATCAATCTGATACACGGTGTGGCCAATATGACTCCAAGTGTGTCTTTCAATTTAAAATTGACATTAATTTTAGTAAAAATAAGAAGTGACATACTGAAAACCAATCAAAAACATTCAAATTGTTTTGATTTTTTAGGAAAATGATCCATAAATCATTTTTGATGTGTAGAAATCAACCGCACCTCAACCCAACACACAGTGTGACCGATATAACTCAAAGTGTGTATTTTTATTTAAAATTGACATTGATTTTAGTAAAAACAACAAATGGAATACTGAAAACCGAGCAAACACATTCACATTTTTTTTGATACTTTAGGAAAATTATCCATAAGTCATTTATGACGTGTAGGAATAAACCAAACCTCAATCTGATGTACGGTGTGACCGGTATGACTCAAAGTGTCCATCATCAGTTTAAAATTGACATCTTAGTTCAAAACGTGTGTCGCTAAAACCAATCAAACCCGCTCTAATTATCTTGATAATTTAGAACAATGATCCATAAGTCATTTTTGATGTGTAGGAAGCAGTCTCACATTAAAATGACACACGATGTGACCGGTATGACTCAAAGTGTGTGTTTTCAGTTTGAAATGACATTTTAGTAAAAAACACAAATGACATACTCAAAATTGAAAAAATGCATTTGGATTGTTTTGATACATTAGAAAAACGATCCATAAGTCATTTTTTATATGTAATAATCAACACCACCTCAATCCAATGCACAATGTGACTAGCATGACTCCAAGTGTGTCTTTTTATTTAAAATTAAAATTAATTTTTAGAAAACATGACAAATGACATACTCAAGATTTATAAAATGCATTCATACTGTTTTTATTGTTTATTATAATGATCCATAAGTCATTTGTGACATGTTGTAATCAAATTCACCTCAATCTGATGCACGGTGTGACCGGTATGACTCAAAGTGTTTGTTATCAGTTTAAAATTGACATTTTAGTTCAAAATGTGTCACTCACTGAAAACCAAGAAAACGCACTTTGATTGCCTTGATAATTTAGGAAAATAATTCAGAAGTCATTTGCGACATGAAAGAAATAGTCACACATCAAACTGACACATGATGTGACTGATATAACTCAAAGTGTGTGTTTCCAGTTTGAAATGTCATTTTAGTAAAAAACATAAGTGACATACTCAAAACTGATCAAACAAATTCATATTGTTTTTATACTTTAATAAAATAATCTATAAGTCACTTTTTCCATATATAAATCAGTCACACCTAAATCCGACTCACGGTGTGACCGATACGACTCCAAGTGTATCTTTTTATTTAAAATTGACATTAATTTTAGTAAAAAGAAAAAGTGACATAATCAAAACTGAGAAAAAACATTCATATTGTTTTAATACTTTAGGAAAACTTTACATAAGTCATAATTGACGTATAATAATCAACCCCACCTCAATTCTACTTATAGTGTGACCAGTATAACTCCAACTGTGTCTTTTTATTTAAAATTGACATTATTGTTGGTTAAAAGAACAAGTGGCATACTGAAAACCAAGAAAACACAATTATATTATTTTGATACTTTAGTAAAATGATTCATAAGTTATTTTTGACATGTAGGAATCAACCACACCTCAATCTAATGCATGGTGTGACCGATATGACTCAAAGTGTGTCTTTTTATTTAAAATTGACATTAATTTTAATAAAAAGAACGAGTGACATACTGAAAACCAAGTAAACAAATTTGGATTGTTTTGATACTTTAGGACAATGATCCATAAGTCATTTTTAACTTGTAGGAATCAACCACATCTCAATCTGACGTACGGTGTGACCGATATAACTCAAAGTCTCCATTATCAGTTTAAAATTGACATTTTAGTTCAAAACGTGTGTCTCTCACTAAAAACCAATCAAACACACTCTGATTGTCTCAAAAATTTAGGATAATGATTCATAAGTCATTTTTTACGTGTAGGATGCAGTCTCAGATCAAACCAACACTCTATGTAACAAGTATGACTCAAAGTACGTATTTCCAGTTTGAAATGACATTTTAGTAAAAATAAAAATGACATACTCAAAACCAGACAAACACATTCATATTGTTTTGATACTTTAGTACAATAATCCATAAGTCATTTGTGATGTGTATAAATTAACCCCACCTCAATCTGACGCACAATGTGACTGATATGACTTCAAGTGTATCTTTTTATTTAAAATTGACATTAATTTTAATAAAAAGAACAAGTGACATACTCAAGATCAAGAAAATACATTCTAATTGTTTTGATACTTTTAGAAAATTATCCATAAGCCATTTATGACATGTAGGAATCAACCGCACCTCAATTCGACGTACGGTGTGACCAGTATGACTCAAAGTGTGTGTTATCCATTTAAAATTGACATTTTAGTTTAAAATGTGCATCACTCACTGAAAACCAAGAAAAAATTCTCTAATTGACTTGATAAATTAGGAAAACAATTCATAAATCATTTGTGACATGTAGAAATAAGTCTCACATCAAACTGACACACGATGTGACCGGTATGACTCAATGTGTGTGTTTCCTATTTGAAATGACATTTTAGTAAAAAAAACATAAGTGACATACTCAAAATCAAACAAATGTATTCATATTATATTGATAATTTAGTACAATGATCCATAATTCATTTTTGAATGGTAGGAATCAATCGCACCTTAATCTAAATCATGGTGAGACTGATATGACTTCAAGTGTGTCTTTTTATTTAAAATTGATGTTAATTTTAGTAAAAATAACAAGTGACATACTCAAAACCAAGAAAACACATTCAGATTGTTTTTTTTACTTTGGGAAAATGATCCATAAGTTATTTTTAATGTGTAAAAATCAACCCCACCTCAATATTACGCACGGTGTGACCGGTATATGTCCAAGTGTGTCCTCTTATTTAAAATTGGCATTTTATTAATGTATTCTTTCATATTTATGTTTAATTTATTTCTTTATACTATTACTCACATAAGATATGTTTTCTTATATAGGTGGATTCTTTTTCTCGGGTTGGGGTGGTTTATTCGGTAACTGATACCATGGTAGGGATTTTTTGAGAGGGGGTCATGGGTGTGCCAAAGATGATGAAACATTAATGTTTTTAAATGTTTGTTGATAGTAATTGCAGATGTAATTATACAAAACATTGTTTGAAATGTATATAGTAGTGTTTTTTTATATTTGTGATGTAAAATTTATTTCAATTAAATTATGTATTTTCATACAGGTTACAAGTGTATTTGAGCAGTGTGTTGTTATTCAAACAACACACTGCAGTAGGTGGACCATTATCAGTGCTAATAAAGAGATGCATTTATCAGTGCTTTTTTAAGTGATGATAAATGTCCCCCTTTATCATCGGTGATAAAGATGCCCACTTTAATATATCTGAGGATAACAACGCTTTTTTAACATTGTTAAATTTCTTTTTGCACGTTGTTCAAGGGTCAATCTGTGGTAGTGAAATTTATCCATGTAGTTCATAGATCCCATCACCATAGACTTTTGTTTGTAGATCTAATCATCTTTAGATAATATTATAAAATCCATGTATATTGGGCCATTGTTTGAATGAAAACATATAGGTCCTTTTTTTTGATAAATCACAATACATGTATGTATTTTACTAATAATTTTATGGATGTTAATTTTAGTAAAAAAAGTTCTAGATGAATCATACCTTATGAACATAAATCCTTCTAAAATTAACATTTTCCAAACTCAAGATACCACAAAATAATATTAATATTCCATACAGTGTACGTAGGACGCCTCCATGAGGTTCAATTCCATCCAATGGTAAGCCTTGGTGTCCCCTTTTCTAGGACCCACCTTCCCTGATCTGCCCTCAGTGGCATCTAGATCAGCCTTCACAATGTGACACCTTCCCTTTTTAGGGACACACTATCCTGGGTCCATCCTCATTGGGCATCCTGACCCATCCATCCAGTAAACCCTCCAGGTGTTCCCTCATAGGGATGTACCCATCTGGTCCACTCTTGTCAATGTTCTTATTAGTCTAATCTGTCTCCGCAAGATGTTAAAATCATGGAATACCTCATGTTAAACATGGTAAGATGAGGAAAACCATGTAGATATGCCTCTAGAATAAGTTACCCCGCAATTGATTTGGGAAGCCTCAGGATTCTATGCCCTTGAGAATCCCTCAGATGAGGAAGAAAACAGGTGTTACAATGTTCCAGCATCAAGACGTGCCAGAGATGCCTCAATGTGAATACTCTCCTAACCGAAGGTTGCTGACCTAATTGGACCCCTTGGAATGTCCTGATAGAAGAAAAGTAATTAATCGGCATCTATGAATATATGTAACCGGGAATGGGATTTATGAACAATGTCTTAATCTGTAAGGGAGACCCAAAATAGGTGATATGTTTTGAGGAGGAATACACAGAAGGAGAAACTAACATCCCATCATGTAGTTTCAATCAAGAAGCAAATGTCTCTGAAGAAGTGATGGATGTCACTTTCCTTTGGAAAGTGGGAATGTGGGGAAACAGATGTGCATCCCCCACGGACGGGCATGTGACCCAGTGGAAAAGCGTTGGAAATATAAATGGTGAACCCGACGTGAAACTCTTCTTCTCAAAATGGGGATTACTAGTGTTTGAGACATCATAAGATGAGTGTGTCACCAGATTCCGATATCCTGTGCAAAGTTCTGCCAATTTTATAGTGGGTCTGGTGTGGAACTCACTGGAGTTTGGGGTGTTTAATCGATGGAAATTCTGGTCTATGGCATTGTCAGCATGGATCTTTCTCTCTGACCATGGAAGACTGAATGACGTTGGGGCACTGATCATTGCTTTCTTCATATCTATACTGATGGCTGAATCTTCCTTCTTTGAAGGACCCAAGATGTAGCCATAGAAAACCAATTACCTCCCACCTGTAGACACAGGGGTAGGGGTAATGCCAATGCATCGATCCCATATAGCTCCACCTCCACTATGACATCTTCTATGGTTACAACTATTGGGCTCCCACACCTTGCCTGACCCTCGAAGTTTATTTAGAGGAGGGTGATTGACACTCTTGTTCGGCGATATGAATAGGAGGGGGTCATCCCAATGAGGGATATGGACCACCAATATCTAGAGTCTTTTTTGCCTCATCATCATTGCTTCCCCCAAGGTCCACACATGGAGACACTTCTACCCACTCTGATATCCAACCGTTTTGGGAGTATCTCCCCAGAATGCTCCTATGATTCGCTCCCTTACCAGACAAGTTAAGGGATTTTCAAGTCATCATGGCTACTTCAGCCAAGGAGCTACTAAGTAGGGCACCCACTAGGCCATTTAAATGCCTCCATCTGGTCCCACAGATTGAGGAGCAAGTGGTTTACACCCCTGCCCAGCTGGCCTTAGTTCGGCTGACCCAGCGTCAACGTTGGGTGCAGGTTCAGGAGGATGCCCATCAGGGGGCGTCATCTTCCATAGCTTCAGTGGCCTATGCCACCACTGATGCACAATATCTATCCCCTATTACTATAGAGTAGGGGAACTTCTATTCACAATTAGGATTGAGGCCCCATTCACCCCTTGGGCAGTCTGAGTTGACTCTTCTGGTCGTTGGTGTGAGAAAAAAATATCGCGAGCCAACCCGCAATGATAACGTTTAGTAAGAAGGCCCTCCCCATACTGTCATCGGTCCAAGAAGAGGTCCTCACCACCTTGTCGACACCCATCATGGAGGCCCTCCCCATACTCATGATCCCATGTATGAAAGTTTCCCCCATATTTTAGGTCATCAATGCGAGGGTCCTCCTCGCATCATCAATAGCTCGAGCAGAGGTCCTCCCTATGGAGGTGTCAATCAGAGTGAAGGTCATTTCCACTCTATTACCTATTAGTATGGAGGTCATCCCCATGTTCTCACCATCTCCAATGGATTCCCTCCTCTCTCAAGAACTCCCTACCATGGAGGCCCTCCCCACACTTCAGGAAATAGACACGAAGGACCTCCCTGTGTTCCATTCGACATATGTCCAGGTGCTCCTCACACCCCAACCCACCAAAGCGGAGGTCCTACCTTCTCTAATAGCAATAGATGCGAAGGTCCTCCTTGTGTCATAATCAGATCAGGTGGAGTTCCTTCCCACTCTAGAACCAACCTACATAGAGGTCCTCCAAATTTCAAAGATCTCCTTTACCCTAAAGAATCATTCTGGGGTAGGAGGGTGAATCTTCACCACCAAAGTAAGAGCCCTGAGAAGTGCCAGATCATCATCCATCCCGTCTGCTTCTCAGATTATAAATCAGAGTATGAATCGATGATGGAGCCTTCACCCTGATTCTCTATATCAGGGTTTGGTGAAGGAACTCAGAGCATCAACTTCATCCTCTTGGAAAGAGAGATACACCAGATCCTCGAATACCTCTACAGATACATACAGGAGGAGGATGATTTGGCTCTTTTCCAAAATCTTGCTGTGAAGTCTTCTCTAATGTCACCCGATTCACTCTCGACCTTGACATGAGATCACGAAGAGTTGTCCTGGGGTTTAGTATATGATGAACCCCAGCCTAATCCACTACCAATGACTACCACCCTTGCACAGAAACTAGCGATCAACACCCCATCCTACGGGGATGTGGTGATGCAGTTAGTATGGTCCCTGGGAGATAGCCCTGTATGAAGTGGTTTTTCATCTCGCGCACTATAATCCCTACCAACTAGTCCACCACTACAGCAATCTGTATCAGTACCATTGTCGGTTCCCCAACCACCTCATGTTGATGAATGCGGAAATCAGACACCAGATCCTACTACTGAGCGAAGGAGCCTATGGGACATTCTCATTGTGGATCAATTCCCTGAAATGTTTTGGCCGACTGCAACTCTAGAATTCAGCATTCTAGAGTCCCTCACCCCAGAGGAGATCACATGCTTCCATCAGATACTCTGGGTGATGTGTTTCTGCCTCCACCATCGTCGGTTGGTTTATCTAAGGAGCCAGGAGCACTACGAAAACATTGGCCAGCAATGCCACCTGGTTGAGTTGGTCATGCTTCCCATGTCCCAACATCATGCATCATCTGGTTATCATCAGATTCTTTAGAAATTATGCATTCAGATCTTCACTATTCTGTGTAGAGTTATTGTCCTGGCGTCTCTAAATGTGAAAATCCACGATTAGGGGTAGTATGCAGCCCTTCACTTCATCCCAATTCTATGAAAACCCAAATCACCCCATGATATCGAGGATATGCCACTGGGCACAATCACAGTCAACATGGATAAACTCCCAGAGAAGGAAGAATAGATGGGACTCCTCGAAGAGAACATACCTCCTAGGGTAGTACAACATCTATTGGATCCCCCATGAATTTTCACTCATCAATAGAGGCATTTTCTAGGCATCATTTAGCCCTCCAAGTCATTGCCTACCAGTCTGGACCCCAATAATGGAAAATGGCCCCCCAAAGATGTTAAACCCTCTGACCCATCTGGTTCAGTGCTGAAGACAGAAGATGATCCAAAAAAGGTTGTGTTGCGCTAACAACTCACAGAGCAGAAAAGGATCATCGATGAGCTCCTTGACGAATGTGCCATAGAACAGCGTCTAGATTACGGTGATCCGTGAATGGGGAATAAAGGGAAAGTACATCTCCTTGATGATTTTCCTCTTGGTGATATTAACAATCCTGCCCATCTAGATAGGGTGGATGTTGGAGTTTATGGAAAGTGATCATGGTATGAATTTCCAAATCCACCAGTGTTGAACAAGTATCTTCTCTGAGGTCCGGCTCTACAGGTTGTTCCCCTAGTAGCCCCTTAGGTGGATCTATAGTTTCTTCCTCCAGCTGCTCCATAGGTCAATCCTCCAGCAGCCCCCCCCCCCCCCCGATTTGTTCCACCAACTGCTCCACGGGTCATTAGGCCTGCCTATAACGTTGAAGTGCCTACCAATGCACAAGTTGTTAGGAATCATCACTAGGATAGGAATCTCGTTGTTTTCGATCCATTATATGCACTCATTACTCACCTTGAGGCTCTCAAAATGCAATAGGTGGAAATCCCGCTCGATGACAAGCTGTATCCAACATGGGTAAATGATATTCCCATACCCTCATATTTTGGGAATCCCACTTTCTCCCCCTTCAATGGGATGGGAAATCCACTACAGCATATTTCCCACTTCATCTCAATATGTGGACCTATTCTAGGGACTCCAACGTAGTAGGAAGCTTCCAAGCTCCGGTGCTTCGTACCGACACTGGAAGGGCCTACATTCATCTAGTACAACCAGTTACCCATTAGGTCTATAGCTGGTTGAGAGGATCTCCGCAGGCAGTTTATATATTAGTTAAGCTCCACTACTTGTAAGGAAACCATTCCTGACCTATTCAAGTGCAAGAAATGGCCAAATGAGCACCTCACAGACTTTGTCTCTAGGTGGAAGGGCCTCACATATTCACTCTATATGCCACTGACTCAAGAGTAGTTACTAACAATGTGCATGGGGAATGTGAAGACAGAATTGGTTCCACCCCTCATCACTCAGAGCTTCCTAGGTGGTTTTTTGGATTTCTTTGACAAGGATCACTACCTAGAGCACGCCTTGTAGTAAGCTAGATAGGTATGTTTGTTTCCTATCACAACTCTTGTAATAAGGGACAATAAGGCCGAGACAGTTTCCATTGTGCAAGTAGATCCCCCCATTCCTTCTGAATTATTTCTGGTAGAGGTTTCTATACAACCTCGTTGAGGGACGTCACCTCAACCTCAGCCTTAAGGTCAGTAGTGCCCGCCTCAAAATCGGTAGGCACCGCCCCATCAACTACCACCACTAAGGTGAGATAATCAGGTCCCACCTCCTCCCCAAAATCCAACCCCTCATCAGGTTCATGCTCCCAGATCCCCTTTCCCAGCCATGAGAAACTGGACCTACTCATTTGAAGAGTCTCAGGTTCCCAACTATTTTCGGAGTGCATTGGATTAGGGAATTCGGAGGCTTCCCACATGAATAAATCCTGAAGAGGCTAATCTAATTGATCTCCCCAACTACTTCCACTATCACTGGATCCTTGGGAATACTCTCAAGAAGTGTTATGTGTTCAAGTAATGGATCCAGGACCAGGTCAAAAAAACATAGTCAGATTGGGTTCAACCCCGACACAGGTAGCATGTGTTTCTGCAAAGCCTCACAGTGACGACTAGGGTGAATGGCAGTAGGTCTTCAGCTGTGGGTCTCAAAAGTATAATGATTGGATGGCTCGCAAGGTGATCTCTCATAATTAGGGTATCATCTGTGCTCATTTGAATTAGCCAGAGCCTTCTGAGTTTGTCACACCTCCCACGGCTGCCACTGCTTCATCTATATCTCAGCCCTCCACTTCCCGAAAGGGCAGGCACCAATAGCGTAAGGTAAAGCAAATCCCCCCACCAGTGATAAATTTTTCTCATACACTCAACGACTTCATGACCCTGGAGATGGGAATCACCCCTAGAATTCACCCAGTAATGGAACATTCTTCAAGTGATGACCAAGAGTATGCCTCGGTGAACACCATCAAGTTAGTGAACCCTCACATGGTTCCCGACAATGAGGAGTTCCATGAAGACCCTCCCAATGTCCCTAGTCGGTGGTATCTTCAATGTAATCATGGATATGTGAATTTCCAGAATGCATCAGCCAATGATTCTGACCAAGTCATGCATGCCACTAAGACCAGATATCAGGCTCAGCGTAGAGCTCAACACACATATTCCTCTCATTCTATTCCATCAGATTCACTCCTACCACCATCTATGCTACTCTATAAGGTTAAGACACTGCAACCACAATATGATCAGACACTTTCAGTTATGGAAATACCTCATTCATCTGTTTTTCATCCATTAGTCATTTTTTATGGTTATACTAGTGAGTAGCAGGACATCCCCAAACACATCCAAAATCTTCCGGTTCGACCAGTAGTTCTCATCATACCCCTTACCACAGAGCAACCTCCTATCAGCATAAATGTGTGCATGACATGGAAGTATGATATACTTAATCACCTCATCATCATTCCTGCAAATCTCTTGATTCTCGAGGCACTCCGCATCTTCGAAGATAAGCATGAATCCCTCGCATAGTCTTTGAGAAGCCCCCTTCAATTTTACATAGAGGTATTAGCTGAAGATGCCTTCCATGATGAGTAATACGAGCATATATAATTTCAATACATCATTTAATTCTATAGAGAAGATGAAGGATCTATTGTATAGGGGCACATTCACCCGTTGTACATCACCGTCCAGTTCAATGGTGTGGAAGTTCATTGTTGTCTTGTCCACACCAGCTCTGGGATCAATCTCATCCTGACTCAGATGATCCACAAGCTGGGACTATCTAAAGAAGATTTGAATCAATATAACATGAAGATTCAAGGTTATGACAGGACAAAGAAGACACCAGTCAAAAAAATCTACTTGAAGACCCAATTCGGTGGCCTGGTTTCCAGTACCGAGTTTGCAGTTGTCTTGCAGGACACTACCTACAACGTATTGATGGGTAGACCCTGACTCCACCTACATGCAGCAGTTCCTTCCTCCTATCACCAGTGCCTCAAGTACTCCCTTAATGGTTGAGTGGGAATACTCCAAGGTTATGCATCTCCCTTTTCCTCTTGTAAATCCTACTATCTAGATTCCGATTATTATAGAGTCAAGGACAAGAAAGTTTAATCCAATTAGGTTGATCACGCTACTGATGTGGAAAATCTATGGATAGACTTGGACGATGCCTTCATCCTCCCAAAACATCAGTTGGAATCCATGACCCCAGACATGGGACATTTCTTTTTCATCTCTAGGATGAGGGGTAAACATATTCCTAGATATAAGGAACATCAGAAGATCACTTTGTACTCCTATAAAAATCAGGATCAAGTAATACCAGATCCCCTTACTCCTATAAGATATTGGGATGTTCACCCCATGGTAGCAGTAATACTCCATACTTGCTTGTTCTGTCAGGCTGGGTTGAACCATCTTAAGCTGACACGTTTCTACTGCTTTGATATTATAAAGCGTGGCCCCTTGGGTCGAAGTCCTGATGGGATTAGATCAGAAACCTTCATCACCATGGTTTCAATAGTGCAGGAGTCTCCTGATGAGGATTCCACCGCCACTCGGGCCAACACCAGCATTCTATCAGGGTCAGCCAGCTCGGAATAATTTCCCCATGCCAATGATACTTTCACTACAGATGATGAAGATGATTTAGAAGACACTCTTACCGTGTTTTAGGAAGGTGTCTCCACCACTATCGATGAGTTGGTACAGGTGAATCTTGGAACTGAGATAGATTTGAGACCAACATTGATCAGCACGACCATGTCTGCGGAAGAGCAACAACAGTATGTGGATTTCCTAAAACAGATTCATGATGTATTTGCCTATATCTATGATGATATGAAAGGGATAGATCCTTAGATTGACATCCACCATCTTGGACTTCTAGTAAGTCATCGTGGGTTCAAAAAACCTCCTAGGAAGATGCACCCCACTCACGGTGCCATAGTCGAGGTCAAGGATGATAATCTTATCAAATCCAACTTCGTCAAGGAAGTCCATTACCCAAATGTTTAGCCAACATCATGCACCTTGGGAAGAATAAAGGATAGATCAGATTCTACATCAACTTCCAGGATCTCAACCACCACTGTCTGAAGGATGAGTTTCCCCTTCCTATGATAGAGATATTGATTGATGCCACCACTAGGTTACATGCCCTCTCCTTCATGGATGGGAATTCAAGATATAATCAAATATGAATGGACCCTAATGATGAAAATTCTACCACATTTATAAAACCATAAGTTACTTTCTGTTATCAAGTAATGCCTTTCATCCTGAAGAATTCATGAGCCACCTACCATCATTTCATGCACTGAATCTTCAAGCTGATCCTCTAAACACTGGTGGAATTCTATATGGATGACTTGGTGGTCAAGTCCTACCAGCAACAGTATTATCTCATAGATATTGAAAAACTGCTCAGCTTCCTATGCTCTCACCATATGAAGATGAAACCCTTGAAGTCTGACTTTAGGGTTACCACTGGAAATTTCCTCATCTCCATCATTAGATATAGAGGAATTGAGATCGATCCATAGAAGATCAAGGATATTAGTCAGATACCTCCTCTGAGAAACCGTCAGAAGCTCCAAGGATCTTAAGGCCACTTAGCCTATAAACGCTGATTCATTATGAATCTGGCTGACAAGTGTAAACCCTTTTCCCGACTCATGAAGAAAGGTGTCATCTACTGGTGGGATGAAGATTATTATACTTACTTTGAGGATATCAAGCAATATTTGATATAGCCTCTAATTATGATGCCACCTATCTCCGAAAAGCTGTTGTTCCATTATGTGACCACCCTGGAATTATCCCTCAGTGCCCTTCTCACCCAAAAGAACAATGAAGGGATGGATAATAATTTATACTTTTTAAGCCGCATGCTTCTCAATACAATGACCAGATATTCCTCTATCGAGAAGAGCTTACTTGCACTAGTTTTTACAGTACAAAAGTTATGAAACTATCTACATCACCACGAGATACAACTGGTATCCCATGTGGACCTGCTAAAGTATATTAGGAACCAACCCATGTTGACAGGATGCCTATCTCGGTGGGTAGTGATCCTTCAACAGTTTGACATTAGGTTCATTCCACAGAAAGCTATTAAGGGTCAGGCACTGGCAGACATCCTTACCACCCATCCATCCCCTATAGATCAATCTCTAGATCTTGAATTCCCAGATGATTCCATCCTCGTAGTGGATCAATCTGTACCATGTTGGCAGATGCACTTTGATGGTGCCTCACAGAGCCTGACCGGTAGGAAAATAAATGATCCCATACTCAATAGAGTAGGCTTGGGTATCATCTTTATCATTCCTTCACAGGATATCTTTCCCTATTCATTATTGTTGTTAGAAGTTTGCACCAACAATGAGGCAGAGTATCATGCTCTCATTAGTGGTCTCAAGCTGGCCCTTGAGATTGATGTTCCCCACCTATGTCTTAAGGGGGACTCTGAACTAGTCATCAAATTGATTAACGGTGACTATGTCTTTAAGAATCCAGAGATTGTACCCTTGTTAGAACACACTAACTATCTAATGGCCCAGATCCCTTCCTGTTTTGAGGTCATTAAAGTTCCTCAATCACATAATATTCGAGCCGAAACCTTGTCCATCCTTGCTATATCTTTCGCAAAGCCTGGGCAGGACGATTTATTTGATCATCCATGTGGCTCATCGAAGAGTCATCGCTACTGTTACCCTGGATGATAATGATGGACATAAGGTGAGTCATCTTGCCACTGTTACCTCTACATTAGGACCTCTAGGTCCCCCTTCCATAGAATAAGAGACCCATGATTGGATGACTTTTTTTGAGTACCTCCAACACAAAAATCTAATGGAAGACAAAGCCAATCATGAGACAATTTGTCAGCGTGCAGTACAGTTCACCCTCCAGAGTGGTCCCAGACTTGATCAGATCCTCTACAGACATGGGTTTGATGTAATTATCCTCTATTTCATTAAGGGAGATGAGATTTCCTAGGTTATATAGGAATTACATGCCGATTCCTGTGGAGCTCATTAGGTAGGGCCAAAGCTCTCCTACCATATCCGAAGGTTGGGCTACTTCTGGGCCACCTTGATCCATGACTGTGTCGGGTTCACCAAAAGGTGTTACGCATGTCAGATCCATGCTAGTTTTGTGCATCATCCATTGGATCCTCTCCATACTACCAAGTACTCTTGGACCTTTATGATCTGGGGACTCGATGTCATGTGACCATATCTACCAGGGAAAGCTCACCAATTCAGGTTTATCCTTACTTCCATGAATTTATTTTCCAAGTGGGCAGAGGAGATTCCACTCAAGGAATTCAAGTCTCATTCTATCATCGATTTTTTAATCTTCAATATCATTCATTGATTCAAAGTCCCTCAACTTATTCACATCAATAACGACACCAACTTTCGAGTAGCTAAACTAAAGAAATTGTATGTTAAGTATAGTATCTATTCCAACCATACTTCTCGCTATCATATGAAAGAAAATGGGTAGATCAAGGCATTCAATAAGACCCACTTTAACATTATTAAGAATATAGTTGTTAAAAACAAGAAAAGTTGACCAGAAAAGCTACCCAATGCTCTCTAGGATTATCATATGACAACTCACAATTCCAACCAGGTGACCCCATATTCCATGGTCTATAGATCATAGGTAGTATTGCCCATAAAGATTTAGTTTTCATCGCTCCGTACAGCCATCTATGATCAACAGACATCAGAAAAAGTGGTAGAATTCCATCTTGATGAACTTGAATCCCTTGATAAAAATAGGCTTTGGGCCTTGTACAATCTGGGGAGGCACCATAATAAGATCTCTAGGGATTTCAATATGAAGGTTCATCTTCGTTCTTTCCTTCAGGGTGACATGGTTTTATCCCTAAGGATGACAATGATACCTGGTAGGAAGCCACTAAAGTTAGAGCCCAAATGGGAGGGACCTTATATTATCCATAAGGTTTACCCCAACGGTGCATAATCTCTGGTCACCATGGATGGTGAGCGCATTACTCCTCCCACCAATGTCAAATTTCTGAATCAGTACTTCGCATGTGTGAGTCCTCATCCTGCATGACGATAAATTGAAAATGGTAAACATACCCTATGGTTCGAGCTTTATGACTATAAACTAATATCTCTTCCATCCTTACTGTGTGATGTTAAAATAAATGGCATTCAATAACTATGTGTGGCTTAATTACCATCCTTATGGGATACTTAGGAACACCCATAAATTTTTTCTCTAGGTCCAACCCCAAGATCCTCCATCTTAGGTCTCTCGGCCTAGGGATTCTCCCAAGATCATGAGGTGTGGTGTGGGCCTCTTTGGTCTTCATTCATGTCAGGTTTGTAATAGCCATACCATGTTCCCTCCTTAGTAGAACCTCCCCATTCCTACTTCCTTACTGCATGACGTTAAACTACATGGAATCTTAAGAACTACGTATAGATTGATTTCTATCCTAATGGGATACGTATAAATGCCCAAGCATTTTATCTTTAAGTCCAACCCTAGGTATCACAAATCCTACCTTTTCTCCTAAACCCTTGGATTTCTCCCCCCCCCCCTTGGGGATGCATGGTGTGGTGTGGGCCTCTTTGTTCTTCATTCACGTTGGGTTTTGCTTTATTGCGCCATTCATAACCCTTCCTTTTTCGGTACCTTATTCTCCCTTCCATCCTTACTGAATGATATTAAACTGCATGGAATATTAAGAAATAAATATGTCTTGATTCCCATTCTAATATGATATGTAGGAATGCCCGATCATTTTGTCTACAGGTCCAGCTCCAGGTTCCATAAACCTTATCTTTCATTTGAAACCTTAGCCCTGGTTCTTCTGGGACTATGTGGTGTGGTGAGGCCTCTTTGGTCCTCATTAGAATCAAGTTTACAATAGACACATCATTTAATCCCTAGGGATTTCCCCTTTCCCTTCCGTCCTTACCACATGATGTTAAACTGATGGCATCTTAAGAACTATGTCTTCTTGATTCCTATTATGATGGGATACATAGGAACGCCCAGGAATTTTATATTCAGGTCTATCCCCATGTATAAAAAATCCCTTCTTTTCTCTTGGCCCCTTAGCCCTGGCCCCACTTGGGGATGCATGGTGTGGTGTGAGACTCTTTGGTCTTCATTCATGTTGGGTTTTTCTTTATCACTCCATGCATAATCCTTCCTTTTTTTGGGACCCTATCCTTCCTTTTGTCCTTACCACATGACATTAAACTACATGGAATCTCGAGAACTATGCATGGATTTATTCCCATCCTTATGGTATACATAGGAATGTTATAGAGCGCTGTCGTGGGTGCCCTCAAATGATTAGTGTAATTTGGGGTACTTAGGTGTAGCAGAGTGGCTGACCAAGGTCGTCTCTCAAAGGAGGAAGTGAATTTAACAACTTATTAGAGGTATTCTAAAAATAAAATAAAAGAGAATGAAATAAAAACACTACTTTAAAGGATTGGGGTTTGTTGTAGTTTATGAATCTAGAAGAAGTTTGCTGGAAGAAGATTGTATAATTGTTTTTTGTTTTTAGTTTTGAAATGAATTTCGATTAAAATGACACAACAAGAAGATGTTTTTTTTAGAAATCTATTTAAAAGGCGTAATAGATCTAACTCTACCTCTTCACTTTATTATTAATCATTATCATGTAGATTAAAATTCACTTAATTATAATCCCTTAATTTGTTAAATCCCGAGCCCTACGAGAATTAACTTTACCACGAAGATGATGTGAATTTAACCCTAGGCTAACTTCAGAACATGCAATCGCAGCACCCTGCTTTGATTGATGTTATAAGATTAGCTTATAGTCAGTGGTAAATTAAGGCTCATATCCATTCTAGAAATGAGGATGAATTGTTTTTAGGGATTATATTTGAACTCTACAAATCTATCATGTGTGGTCTTGTATTACCGATTAAGATCGCGCTCTCACAATTTACACAAAATCCCGACCTCGCGTGTTTTTGTGTTAATTGTTCAATCGCTTGCTTAGTTTATTACAATTTAAAAAACACAATTCATGGATCATATTAAGTGAATTACATTAGGTCAATGATTCAAAATAATTAAATGAAGAGGGTAGAATATAGATCAATTACTAAAAGACTACTCTTCCATGGGTGGCGTAATCATCGTAGAAGCGTTTTGCATGTGCAAAAGTTTATAATGGGTATAACCCAATAATGCTTCTACTCAAGAATTACAGAAAAAATAGGAAGATTAATAGAGAAATAAATTTAAACAAAACAGAAGAAAAGAGAATAAATAAAAGAAGAACAAAGAAGTTTATTACACAAATGTAAACATTACAAAATGAAGAAGGGAAGGAGGCTTCGATGAGGGGATCCTTGCTTCAAGAGCTACCCCTCTTACAATGGTTGGAGAATTTGGGTGAAACAAATTCTCCTCTACCTCTAATCTCTCAATGCACGTCCCAACCTCTCTTACAATGAGAAAAACTCCAATTTATATAGGGGAGGGGAGGAGAGGTTACAAGTGGTTTCAAGTGTGAATGTGGAAATTCGGCCAAATATTTTAATGCAAATTTCACCGCACATTTGACCACCACAACGCGTGAATTGGCCGGCCTTCCAGAAGGATAATATGTGTGTATATGGGTTCTCTATCTTCTCTAAAAATTTGGGCTTAATCCAGGCCCAGATGAAGGAGTTATAGCTGAAATACAGAAGCTTCTCCATTCTGGCGAGTCTAGCCCAACTTTGACTTCATGGCCCATTTTCAACAATCTAATGCACTTTTTAGCTTTAGTGTCCTGAATAAAAGTTGTAGATAATTATGTTAGTAACACTTTTAAAAAATTTAAAATTCAAATAATAAATATAAAAATGTTTAGCTTCGAAATACTACAGTGAACTATAAAGGGTAAAACTGGAATTTTCATCAAATATTCAAATGAAAGATCTAATTCCAAATACTTTCTAATTAAACATATTTAACACAATGTGAGGAAATTATATCATTTATTATCAATAAAATATTCAATAAAATAGTTTTTTATCAACTCCCCCACACTTACCCTTTTGCACTCCTGGGCAAAACCTCATGTCAATATCAAATCAAAACCAATTTTAAGACACATATCCTTAAGATCAATCAATTTCACACCAAGAATCATAAGATATCATGCCTCATAAAAAACCTTTTTTCAAGTTCTCCATTTATATCATTCAATATATTTCCACTTCATTTATCTGCCCATGCACAAAACACTTACCTCGCTTGAATTTTCTCTCATCACTCAAATATCAATTTTTTTTGCAATGTCTTTCTCATCCAAACTCATACAAGGGTCACCATAGGCTTGATAGATTCCTACATCACTGCCCGATGTGAGTCAAGGACATATGTTTATCATGAGGACTTTTCAGGGTTGTTCTGTGGCTTTCGGTTGGTAGGATTAAGATGTGAAAAACTCTGAGGCTGAATGAGGAGGGCTTGACTCTTTTGAAGCAAAATTGCATTAATCTAATTTTCACTTAAATATGGTCTTCTCTTCAATCCCCATAGTATCAATTCAGCTCCATCATCATGAAAATCCATGAAAGGTTTACACCATTCATCATTTCAGCATAAAAAAATGCCAATCTTCTCAAACATGATTTTCTTGAAAGCTCCAGATGGGCACAGCTTTCCACCTCAATTAGAAGCTCCAGAAAAGGCACAGCTTCACTTGTCATAAAAGCTCCAGAAAAGGCACAACTTTCAATATAACAACTTTCTTTAGCAGCAAACACATCTCTTCAGAATTTAATTTTCCACCCAAAGTATCACAGAATGTGGTGGCAAAACACAAGACAACTTCCCCCACACTTAAGCTCAACTAGATTATGCAATTTCACTTCAAGAGTTGGTTGGATAGGGAAAATTTGGCTTGTAATGTGGCTAAACTAATAGGCTTTTCATGGCTTCTAAGGGCTATAAGGATTAAACATTCAAGGTAGTCCATTATAAAAAAGGATTCTTTGAAATAGGGGCTTTAATACCAAACAAATGCCTCAATCATTTAAACATAAGTACCTCAAACCCTCAAGTTTTGACAGGAATAGATCAAATTCTGGTTAAATCAAGTATGGTTTGGTTCTCTCAAGAAGTGAGGTGAATGTAAAGAATGTGAAAATAATGGTTTAGAAGCCTCACAGGAAAGTGATTTCAAATATAAAGACAATGAGATGTGGCATGGGATTCAAAATTCAGTGTACTTTTCATGAAATTACTAAATATTTGAACTTGAAACAAAGTCATTTCAGCATTCATTTAAGCTTAGTTTCAAGGGGTAAATTGTTTCACTTATTGATGTGGATTTAAAAATGGTGATGAGAATCATTTCAGCCCAAAAGTTTCAAAAACACACAGAAAATTGTAAAATAAACACACAAAATTTTAAAAACACACAATTTTTTTTTTGGTTTTTTTTTGAACAGGAAAGCAACTAAACTAAAAAGTTCCATCCCCCACACTTAAAATATTGCATTGTCCTCAATGTGAACCTATGAGATGATATATGCACATGAAATGCAGAATTTTTAAATAGGACAAATAATATAAAAGTGAAAGGGTTAGGAACAGCCCGATGTGCTCAAGTGATGATGGGGTCATGCAGTGTGATAAAATCCACTACATCAGTAGGAAGTCCCTCAATGTATCTCTTCAAATGTTACCCATTGACTGTAAAGATCCTTCCAGTGTCCTCTTGTGTGATCTCCACTGCACCATAAGGAAAAACATTAGTCACAACATAAGGACCTAACCATCTGGAATGCAACTTACCAGGCATTAGCTTCAGTCGTGAACTGTAGAGAAGGACTTTCTCTCCAACATGAAACTCCCTTTGTTGGATCATTTTGTCATGAGATGCTTTTGATCTTTCCTTGTAGAGCCTTGAGTTCTCATATGATGATAATCTAATCTCCTCAAGCTCTTGAATTTGCAGCTTCCTTTGGATTCCAGCTTGGGCCAAATCCATGTTGCATTTCTTTATAGCCCAATAAGCCCGATGCTCGACTTCCACTGGGAGATGACATGCTTTCCCAAAAACAATCCGAAATGGGGACATACCAATGGGGGTCTTGTATGCTGTTCTATAAGCCCACAATGCATCATCCAAGCGCTTGCTCCAATCCTTCCTATTTGGCTGCACGGTTTTCTCCAAGATTTGTTTCAACTCACGATTTGAAACCTCAGCTTGGCCATTTGTTTGGGGTTGGTATAGTGTTTATGTTTTGTGTGTCACCCCATACTTTCGAAGGAGGGAAGAAAAATTCCTATTGCAAAAGTGTGTCCCTTGGTCACTGATGATGGCCTTTGGTACTCCAAACCTGTAGAAAATTTGAGCCTTGACAAAATCCACTACAACATGAGAATCGTCAGTCCTGGTGGCCTTGGCCTCCACCCATTTACTCACATAATCAACAGTAACCAAAATATACAAAAATCCAAATTAACTAGGAAAAGGACCCATAAAATCAATGCCCCATACATCAAAAATCTCACAGAATAGTATGGGTTGTTGGGGCATCTCATGTCTCTTAGAAATGTTCCCAGTGTGTTGGCAACGAGAGCATGACTTACAAAACACATCGACATCATGGAATAATCTAGGCCAATATAATCCAGAGTCTAAAACCTTCCTAGTTGTCCGTTGGGGTCCAAAGTGTCCACCACAAGCAAGTGTATGACAGAAATGCAAAACAGACTCAAACTCATGATCAGGAACACACCTCCTAATGACTTGGTCACTACACATGCGCCATAAGTATGGATCATCCCAAACATAAAATCTTGACTCACTCTTTAATTTTTGGACTTGATGTTTCTTTAAATTTGCAGGGATTTCAGAAGCAACAAGGTAGTTAACTAAATCAGCATACCAAGGATGCGTACCTGAGATGGTATAGAGATGCTCATCAGGGAAAGTGTCCCGAAGTAGTACCTGATCCAAGGTGTCATCCTCTAGTGTGTGAGTAAGCCTACTCATGTGGTCCGCCACCATGTTTTCTGACCCCTTTTTATCCTTTATCTCGATGTCAAACTCTTGAAGAAGGAGCATCCAACGGATAAGTCGTGGCTTTGCATCTGGCTTCTTCAGGAGGTACCTCAAAGCTACATGGTCAGAAAAAACAACTACTTTAGAGCCCAATAAATATGAACGGAATTTATCTAAAGCAAATATGACAGCAAGAAACTCCTTTTCCGTGGTTGTGTAGTTTGATTGGTCTGAATCCAATGTCCTTGATGCATAGGCAATCACATGTGAATGTCCTTCCACCCTCTGAGATAAGACAGCTCCAACCGCAAAGTTGGAGGCGTCACACATAAGCTCAAATGGAAGGTCCCACCGTGGGGGCTGTATGATTGGTGGAGTGGTCAGACACTTCTTCAGCTCATCAAATGATACCCTGCATGAATCATCAAAATTGAAGTCAATATCTTTTTAAAGCAATCGAGATAAGGGTAGAGTGATCTTACTAAAATCTCTGATAAAGCGTCGATAAAACCCTGCATGCCCTAGGAAAGATCTAACATCACGCACACATGTAGGATATGGAAGGGATGAAATAATGTCTATCTTAGATCTATCAACCTTTATCCCATGTTTTGACACTACATGCCCTAATACAATGCCTTGCTCTACCATAAAATGACACTTTTCAAAGTTCAGGACCATATTCTTCTCAATAAAACGATTCAACACCTTTCCCAAACTACTTAGACATTCATCAAATGAAGACCCATACACTGTAAAATCATCCATAAATACCTCCATGCAGGTCTCAATAAAATCAGAAAAAATACTCACCATACATCTCTGGAAGGTACCTGGGCGTTGCAAAGTCCAAATGGCATCCTCTGGTAGGCAAATGTGCCAAAGGGACAGGTGAATGTAGTCTTCTCCTAGTCCTCTACTGCAATGGGAACCTGAAAATAGCCAGAAAATCCATCCAAGAAACAATAGTGTGTCTTCCCAGCTAGTCTCTCAAGCATCTGGTCAATGAATGGAAGTGGGAAATGGTCCTTACGAGTGGATTGATTTAGTTTCCTATAATCGATACACACTCGCCAACTGTTTTGTACTCTCACAGGAACTAACTCATCATTTTCATTTTTTATAACAGTGAAACCAGTTTTCTTTGGTACAACCTGAACAGGGCTAACCCATTGTGAGTCAGAAATAGGGTAAATGATACCCGCCTCAAGTAATTTTTCAACTTCTTTCTTAACAACTTCCAAAAGTGTTGGATTAAGTCTCCTTTGTGGCTGCCTAATAGGTTTAGCCCCATCCTCCAAGAGAATCCTATGCATGAAAATGGAGGGGCTAATACCTGATATGTCTTCCAATGTCCAACCAATTGCCCTAATGTTATCTCTCAAAAGATTCAAAAGTTTTTCTTCATGTTCAAAAGAGAGATTGTTAGCAATTATGACAGGTAATCTATCACCACTGAGAAAGTATTCATATTTGAGATTTGGGAGCAATGGCTTGAGTTCTAATGAAGGAGGGTGTAGTATGGATAGATAAATTGACGCAACAAACATATCTGCACAATGAACATCAGTATCAGAATAAAAATCATCACAATCAGAGAATAAAGCACCAAATCCATCAGCATACTCAATAGCCATCTCATAATCAGAGTTCACATGATCAAAATCAGAATATGATTCCATTTCAAAATCAAATCTTAGAGATTCTTGTTCCTTAAAAACGAGTGTAGAAGTATTCTTAGACATCAAACTAGAACCAATACTCATAATCTCCCTAAGCATAGGACAATCCAATTCCATGGTGTTTTTACTTGGTTGTTAAAAATGGGAGATAACAAAAGCAGAATGGTCCTCTGAGGGGTACTTCATGGAATCCATAACATTAAATATCACAACTTCATCTCCAAACTCCATGGAAAGTGTACCCTCATTGAAATTTATGATAGTTTTTGTAGTTTTGAGGAAGGGTCTACCTAAGATAATGGGGGCATGAGAACTTACCCGATCATCCTCCATGTTAAGCACATAGAAGTCTGCTGGAAAGATCATGTCTCTTACCCAAACAAGTACATCCTCAAGAACTCCCGCTGGATATGCCATAGCTCTATTCGCCAATTGCACCACTACTCTTGTTGGCTTCAACTCACCAACCTGCAAGGAAGAGAATACAGAGTGAGGCATCACATTTATTGATGCTCCTAAATCACAAATAGCATCATAGAAGTGCAACTCCCCTATGGTACATGGGATGGTGAATGTCCCGGGATCCTTGCACTTTGTTGGCATTACTAGAGTTGGTGTAATGAGTGCTGAGACATTCCTTCCAAGGTTGATCCTCTCATTTCCCTTGAGCCCTCTTCGATTGGTATAAAGTTCTTTTAAGAATTTCGCATACCTTGGAATTTTCTTAATGGCTTAAAGTAGAGGAATGTTGATCTCCACACGCTTGAATGTGTCCAAAACCTCCTTTTTCATTGCTTCTTCAGCCATCTTCTTGGTTTGAACAACCCTGTTTGGAAAAGGAAGGGGTTTAGGAGGTACATCATCAATATTTTTCTTACCTTTATCTTTCTCCTTGGATTTCTCATCAGTTGGTATGGAATGCGGCTTCTCTAGAGTAGAGGTGAATCCCGGTGGAATGGTAGGTCCAGATGCATCATTCATTTTCTTCCCACTTCTCAATGTGATGGCACTAACATTCCCCTTTGGATTTGGAGTGGGTTGGGAAGGTAGATTTCCAGAATTCTTACTCACAAGTTCATGGAGGGCAGTGGCAATCTGACTCATTTGAGTCTTCAACTCTCTCAGATCCAAACCTTGACTCTTCAGCTCATTCTGTTGATTAAGAACAATTTGTTTCAAAAGATCATCAGTGTTAGAGTCTACCTTGTGTTGGATATTCCCTTGTTGCTGACTCGTTGATGTTTGAGCTTCGAATCTCCTTTGGGGTTGTTGGAAACCCTGTTGGTAAGGTGGAGGCTGCTGGAAGTTTGGTTGAAAAGGGGGCCTTTGTTGTTGTCCAGAGTTATACCTCATGTCTGACTGATCTTTCCACCCTTGGTTGTATACTGTATCAAACTTCTTTTGGGGATATGGTTTTTGTTGTTGCTACTGAAATGGTCTCCCAGGGAACACTGCTGCACAATCTTCTGTCTCTTATAGTTGTGGGCAATAGTCAGTTGGGTGGCTTGTCTCAGTGCAAATGCCACATAGCCTTGAAGGAGGGGGTTGGGATGTCTTTTGAGCTAGTGCAATCTGCCTCACCATATTTGTCAATTATTCTAACTTAGTATCAATCAAATGACTTTCAAGAGAATAAGGACTTACTTGATGTACTCCTCGAACATGTGGTGTACCTCTATCACCGAATTGTTGAGAGTTTTGGGCCATTTTATCGATCAATGCTCGTGCAGCTACTGGTGTCTTGTACACCAATGCTCCTCTAGCTGCAGCATCCACCATGCTCCTCTCCATGGGTGTGAGTCCTTCATAGAAGTACTGGATGAGTAGTTGCTCACTGATTTGGTGATGTGGGCAGCTTGCACACAACTTCTTGAATCACTCCCAGTACTCATACATTAACTCCCCTTGTGCTTGCTTGATCCCTGATATCTCCTTTCGAATGGATGTGGTCCTTGATGCTGGAAAAAATCTTTACAAGAAAAGATGTTTCAAATCATTCCAACATGTTACATCTTCAGGTTGCAAATAATACATCCAATCTTTTGCAGCTATATCAAGTGAGAATGGGAATTCTCTTAATTTGATTTGATCTTCAGAAACATTTCTTGGTTTAAGGGTTGAGCAAACCACATTAAATTCTTTCAAATGTTTATTGGGATCCTCACCAGAGAGGCCATGAAACTTTGGAAGTAAGTGAATTAACCCAGATTTTAGTTCAAAGTCCGATCGAGATTTGGGTATGCAATACAATTTGGTTGATAGTTAACATCAGGTGCAGCCAATTATCGAATGGTTCTATTAAGTTCATTTCCATTGTTTCCAGCCATTGGTTCCTCTTTTATGTTTGAATTTGAATTACTTCCAATTTCAATGTTTCCAGAAGAGAGGAATTCACCAACTGGTTGAATATTGAAACTTCCCGTAGACTGAGAATTTCTGATTCGAGCCCTAAGGCTACGTTCAATATCAGGGTCAAGATCTAAGAGATCTTTGGGATTAGTTCGTGTCATAGATCAAATAAAAATGAAAAGAAAGAAAGTGGACCATAGTAAAATAAAAATGAGAAGTTTGAGTTGATGGTCCAAAAAGAAGTAGAAGAAAATAAAAGAAGAGGAAGAAAAATCAGATTGGGTACAGAAGGAAGAAAGAAGAGAGGAAGAGAATAAAATGTAAAATAAAATAAATACCTCTAATTGGTTGAAATAATTACCTGTCTCCCCGGCAACGGCGCCAATTTGATAGAGCGCTGTCTGGGCGCCCTCAAATGATTAGTGTAATTTGGGGTACTTAGGTGCAGCAGAGTGGCTGACCAAGGTCGTCTCTCAAAGGAGGAAGTGAATTTAACAACTTATTAGAGGTATTATAAAAATAAAATAAAAGAGAATGAAATAAAAACACTACTTTAAAGGATTGGGGTTTGTTTTAGTTTATGAATCTAGAAGAAGTTTGCTGGAAGAAGATTGTATAATTTTTTTTTGTTTTTAGTTTTGAAATGAATTTCGATTAAAATGACACAACAAGAAGATGTTTTTTTAGAAATCTATTTAAAAGGCGTAATTGATCTAACTCTACCTCTTCACTTTATTATTAATCATTATCATGTAGATTAAAATTCACTTAATTATGATCCCTTAATTTGTAAAATCCCGAACCCTACGAGAATTAACTTTACCACGAAGATGATGTGAATTTAACCCTAGGCTAACTTCAGAACATGCAATCGCAGCACCCTACTTTGATTGATGTTCTAAGATTAGCTTATGGTCAGTGGTAAATTAAGTCTCATATCCATTCTATAAATGAGGATGAATTGTGTTTAGGGATTATATTTGAACTCTACAAATTTATCATGTGTGGTCTTGTATTACCGATTAAGATCGCGCTCTCACAATTTACACAAAATCCCGACCTCGCGTGTTTTTGTGTTAATTGTTCAATCGCTTGCTTAGTTTCTTACAATTTAAAAAACACAATTCATGGATCATATTAAGTGAATTACAGTAGCTCAATGATTCAAAATAATTAAATGAAGAGGGTAGAAGATAGATCGATTACTAAAAGACTACTCTTCCATGGGTGGCGTAATCATCGTAGAAGCGTTTTGCATGTGCAAAGGTTTATAATGGGTATAACCCAATAACGCTTCTACTCAAGAATTACAGCCCAAAGAGGAATATTAAGAGAAGAATAAATTTAAACAAAACAGAATAAAAGAGAAGAAATAAAATAAGAACAAAGAATTTTATTACACAAATGTAAACATTACAAAATGAAGAAGGGAAGGAGGCTTCGATGAGGGGATCCTTGCTTCAAGAGCTACCCCTCTTACAATGGTTGGAGAATTTGGGTGAAACAAATTCTCCTCTGCCTCCAATATCCCAATGCACGTACCAACCCCTTTTACAATGAGAAAAACTCCAATTTATAGAGGGTAGGGGAGGAGAGGTTACAAGTGGTTTCAAGTGTGAATGTGGAAATTCGGCCAAATGTTTTAATGCAAATTTCACCGCCAATTTGACCACCAAAACGCGTGAATTTTCCGGCCTTCCAGAAGGATAATATGCGAGGATATGGGTCCTCTATCTCCTCTAAAAATATGGGCTTAATCTAGGCCAAGATTAAGGAGTTATGGCCGAAATACAGAAGCTTTTCCATTCTGGCGAGTCCAGCCCAACTTTGACTTCATGACCCATTTTCAACAATCTAATGCACTATTTAGCTTTCGTTTCCTGAATAAAAGTTGTAGATAATTATGTTAGTAACACTGTTACAAAATTACCAATTCAAATAATAAATATAAAAATATTTATCTTTGAAATACTACAGTGAACTATAAAGGGTAAAACTGGAATTTTCATCAAATATTCAAATGAATGATCTAATTCCAAATAATTTCTAATTAAACATATTTAACACAATGTGAGGAAATTATATCATTTATTATCAATAAAATATTCAATAAAATAGTGTTTTATCAGAATGGACAAAAAAAAATTTTCAGTTCCAGTTGTAGGTCCTTCTATTATGTTCCCTGACCCCTTGGACTGAGTTCTCTCCTAGGATTTTAAATGGTGTGGTGTGAGGCCTCTTTGGCCTTCATTCGCATCGGGATACTTTTCCATGCCATACACATTACTATTCTAAGATAACTCTATACCTTATTTCCTTACCACATGATGTTAAACTGCATGACATTTTGAGAATTATGTGTGCCTTGATTTCCATCCTTATGGGATACGTAGGAACACCCAGACATTTTGTCTTCAGTACCATCCCTAGGTTGATCAACCCATTTTTCCCCTTTTACCTACTCATCCATTCGAGTCATATTCCTTCAGTTGAATCCATCATCCTCTATCTTTCCGCATTGATATGATCAAATGTGTCATGGTATGGGACTCAAAGTGTTGGATTCTATATAAAGATTCCCTCATCCCATCTCCATGATATGTGTGCCCTTCATTTGGGTGCCTATTATGTTTCACATTCAAAAGGACCCCCAAACGGTCTGGTCACATGCCACTTTGTATCACCTACCATTATGGTACAACGTCCTAGAGGATCTCAAATGACGATTTGATACAAGTCTCGCTTTGTGAATATGGTCAGCGGTCAATCCTCAATTTTGTGTTCCCATTCCAGGTTACATGATATGGATACTGTGTTATGAACATGGTCAATAGTTATCCTCTATCGTTATCTCCAACTCATTCATGTCCCAAATGTTGGCCTCATGATTCACATTCCTTCTCACATCCTTATGTATAGACGAAATTTCAATACCCTCAGTGTCATTCCTTCACGCACCTTTGCACATTGAGTAGGAGAACCAGTGTCATGGGGTCATCCTTGGCCCCACACCTCCATTCCCTTATTGTGTGTTTACGTGTTCTATACAGATCTTTTCTTCCCCTTGTTTCCCACACCAAGCCTGAATCATGTAGTCTTAGAGGTTTTGATAAGTTCTATACCTGCATGGAAAGTTTCACACATCATGGTATGAGATTTATGACATTAAAATAAGATATCCTTTGTCCTTACCATATGACATTAAACTGTACGAGCATTTCCCATGCACATGACATTAAACTGGGCACTTTTCAGTCCAGACTCTATGACCATAAAATAGGATCCCCTAGTCCATGTAACATGAATCTAAACTATTGGCCAGGGTCCAGGAATTATGACCTTAAACTATGTGTAACTTCCTAGTCATATGACGTTAAACTACTCCATTCATCATCCTCACCGTACGATGCTAAACTATGTGCTTATCATCCTCATATTCATGACGTAAAATTGAAAGACACCCTAAGACCCTGCTAGAGGGGCCTTGTTTGGAAGTAGTTTTGATCACAATTCAGACCGATACGCTCTCCTTATGTGTTTTCATAATAGTGGTATAATTTCAAGAGCATTGGACTCCATTTGAACATCCCTCGCTCCATCTCAATGCTTTTTTCCCTCTATTTGGATCCTCATCCTCCTCCACATCTGAGGGAACCCCCTAATGGCCTGTTCCCATACCACTTCAGCTCACCTACCATCCTGGGACAACATTCTGGAAGGCATCAGATGACATTTTGAGGTTATCCCCATGTTGCGAACATGGTCAGTAGTTGGAAATAGTTTTTTTGTTCCCATTCTAGGTCACACGATACTGATACTGTGTTGAGAACATGGTTAGAAGATATCTTCCATATTCATCCCACCCTCACTATGTTCTGAATTTTGGGTATCATGATTCATGCTCTTCATTTCCCTTGTTCAGATTGATTCTAATTCCCCTGGTGTTATCCCGCTCGTGTGCTAACGCATGTTGGGAAAGGTAGTGTGGTTGCTCTAAGAACCTTACTCTCTATTAATATCCCTATCATAGTATAGAAACTCTAGGTGGTCATTCAGATCCTGAGTGATCAATGACTGGATGGCGCCCTCATATCCCAAGTGAGAAGTTGTGCGGTTGTCGCTTGTTTCTCACACCGGACATGACCCACGTGAGATTTGGGATTGATTGTCAGTTGTTTAACAAATACGATTGAAATTAAGTAATAAAAACAAGTAATAAATATGTCCATGCATTCATTTTAAGTGTGTAAGTGGAAGAAGGAAATATGTCTTAGTTTGGCCAAAACCTAACCCCTATAGATTTACTCCCTCAATGGAATGATTTAATTTATCCACTCTTCGGTATGTAGCTTCCAGGATTTCCTGTCACTTCCCAAGATCCTTCTCCTCATAAAAAGCTATAGAATTAAGCTCGTCATCCATGATCTGCGTTTGATCCTATTTGTCTCGAAGTTCTACTACTTGACGGTTCACCTGCGCTAATTTCTCATGGGCCTCCATCAATTGGGATTTTAGTTGTTCAGCAAGACCTATTTCTTAGCGATGAATATGAAACACTCTCTCATATGACCATCGATTCATTGGATTTCTTGCTCAAACTCTTGGAGTTTTTTGGATATTTTCAGACCTTTTCCTGCACCACTTGGCATCCAAGTGTTGACTACTCACCCTCATCCTTTCAGTAAGGTAGTCCCATACCAATTTATGCAGATGTCGCGCATCTACCCCTCCAGTGTATAGATCCCATAGACACATGCAAAGAGATCCCATTTTGCCTATCCATTTAGGTTATAGAACCTCCTTGAGGAATATCTTGATTAGCTTCCATGCTTGGCGTCAGGCCATTTGACTATCTTTAGCTGTATTAGAATCAGATTTGTTCATCTCTAAGGGATCATCCGGTTCATATTTGGGAAATGCATCTAGGATCTCAATATCAGGATATTCCTCAGCTATTGCATCTGAATAATTAGGCTTTAGGTTGTCTAGTTGGTCTTCATCACTTGATTCTACTTTGATGATATCAGCTCGGCTGGTTCCAAGTTCTACTCCACCAATGGCTTCACCTGGCACTGCGATTGATCACTCACCAAGAACTATAGCTTGGACAACTTGGGTACTTAATTCCATATGGATTGTCACCCCTCTTGGTAAAGGGGACCCAATTCCTCCATCCATTTGTACCAGAAGGGCGCCCACCATTCTAAGAACTATTCAGACAAGGCTTATGTAAGTCACTTTGATTGAGAAAAATAACAGGTGTGGCTACAAGAGGCAGGAGACTTATGATGGTAAAACTCTTGGTCTCGCCTATGGATTGTCATCATTGGAATGCCAGGGCGTGGTCCCCCATAAATGGTGGAAAGATCTAAAGGTTCCATAGATGTTTCCCTTGCTTCCCCAGCACTTCTCGATTCTGCGGCCATTATTTCTCTGGATGCGAGTCCTAGTGCTTGGTCTTCTACACCCATTGTTGTATAATCGTCCCTGACAGTAGGGGTGGTCTACACAAGGTCCTCCTGCATAAGTAGATATTGATTGAGGGACCAAGATAAAGTGAGAAAGATAATAACATAGGATATGAGTTGGGGATTACTTTAAGGTTTGTGTAAAATCCTCCTAGAGAAGTCTCCCCTGGGGCCATGATTTCACCTTCATCTAGAGAACCTACCTTGTAAGATACTTCCTCGTCACCCTTCTGAAGCTCCTCAACATCTACCTCTTACCCCTAGGAACTATCTGAGTCAAACAAAGGAAAGTTATTTGCCACTTGAGCCGCTGACGACATTGGGTGGATAGTCTTGTTCAACAGCACCCTTACTCATCTTGTCAGTGGTCATGTAGTTCCTTGGGAGTATACTAGTTCCTCCAATTATTTTATAAACTTTCTTCCCACAACTAGGAATGCCTTCAAGATAGCTTTGGTGAGGCCAATTTCCCCCAGATTCATCCCATGCTTTTTCAGGTTATTCTAGATTTCATTGGTGTTTAGGAACTGTCTACAGAATTCCTAGTCTTTCCAGGCCTCTGGATAAACAGCATCAGGAGGAATCATCACTTGACGCACATGATTCTCGAAAGCTTTAGTGGGCACCCTACGGAATACCCTCGATGATTCTCCTCTCTCTTGGGTCATCCCAGTTAGAGCCACTAGGTCTGGAACTGCTGCCTCCCTTGCTTCACCTTCAAATGGTGCTGGTTTGTGGCCCATTACCCTTACTTATTCCACCTCATCACCATGACCTGTGTTGGAACCACCTTCATGACATTCCCTTTTTTCTTCTCGACCTTAACTTTGAGGTGTGGGGACCGCTGCTCTACTTTCCTAAATTGTTGGATTATTCAACATCTCACATGGGTAAGCAACTGCCCAACTCAGCGCATATTCGTGAATCAATCTGAATGCAGCAGTATGTGGTGGAAGCTTATTCCACATCTTTCCATCCTCCCGTATGAACATCAACCATAGTTTTCTCATCATGAAAAGATGGTTCTCATGATGCACCCCCAAGTACACCTTTGGAGTCAACCTCTGCATATATCAGAATTATCTTTTGAACCATTGTGGAGTATATGGTTCAAATATGGGTTCACAGTCCACCCACGTGACCAACACACCACCGCGTAAGGATATAAGATATGACTGCTTCTCTATGGTGTATGTGCCATCGTCGTTGAATTCTCTGGCTGTCAAGGGAAATGGATGGAAGATGAATTGATTGGATTGTGTAATTTTTATTAGCACAATCATCATGCCTAGCTTGAGTGAGGAGCTCCCCTCAATATTCATAATCACTGGTTGAGAGTGTATCCCAAGTGGAGCGATGGGATTAAGGTATTTGTAGCCTCCCATGTTCACATTGATCTAGATGTATAGGAAATGGAATGAGCCACACACCCATAACGACCTCTTTCCCTAGTTGATGTGCCAGTGTAAATGATATAATTTTGATAGCACTGGTATGCCCAGGTTGATGCATTATCCATAAGAAAGTTGAAATGCTATAATAAATGTACTCATCCACACTCCCATATAGACATCCCTAACTGAAAGCATCCACCTACAAATCAGTGTTGAGATGAATCTAGCCAGCCTAACTATTGGCCGATGGCCATCCTTAATGTTGTATCCACACAATTTCCACTGGATATCCTCTAGGATATTCTATCAAGAACCTTACTTTCCTCTTTGAACTCCCCATGGGAAAGTAATGAGCCTTGTTGGTAGTTTCCCTAGAATTTCTTCTCCTTCAGACAGGAAGTTCATGAAGTCACCAAATCACTGCTTGAAATAGATGCCCCTAGTGTTCTGCTTATCATAATTCATGACTGACACCAGGCTTAACAATGCCTTCTCCAGAGACATCATCTATTACGAATCCTCCTAGAAATTCATGGCAGGAAGTAACTCATCATACATTCTTCCCAGAATCAGAATGCCAGAGATTTGATGGAGATCTTAGAGGTTGATACCAACATCCCTATGATGCAGGTGGAATGTGTTGGTATCTGGTGACCACTATCTTAGAAGTTCCGGCATGAATTATTTCGATCAGGAAACATGTAATTTGGAATCCCATGATGCCTCATACAAGCCTACTCACCTCAGGACATGCTCGAACTCAACGCAAGATGCACACACCCATTAGGCCCAGGCCCACTCATTAGTGAAGTTGCCACCCTGGAACAGATCCCAACTGCTGATCCACCCCTTATCTAGATTCCCAAGTGCTTCCTTGATGATATTCTTATAATGAGGTGGGGAAATCTCTACTGTCAGTTCCTTACCATATACATTGTTGACATGATTGTGGATACATTATGCTATGACAGGGGTGTGATCTTTCCTGATGTGGCCATCGGAAGCCCTGCACCACTGATATTTTATTGGTGTACGCCTAAACCAGTAGACCATCTTATCTCATATTGCCTTAGGAATAAAGATATCATCTCATAATAAAAATTTGTAAAGTGGAATCCTCTTGTATAGTGGGTAGTCCTGAGCATCCGACAACAGTGTCGTCAATGATTCATGGTCAAAAGTACTCTGAATGTACTCTCCTATTTGGATATTGTCATCCATTTCATCCCTCTGGGAGGCATCAGCAAGAACTTCTTGAGCAACCTCTAGAGAATCCATCATCCTGAGACTTAGAAACTTTCAAATTCTATTCACAGAGACTGTTTGTAGAGAAACCTTGCTCTTGACTTGCATCACACATAAGCAGCAGTTCACAATGCACCGGTTCACTGAAAAGCATTTGAAAATAACCAGACCATAGATCCTAGTTCGCATAGGCGTGTTCATGAGGTAGATCTCTTTTTGTAAAGTGATCATGATCATATTTGTTCACAGGGATACAGTTATGGAAAAAATATCACTCTGGCCCTATTTATAGGCAAGAGCCTATTCACGCTTCATGGTGAACTTCACACACCCTTCATGGAGAACATCTCCCACCCTTCATAGCGACCTTCTACCCCACTTCCTAGTAGTCTTTAGATGATGTGAATTCATTTCATGTATCACCATGCCTTCTTCAAGATCTAGCTTTGTGATCCAGTAAGAGTTCTTGATGACTTACCCTCAGAATCTGACCCTTTTTTCCCTCAGCTCCTATTATGAGGGGGGAAATTTTTTGGCACCAAAAGTCACGATCCCAAAGGAACGAACAAAGTCACATCCAATTCAAATCTAAATATGGACTCGAGTGTCCTTTAAGTGTAAAAAAATCATCAAAGGGGTATGTTTTTCAAAGATCCTATGCAAAGACCCTTTACAGGCCAGTTCACAAATAGATTTCCTCCACAGCATCTATCTCCCTTCGTAGACCAGTTTTCCATTATCCCTTCTTCGTGGAATCATGCTCCCTTTACTGACCCGCTCATAAATAGATCTCCTTGGTGATGTCCATCTCCCTTCGTAGACCAGTTTTCAAACGTCCATTCTCCACAGTGTCCCACTCCCTTCACAGACCCGACCGCACGTGTATGCACTTCACAATGCTCTATTTACTTTGCGTCTCCCCAGTTGTTCTCTGTGGTGAGCTCTGCTAGATGCACCTACCTCCATCACCTATAAATAGAAGGATCACCCCCTTAAAATGATGGTTACTCCACCTTTTTTTCTTCAAAGTCCTATTTCAGGAAGCTCATTGCACACCCCAAAAATGGATCGCCTAAGGTACTTGAGCTATGCGATCCATGCCTCCTTTTGTTCTTCATGGCCCTTTCCTATGGTAGGGATTCCCTTTACGAAAGTCTTATCCCTTCATAAAGGAGGTATCCCCTTCGATTTTCTCGAGGCTCCACAAAGCATTAAGCCTTCAGGAAGCACTCTCCGAATTAAGATCACTTTGCTAAGGAAAAGCTCAGATCCACCCAAGCCTCTTCTTCATGAAGCACCCTTACTTCATGAAACACCTCTCCTTCATGAAGCACCGTTGTTCCATGAAGTGCCTTTTCTTCACGAATCTCTTCTTATCGGTCCCCATGGCCTCACAAACCCCTCTCCCATGTGGCCCTCAAGGCTTGTACGAAGTGACTTCATGGTCCCCTGAGCGGTGCTTCATATTATGTTTCCTTTCCTCATGCTTCTTCATATAGGTGCGCTAATGTCTATTGCGTCTTCACATAACTATGATAACATGATCCCCTTGAGTGACCACTCATCCAACCCATTATTTCCTAGCATTTCTTATGCCTTCCCTTCCCTGAGTGTGGGTTGGTACAAGTTATGTAAGTCCTAGGGGTGAGGAGCGAGTCCTCTTCGTCTGAGCTACATGACGTTAAACTACCAAGAAACCCAATCCCCAACAAATTATGTTAAACTATGAGTTTCCTCATGTGTAGAAGACCTGAGTGGACGAGATAGGGGATGGAACTAAGAGACTTTCACTCCTCACCTTTTTGATCTTCCTCCTCTTTCCCTCTATACTTTTTCCTCGTGCATGCCTCGGTCAGCCTCTATGTAAGCCCTGAAACACCTTTATAGGGTAATCCCTGTATGATGGCTATATCCTCCTCATACATCTAGACACCCTCCTCAAGATTCCCTCCTGGATTAAGTCCCAATATCCATCCTCTTTGGGCCGCTAACTATGCGTAAGCCTCTCACCATCACTTGTGGTCACACCTCTCGCTACGTGATCGCCAGGTCTGATGCTACCTCTTGTTTCTCACAGCGAGCATGACTCATGTGGGATTAGATTAGGCATCGACCATGACATCCTCTTTGGGCCACTATCCACGCATAATCCCCAATATGTTTCTGGGTCACTGTTCTTAATGCAAACCCCGATTCCATGCCCCTCTCCACCAAACTACATTTCATTCGATCCCTATATTCCATGCAGGGTACGTAGGAATCCTCCTTGAGGTTAAATTCCATCACCCATTTGTTCTGGCCATTTCACATTGGTTCACTGCTCATCCTGTATGACTTTAAACTGTATTGTCAAACTACGTGGGTTTTTTTTCCTATCTTCTATATAGGGTACGTAGGAAGCCTCCTTGAGGTTCAACCCCGATTAAGGGTAAACTCTGGAACTAACTCCTAGGGATTTACCCTCCTGATGTGATAACCCCCCTTCTTAGGACACATCTTCTGGATCTTCCTCCATGAGGTGTTATAACCCTTCCCGGTAACTAACCACACATAATCCCCACACACTCGATCCATACTCCTCCAACCAAGAGTATCCCTCTTGCGATGGGATACTAACCATGCATAATCCCCAACATATCTCTGGGTTATTGTCCTTTGTGTACACCCTAATTCCATGCCCCATTCCTAAACTATGTTGACTTTGATTCCCTACCACATGGATACGTAGGAAGACTCCCTTAGGTTCAATCCCATCACTCATGTCCCATCATGATCTCTCCCTTGATCCCTAGTGTCTTGGGAAGATCATGCCTTAAACTAGAGGTTCCACTTCTTTCGAGCCCCCATACATGAGTCCTTTCTTCATAAGTCACCTCCTTAGGTGTCTCATCACCCATTCTTAAAATATGTGGACTTTGATTCCCTGCCACTGGGACACATAAGAAACCTCCATGAGGTTCAATCCCAACACTGCCACCATCACATCAGTTCCATATCCATCCATTACATCCTATGGAACTTCTTCCATATCCATCCTTATTTTACTAGGGCCACTACCTCCTGGTAAAATCAGGCCATCCACCCGGGAAGTCTCAGTGTGTAAGCCTCAAGTCACCCTTTCAAACTATGTGGGTTTTGATCCCTATCTTCTATACAGGGTATGTAAGATTCCTCCATTAGGTTCAATCCCAGCTAATGGTAAGCCTTGGTGTCCCATTTTCTAGGACCCACCTTCCCTGATCTTCCCTCATTGGCATCCAGACCAGCCTTTATGAAGTGACACCTTCCCTTTTTAGGGACACACCATCCAAGGTCTATCATTATTGGGCTTCCTAACCCATCCATCTGGTAAACCCTCTAGGTATTCCCTCCTAGAGATGTACCCATATGGTCCACTCTTTTCAGTGTTCTCATCAGTCTGATCCATCTCCAAAAGATGTTAAACTCTCAGCATACCCCATTTTAAACATGTTAATCCAAGGAAAATCTTTGAGACATGCCTTTGGCATAAGATACCCTACAATTGATGTGGGAAGCCACAGGTTTCTGCACCCTTGAGAATCCATCTGATGGGGAAGAAAAAAGGTGTTATAGTGTTCCAGTGTCAAGACATGACACAGATGCCTCAGTGTGATTACTCTACTAACCAATGTTTGCTTCCCTAATTAGACCCCTTGGAATTTCCTGATAGAAGCTGCGTAATTAACCGACGTCCATGAAGAGATGGCACTGGGAACAGGTTTTACAAACAACATCTTAATCTTTAAGGGAGACCTAGACTAGGTGACAAGTTACGAGGAGGAATCCATGGAAGAAGAAACTAACATACCATCATCTCATTTCGATCAAGGATCAAACATCTCTAAATAATTGATGGATGCCACCCACCTTTGGAAAGTAGGAATGCAGGGAAACAGATGTGCATCCCCCACAAACGAGCATGCGCCCCGGCAGAAAAGCATTAGAAACAATGAATGATGAAAAATTTACCATACTTAATTACAAGTCAATAGGATAATATGATTTCAATATTTATTTTTATTATTTTTCATCTTAAAAGGAATGAATCGCACATAAAATATATTAAATATTTTTTTTTTATTAAAAAATTTCTATGAAACATGTTTTATTTTAACCCATTGGATATGATTTCTCTATCAAAAGTTATTAAAATGATGATTTTATAGGATATATATTGAATATATAAAGTACATATGGAATATGTCATTTCATAGAAGAATCCTTAGTTTCTTGGTCTAGTAAGAAAAAACATTTCACAATACTATCTATAACTAAAGTTGAATGTGGTGCAATTGGTAGTTTTTGTACATGGTTGTTATGAATAAAGAAAAAAATCATAAATTTTAGAGTAACCTTTATACACAAAAATATTATTTATGAAATCAAAAGTTCCATTTCACTATTTATAAAAAATCACACACATCACTAATGAGAAAAAAACATTGATGTTCGACATCGATTTCTAAGAGATAAAAAATAAAAAGAAGATATATTCCTTGAATTTATTAGATTATATAGATAGCTTGTTAATATTTTAAAAATGCTTATAAATTATAAAATATTTATTTTTCTAAAAAAATATTGGAATGATCAGATATAAATGATCATATTCTATTTCATCGTTTTGCTTATTATAGAAAAAACACACATTAAGAGGGTTGTGTTTTTTTTCTTATAGAAATTTCTTCAATAATTTTTAGGTGTTGATTTTTGGGAGGTTAAGAAAGAGAAATGATATATTCATAGGATTATTATATTTATTGAAATATATTAATAAAAAATGATATCATAATTGTATATTTTTTAATTTCAAACATTGATAGTAACCGACTTAAATTCCTACTTCGTTTTTCAAAAGAAAAAATGATGGTTTTAAATAAGTTTATTAATTATTCAAATTTGGATTCATTAATGATTATCAATATAATTAAATCCATCCTTGCATGTAAAATATCAATCAATAGTTAATAATTTAATCATATTCCCATATTTAAGATGAACCAACTCTTTGAAATCTATCATGTTAATTTTCTACAAATCCTTACAAAATTTTTATCAGGATCATACATTTTATCTATGAAATATTTAAAATTACATAAGATCAATGCTTAGAAAATTGTTATATTTTTGTGTAGTTCATCCAAATTTCAGGAACATATGACTAAAATAAGACTATTAGAATGAAGATTAGTAATAGAGGCCTAATCAATCTAGATTTGTTCAATGAGTATTATTATTTATTGAAAGAGGTGATTTTGTTTAAAAAATGGGAACATATTAATTTACCACATAAGAAATATTATCCATTTTATGTGTCAATTATTAATTAATTTTATAGTACACTAAATTTTGAAACTATTAGAGGGGTTGAATGATAAAATTTTAAAATTTAGGGTCATGAATTATCAATGAATGTAGAAAAATTTTATCATGTGGTAGAATTTTTATTAGAAAAAGAAAGTATACAGGTATTATATAAATATACAAAAACATATTGGTATTTTTTAAGGGAGATTCTATTTTTAGGTTCTTTTTGTCTAAAGATAATTTTTAAATAGTTACTAATACAAGTGATGAACAATGGATTTTATATAAATTGATAAAAAAAATTATAGTTCCATGGAAGGGAAATGTTAACACCTTTAACATTTGGTATATTTATATTATTGATTATATGGACAATATGTTTAAGTTAAAGAATGTTCAATTCAAATGAGACTATATTGGAGCTATTTGATCTAGAATAGTAAAAGTGAAAATGATTCCTTACAATCGTGTTAGAAATAGAGTTCTATTAAAAATACCCGCAAAGGAGAAAATTATCAATATGATGAAACCAACAAGTATAGATAAAAATATGATTATTGAAGAAACCATTTCAAAGATAAAGTTTGTATATGATAGTTAAAAAAATATTGTTGATCCAAAGAGGGAAATTATAGTAAATTTTCAACATAAGAAAAATAAAAAATAATTTACAAGTGAATTTCCTCAAATGTTATTAAAAGAAGTTTCCATTAGTCCATCTGATGATGACCACGATGAAAGAGAGAAATCACCTTTAAAGGGAAGATATGAAAAAATGTCTTATGAAAAATAAAAATTGATTGGAGGTGTTTTCGTTAGGGTAGATCCGAACGAGTTAAGTTGGAATTAAAAAAATATAGATCCTCCACCTTATACCATATCCTTGAGGAAGATGATGGTAGATTATGTAAGTAAATAAGATCCTAAAAAAAATATAAAATGTAAAAAATCATTTATTGAGTTTATTATAAAGTAATAGAAGTAGAGTAAATAAATAAATATGAATCTATATGGCATGTGATGGTTGAATAATATTTGAAATAAATATGAATCTATAAAATATAAGAGACCAAGGGTTATTCTCCCACCTATTTATATTCAAGATCCGATTGATAAAGAGATAACTTTTAATAATATTTTAAAAAATAATCTTATATTAACTTCTTATCCATGGTAAAATGAAAATAAAAATCTATATAGGTAAATGTTACTGATTCAATTGATTCGATTTATAGATCACATCATTTTCCTAATAGTTAAAGTGAATAAAATATCGCTTCATTTTTTAATAGTATAGAGTAAACAAAAGGTAAAAAGGGACCATGAAAGATAATAAATCCACTAAAATCATTTGAAAATAAAAATTATCCCACTCTAGAACCCAAATAAAAAAAATTTCACACTACAAAATGAATAAACTAAAAATCCAAGCCTAGTGGTTCGACTAGATGAAATTAATTCTTGTTGATAACCTCTTTATTTTAATGATCCCAAATAATGTCTATTATATTTCTAATAAATATAACATTTTTTGATAGTAAACCATATTTTGGAGAAATTGCAAACATTTAGCTAAGTGTTGATCTATTGTTAGTTCAAAAGATCTACCACAATTCATATTGCGCTACCATCAAGGTGTTCTACCATTGAATGGAGCTACTGCTAATCACTGCTACTATTGAAAAGTTATTGTATCCATTTTCTACCATGATTATCAAGTGTTTCTACCATGAAATGCTCCTACAACCAGTATCTGCTGTCGTCGCTCAATGTTAATTTCAAGGAAAATCTGCAGCTATCGATACACTTGAACATATCTACCACCGGGATGATCTAATACCATGTCATGATATTATTAGGTTTCTCTAATTATACCACCACAACATTGATACTATCAAACAATATTCCATTTAGAGATGTTACCACTACTAATCTACCATCAGAGGCTACTACCACCAATTCAAGATGTTGTTGTCATGACATCTACCACTAGTAAAGCTACCATGGCTATCCAGAATTAATTTCAAAATTAATTCTTAGATTTCTAGTTTATCAATATAATATTAGAAAAAATAACATGGATTTAATAATGATTATTCTTAAACAAATACTTAAAAGACTTAAAGACATAGTCAGTATTTCTAGATTTTATTCTCACTCTAAGGATCAAGATAATAATATTATTATTTTTCAACCAATAATTTAATATCCTGAAATGATATATATTCAGAAGATCCTCCTCATGTTTAAAGAGATAATGTGTGTATTCATGGTGAATACATGAAAAGAGTGAAAAAATATAGTAACAACAAACTAATGGTGAATAAAGGATTTTCCAAATCATTTATGATACTCTATTTCACTGCACTTTATATAAAAACATTGTGGAATCTTCTCATGAAGATATTCAGAGACTCATGAGTAACCAAACCAATTCGGATTGAATTACACTATATTTTATCATCTCTAATATTTTCTCTTTCTATTCATACTTTACTTTTGATTTGTGTTTAGTACCACTTTGTATATCTATAAAACAGAGTCGTCTTTACTAAACTGGAGAGTTCTTGACACTATCTCTCAATTTTATTCATATGTATTCCCATGAACAACTATGGAAGAGGTTGTGTGTGAAATTTACTTGTTTTATCCCATGGATAACTATGTAAGAGGCTTTGTGTTGGAAAAACTTTTGAGTGGTTATTTGTAAAACCTAATCCAGGTTGTGAAAAAGTTCATTTTTATAATAAACTGCTTGGAAAAAAATGATTTCCATGTGAAGCGGATTAAGTATCATCTTGATACCTAAACCCTTGTTAATTTTTTCTATTATTTATCTAGTTCTTTAATGATTTTAAATCAAACTCATTTTTATTTTCTTAACTATTAAAAAAACTAAACACTGATATTTAACTCAAATTAGTGTTTTATATATTGTGTTTGATATGAGTAGTTTAGTTTCAAAAGTTAAAATACTTTCCAAACTATTTTAACTAAGTTGTGATCAAGATTTTGATAACCTTTTCCAAAGATAAAATTATATATTTGTACTATTTTTTTAACTAGGAATTTTTATTAAATTAGGGGATTTGATTTTAAAATTATTTGTAAACAATTTGTTTACTGGAAACTCAATTCACCCCATCTTTATTTGTCCACTTCGACTATCATTTGGAATCATATGATTTAAAAATATATTTTACCTATGATCTAATTGTATTTAAAGATCTTAAATTTCTATTTTATTAAAATTTAATTCTTTATAGATAATAATAGATAGGAATGAACATCCACTAATCAAGCTCCTTATTTCAATGGAACTAACTATGCTCATTGGAAGATTAAGATGAAAATATATTTATAGAGAATGGGGTTTGAAATTTGGATAATTATTGAGAATAAATATGAATTACCTAAATATTATAGAATAGATTGGAGTGATACCACTAAGACTACCTATAATTGTAATTGTAAAGCTTTAAATTATTTATATTCTGCCTTAGGAGATGAATAATTCTATAGAATATTTTCTTTTAGTAATGATTTCAAAATTTGGGACACATTTTTTGTTTCTCATTATGGAACTACCAATGTTAAAGAAATACACTAAAATTATTAGACAATTGAATATGATACATTTAATATGAAACCTGATGAACCTATTTCTGATATGTATCTTTGGTTAAATGATATTGTAAACATAATTCATTCTCTTGGGAAGACCATTGATGTTGACCATGTGTTTATTCAACAATTTCATTAATTTATTTTTTATTTTGATGATCACAAACACCCAGATTTATGTTACTAATAAATTTTCTTTTAATTTAATTTTAGTATGATATTCATTAGAGTATTTATTTTTATTCTGGAAACATTCACAAGTTGTTAAATCTGTGGGAGGATATTTTATTAAGTATTTTGGGAATTTTGGAAAGTAATATGGAAACACTATTCTTACCTTATGTTTGTAAGTAGAACTCATGGTTTGGAAACCCTACATTTGTAATAAAACATATGGATCATGAACCCTAGATTATTGGAAAATTATGGATCAAAAACCCTATGTTTGGAAAAAAACCCTATGTTTGAGGAAAAAATATATGGTTCATTAAACCTACTTTTATAATCAACCATACATTTTCAACTACACTTTTGGGGTTTATCGCTATGTAGAGAAACTCTATGTTTTAATTTCTCAATGATGAAGTTTTAAATTCAAGATATTATCCACATTTTCTGCAATGGTCTCACTGGAAGTAAATATATCTTTAAATTTTTTTTACAAATAATTCAAAGACTCACACTCAATGACTTAAATCATTCCTATTTATAAGGGATGTTACGAATCTATTTGATTGATTTGAATTCAAATATTTGTGATTTATTATGCAGTATATTGAGCTATTTTGACCTAAATTTATTCGATAATCAGGATAAATACTAAGATATTCATATTCTAAAGATATAGATATTATTATTAAAAAAAATTGAGTGCTTGTAAATAATATTGTTCTGTCACCTTCAGAGCTACACTTTGGAGACATACATGTTTTTTTTCTGGTTGATCGACTCATTTTTATTACAACTATTATATCTTATTGTTAAATCCTATTCTACAGTTTGAAAAATCATTTGTTAGAGTTACACATTAGAGAAATTCATGTTTATTTATATGACTGGTGTTTCCTCTATAACTGTTTAAATAATTCTTGTGCGATGTTGAAGATTAGTTTGTTCTTATTGTGCATTATTGAAGATCAAATAAATATATCAGTTGTTTCTACAACTGTAAGCTAAATCTGTTTTCTCAATTGAATCAAGCTCTATTAATTTATTGCAATTTTTTTTTCTCGGACTCAGTAGTGGTGGAGTGTCAACTTCTCAAACTAAATTTTGGATTTTCATTTCCTTGTAAAATAACCAGAAGGCCTTGTAAAATCCTTATTGTAAAGATATCAATTTCCTATACTCAATAGTGGAAGTCCTTGGTAAAAGTACTTACTAGTGAAAATCACCAAGCTCATAGAGAGAGCATTAGTGGAGTGGACTATGAGATCTTTGTTCCCTAAACCACTATATATCATTATGTTATTTTATTTATTTATATCCACTACTCACTCATATATAACAGAGAAGGAAATATTTCTTGCATATCAAGAGGGTAGTTTTGAATTTGTCAAAGTTTTTAAAGGATCACATTTCCCCCCTTGTGTCTTCGACATAGTCATTTTGAACTAACAAGTGGTGTCAAAGGTTAGGCTTTGTTGGATTTATTCCTTTTTTTTGGAAATCCTTGATTATTATATTTCTATTCAATACTATCTAGTGCATCAAAATTTTGGGTTCTTGTGCAAAATCAAAGGTTTCATTTAACTCTAACAAGCCTAAGTTAAAGATCTAGATGACGAAAAATATCAAAATGGTAAATATTAAAGAAGGTATGTTGATGATCCATGCTCCTTACTTTAATGGTGATAATTATAGATGATGGAACACTCACATGATTATTTATTTAAAAATCTTGGAATACGAGTTTATTTAAAGGTTTTCAAGCCTTATGAAATTCCTAAGGAAGATCTAGAAAAATGGGATAATGATCAAGGGAAATAATATGATCTTAATTTAAGAGCAATGAATGTTATTGTCTATAGATTATGGACTCGTGATTTTAATCGAGTTTTTCAATGTGCTACTGGATACAAGATGTGGTAGAATATTTTTGTTGCCTATGAAGGAACTAATAATATTAGACAACTGAGATATAATAATGAAAAGTTGTAGTTTTCAATTTTTATAATGATTTAAGATGAGAACATCACATAGATGAATGATAGATTGATAGAAGTTGTCAATGATGTTGCTTCCTTGGGATATCCAATTAAGCAATCATATCAGGCATTAAAATTACTTATAGTCTTACTTTCTAAGTGACATGAAATATCTATTATTATATGTCAATCCACACTAGTTAAAGAATCATAAATGAAAGAACTGATTGGAACATCGATGTTGTATGAAGCCAAGATGCAGATTTAAGATGAAAATAATATTTCTATCAAATATGAAGAAGTTGATCTGAAGACTACTATGGATGTGTCATCTAATTCAAGCTATCTAGATTTAAAAAAATATTTATCAAATCTTTCTAAAAGATTTGAAAAACTGTACAAGAAAATAAAGGGATTAAAGAAGGAAAATACTAAGATGAAAAAAAGAAATTTCACAAAAAATATAACTGTCCTTTTCTCAAATCTCAATGGAAACTCAATTATAAAAGAAAATTATAAAGTCTTCTTGAAGTGATTATTCTATTTAAAACGATGAATCTACTATGAGCTCTAAGGATATATATAAAAAGTAAATGGTATGTCTTATGTCTCATGTTGATGAGGTACAATCTTCTTACTCTCAAAACTCTAATTCTAAAAAAACTTTCTTATGATGAACTAAATAAGTATTGTTTTATGCTTCAAGATAAATATGAATCCTTAAATAAAGAATATAAAAAACTTAAAAAATATTATGATGTTATTTTAACAGATAATGAGAGTTTGTCAAAACAAATTAAATATTTAGTATCTAATTGTTCCAAAATTTCTTATGGTCTAAAAGAAACTAAAATTACATAATTATTAGATAAAGTAAATAATTTAAAGAAATATTCTAGTATAATTATCAAATAGATAATTATTTGAATCAAATTCTTGGTAAAAAATTTACAAAGGAAAACTTAGAATTGGAAGTAATGGTGAAAACCTAAAATTATATATGATTTTTTTATTCTGAGTTCAAATAGTAAAATCAATTCCAATATTAAATGTTTTTATTTTAGTATTAATGGTAATTATGAAAATGAATGTTACTTTAGAAAACCTCAATTATCTAGTGTTAAGTATTTTTATTGTTCAAATTAATTATCTAATAGTAGAATCTCCAATCAAAATAAATATATTTGGTTACCTAAAACTTTAATTTCTAACACTATTGGACCCAAAAGCATATGGGTATAAAAAGGAACTTATATTTGATGTTTTATAAGTATACACCATTAAAATACGTTGATAAATAATTAAGTGGTAATCTCAAAATAATATGGAAATTTATATTTTAACAAAGGAGTGATCTACTCTAAATTAGTTCATTATTGAAAAAATCTTAGAACTAGAATTGATAATCTAAGAAGTATTTCATTTATATATTTATATATTTGTTTTAATTACATTAATTGTTTTATATAGGGGAGAGAAATATTTTATGATTAATTGTTAAATCGTTTCTTACTCTTTGTATCAAGCTACTTATGTAATTTCATACTGAAGTTTATAAAAAAAATTGATAAAATATTCAAATTTTTATAAACATTTTTTTATATAAATATATCTTAAAAATTATCTATTGAGAGTACAATACTTGTTTAAATAATAACAATAGGTTTATGAAAAATTATTTTGAGTTTAATATCTTGACTCATCTTTGTTTTTAAATTTGTTATTCGTATAAATTTTATTCTTTTACGTAATGTCTTCTTTCAGGATAATTTTCTTATGTAAAAATGTATTTTCAAAACTTAAAATATAAACTTATTAATCCATATTTTGTCTTGAGAATATGAAGTGACATATGAAAATTTTCAGAATGAAACGTATCATCTTACTCATTAGAACACTAGAATCTTCTTCTTGGAACCTCTTATGTTTTTTATCTTTCTTCTTCGAAATACTAATTTCAAATACTTCTAAAGAAACCAGTCTAAGTGAACTGAAGCGATCAAGAACATAAAGTTTATAGAAAAGTATTTCTCAAAAGAAAATGAGAGGTAATCCTTCTTCTGATCTATCTGGAGAACAGTCAGTTTCCATTGTTAAGGATTTTTTTGGAAAAATCTTCTCAAAAAGATAAGTAAGATCATGGTTTTGAAGAACTATAAGTTTCATTATCTCAAATGGTTAAAGGTGGAATGCCTTCTGAAGAGCTTCTGTTTAATATTTTAAATGAATAAATAGTAAAGATTTATGCTAATCTAAATTCATCTAAGAAGTCATATAAAGGGATGTAAATTTTTCTATTTCAAAATCAGTTTTTGATACAATTAAAAGGGAGTATCAGTATGTGAAGTAAATGTCAATTTATAAAAAGGACATTGAAGAATTAAAAGTAGAGATGATAAGTTAGATGGATTCACTCAAATAAAAATACATTACTAAGTTAGATCTTGATGAGTTAAAAGAGTTTTTAGTCAAACAATTTTCATTTTCTTTGTTGATTCAAATATACTTAGATGTTCAAAGTAGAATAGAATAAATGTCAATAGTTTTAGATAATATGAGTGAAAAAATTTGAAGTTTGGAGAGTTCATATGACTCATCTAACCCTTCCTTAAAACCATAATTTTCTTCATCTATGTAGCTTATTTTTAAATTAAATACTATATATTTTTTTTTGTTAGTTTGAATATTGTTTTTATTCTATGTGTTTAATAAAAATATACTATAAATTGTTTCATAATTTATTTTAGATGTCACAAAGGGGGAGAAATTTATGAGAAATTTAAGATTCTTTTGGCATCCCAAGATCCTCTGGGATGTCGACTCTATTGTGGGAGTGCCAATACAATTCGACAAGGAGACAGAGCATTCCAGGTATTGGAACTTTTCTATAATCCATGTGGAAATTTACTTATTTGATGTTCCTATTGATAATGAGGTGTTAATTGACTCTAATCATTGGCTGGAACTTAGCATAGAATACGAGAAGGTCCCAGATTTTTGCAGGAAATGTAAGCGTATTGGGAATTCATTTAATAAATTTTTTAGGAACCTACATTGTAGTAGGTGTAGGTGAAATGGTAACTTGTTTAAGGAGTGAAAAAAATCACCTGCCAATAGAGGGATTATTGATCTGGATCCCAAAGGAAAATCACCTGTATTCATGGAGCCTTATAAGCTATGGGCATAGGAAGTTGGATCCTCTAAGGCCAACTCTATACAGATGGTGAGTAACATTCCTTACGATACTTAGGGGAAGAGGAATGGAGGTACATCTTATATTGTTTCCCTCATGCAAGATAGAGTACCCACTTATGGTAAGGATGATGGTCTGATGAAGGATTCTGGAGATGGCACCCCTGCTACCAGTATGGGATTGAGGGAGTAAGGGGAAACTAATTAGTATATGGATAATTTTTCTGGGGTTGTGCAATCACAAGTCCCCTCTGATGAAATTGATCAGGATTCTCTTGACCCTTCGGATCTAACTGATCAATTTTATGACCTCTACATGAGATCCAATAACAGTGAATAAAAAAACCCTTAGAGGAATGACTATTGTTCACAATAAATTCAATGGAGGAGATTCAAGTGGTTGTGCTGCTCCTGATGATGGAATAAACCTTGTTCAAGTAGATTCTATGGATCAACGGATCATTATAGGGTATGAGGGAGTTCCATAGCACTATGACATTGGGTTTGTCTCTAGAATGACATTTAGGGACAAAATGAATCTAACTTTCTCCCATCCAAAGATTAGGGACCACTCAAACATGGTAGTGAGCATGAAAGATCCTTTGGATCAAGGTAAGACCATTTTATTAGATAATGAGTGGTTCCAAATGTTTATCCCTCACAAATAAAAACTATGTGTTGATTCATCTACTCAGGACTCCCTTATCTAGGTGGAATATCCAATTGATAGACCCTCATGTGGGAGTGGTGAAGACTTGAGGATTTTGAAATGGATTTATGCATCCAACTTCTCTGATCTTATGAAAAATTCCTATGAGTACTTTAGCATGACTTTAGATGAGGAATACAAAATTGCGCTGGAAAAAAACTCTAATATTATTCCTTTTGAGGAATAGGAAGGTGAAAGGCTGATTGAAGCCCTCAACAAGGTGGTGGCATACTGGTTTTATCCACAGTTTTAAGCTATCTATTCTATGAGGGATCTGGTGGTTTTTGGATTTGATGATTGTTTAATTGTTCAAAATTTTGTTAGCGATTAATATAGAAGATGGCTTCTAAGAAAACCTAGAGATGGACCTTTAAGATTTGTCTTGGAAATTTAAAATCCGTTCCACACTAGAGGAATCCTCAGAATCTTCATCTGATGAAGAATATGTTCCTCTGTAATAGGCCAACACATGTCATAGAGGTCGACGACCAAAGGGAAGAAGAAGATTTCCTAGGAACTTTGGGTCTAATGGGAAGTGATTTTTTGTTTCTTGTTGAGGTAGGTTAGGCTTGTTCTGACTATCTTTATTGTTTGTATGCTTTTACTTTTTAATAAATTTGGAGTCATGGGTTTGGTTTCCAAACCCATGACTGAGTCGTTTGAGTATAATTAGAATTATGAATATATATATATATATATATTTATTTATATTTAAATAATTATAAAATTATAATAAATATACTTAAATAATATATATTTATTATATTTATAATTATATATACTTATATATTACTCAAAAAGGTCCAAGTGCGAGTTGGAAAGCCAACCCACACCCACCAAAATTATTATAAAAAAATTAAGGTGTGACAAAGAGAGGAAAGAAAGGCACAAAAACATTAGAAATTCCCACAAACAAGGAAAACAAGAGGTCAACTCTTGCCACTCCCTCTTGATCATGAGAGCCTAGGATACTGACCTCTGTTCTTTAGGTGTTTCCCTCACCGCCATGACTTAGTCCATTGGGTCGGAACAAGCTCATCACTCGATGACGAATCTGAGGAGTCCTATGGAATGATGTTGCTCATATATTTCTATGAAAGATATAGAAAGTGAAGCCTTGGATTATACTAACAACCATCTTCAATGTTCTTTGATAATAATTTTTGGACTGTCAAATAATCCTTGTTTCCAAAGATATACAGTTCCATTTTTTCAAAGGTAACTTCAAGGTGTAAATTAAACAATTTTTCCATTTCATCTGTAAGGCCATGGGGGTACCTCTCACCCTCATAATCTACCAGAGGATCCTTGAAATTTTTTCCCTTGCAACTTCACATTCCATGAGTGAGGCCTTCTCAAATGATTCATAAGTAGATTTTATGAGATTAGAAAATTGAGATAGATAAGACCAATCAACATTTTCATTTGATCACATCCACCCCCTTCCCGACTTATAACATCCTTATTGTAACCCTTGGAATCAGAAGATCATACCTCAATAATAACTGGATGTTACAACACAAATAAATCTTTTTGATCATCCACAACATGAGAGGTCATATGAACAGGAGGCTCACCACTGCTTCCAGGCTTCATACTTGCCTGCACATGAGAAGACTGGTTGTTATCACCCTCACTAGCACCAGTAGTAGGGACATCCACCATCACACATATCTGAACAGAGTTCCCATGCTTAGATGCATTGGGACACCTGGGATTTCTGGGTAGGACCATTTGATATACCTCATCATCCATAACTTTCTTACCTTTGGTCAGACACATTTATGCCTCCTTATCAACCATTAGTCCTAAAGGCAGTAGAGACTGAGACAAAACCACCGGATCCTCCCTTGTAGCACCTTCAGCTCTGGACAAGGCACCATAGCCTCCCTAATCATGACCATTATCTTCATTGTCCATTCCTATTAGGGAGATATGCCCCCACCATTATCTTCCATAGGAATATCGAAATCAGAAACATTTTCATTATGATAATCATATTCAACAAGGTTTTTAGAACCCAAGGCAACCACATCTACAAAGGATTTTTTATAAACTGCACCATTATTAGCAACATGAGCACCAGCACTGCTTTTATGCCTATGGATTCTGCCACAGCCATCCTTCTTAACAGCCTGCCCTGCAACATTAGTGGGAAGCTTATATTTACAATCCCCAGATCTATGACCATTCTTCCTACAAGTGGAACACCTCAAACACCTTCGACAGTTGGCTCTAACATGGCCAATTAACATGAAGTTGTAGCAAAAGTCTGGAACATATTCATAATCAATGACCAATAAAAATTTAAACTCTCTAGTATTCAAATAGACTATATCAACCAATGTTTAATTGAGGTAAAACTCAACCAGAATTCTAGCATAATGACCATATCTAGACAGTTTAGTTTCTTTGTCAAACTTAATTGGGGATCCCACTGGTAAGTCAATATATCATAGGATGTGCAGATTCTAGGAGAACCAGTTCATCCCTTTAATTCTAATCCAAGATTTATCCATGATGTTCCTATCAAGAGATAGATCAAACTAGGGATCCCGGTCTTGAAAGCACAGGAATCTTGGTTTGAGATTCCCAAAGCTGCAACTCCAAGCACAGAATTTAATCTCTTGCAAAGAGAATGTGATATAGAAAAAACCCATTCCTAAAGAAATGATTCACCAGCCATCAAAACCCCAAATTTCCAGCATCTGATTCCTCACATCATCAAGCTTTGATGGATTGTTCCTTATGAAGGGGGTGAGCTGTGCAATGATGGAATGCTTGCATTCCTTGATCTGGTCATCATTTTTTTTGGATTAGCCTCAAAAAAGGCATTCACCCCATTTATCAAAATCTGATTTCACTCAGGCATTGAATTGTGATGAAGAGTAGAGAAAAATCTGACATTCTCAGTAGGCTATAGTTCACAACCTTCATTAGATATCCAATTTGGTAGCTTCAGGTAGACGGAACCAGCTTGATGTGAGCCAGATCCAGCATTCGGCTTCGTCTTATCCTGTAACACAGATTCATCACGGATAACCACAAGACCCACAACATGTGTGGAAGCAGGCAACTCAAGGGTATCGAGCACCACCCGAGTGAAGGAGACCTTCTCAGCAGGATGCAGATCACAGTCTTCATCATATTTCTGATCAGTCAGCTTCATGGAGATGAAACCAACTTGATGTGAGCTATATCCAACATCTAGACTCATCGCATCCAGTAACACGGATTCATTAGGGATAAACACATAACCCACAACAGGTGTGGGATCGAGCAACTCGAGGGTACCGAGCACCGCCTGAGTGAAGGAGACCTTCTTTCCAAATTTGGGATCTGACCTAGAGTTCGCTGAGGTGCTTAAATCACCCAAGCAGGGCCAATCTTCAATATCCTCTCGAGACCCTCCATGTCAACGCCATTCATGGGAGAGGATGACGCCATCAAAGCTCAAAAGATGAGAATCACAACTGAATGCCATGGAAACCTAGAAGATCCACCCCCACTGTTCTCCATATTCTCCCATATATACTTATATATTAATAAATATATATAATTATATATATATTAGGTTTTTGGTGGTATAATTATATTTAAGCACAGACACCTCACACATAGGTCGGAAAGGTAGGTCATAACCCCCCCAAGTGGATAACCCACCCATAAAGCCTTATTTATTTAGTACATAACTCATAAGCCCAGTGGGAATGAAGCCCATTACATGGCCCATAGGCCAAGTGGGCATGAAATCCCACTACATGGCCTGTAGGCCCAAATTTTTGACCCAAAGGTCCACCGGTGAATAGTACTGCTACAGTACCTAGACTGCTACAATACTTATGACAGTGTCGTCGCCGCTACAGTTCCTACTACAGTGCCACCACCACTAGAGTGTCGTCAGTGCTACAGTCATCACCACTACAGTTCTGCTACAGTACCACTGCAAGTGCTGCTACAGTGTCTGCACACAATGGGTTTTGAACCCCCAACCTCGATGTAGTATTACGAGATGCTTACCACTAAATCAAACCCCGACTATATAATTATGAAAATATAAAAATTTTATAAATATATTTTTAATTATATGCAAATATTTATAAATATATTTATTTATAATTATAATTATAAATATATATATATATAAGATTTATCTTACAATAAGTATATATATATATATATATATTTTAAAGTAATATATAAATATGAATTATATAACTTTTAATAAAAAATTAATCTTATTTTCATAATTTTACATATAAAAAATTATCAAATTTATATTAGTCAAAATGTTTAATAGTTTATTTAAATAATAAATATATTTATTGTATTTATAATTATATATTAATAAATATATACATATATATAAATATATTTATAATTATATATAAATACTTTTGAAATATATTTATTTATAATTATAATTTTAAATAAATAAATACATATTTAAATAATTATAAAATTATAATAAATATATTTAAATAATAAATATATGTATTATATTTATAATTATATATAAATACTTTTTAAATATATTTGTTTATAATTATAATTATAAATATATATATATATATATATGATTATATGATTATAGTAAATATATTTAAATAATAAATATAGTTATTATATTTATAATTATATATATTTATATATTGCCAATGAGCCTGTACCTGAGTGGTAAAGGCTCCTGCTTGGCATCTAGAAGATCCTGGGTTCAAGCCCTGTTGGGCGTAGGTACTATTATAGTACTATGTAGGCGATGATGTAGGCATGATGCAGATAGACATTAATACATGCATGACACAGACTTAGTGATGTAATCAAGATGATGCAGGCATGACACTGTAATGGGCTTTCAGTCCATGTAATGGGGTTCATTCCCACGGGGCCTATGGTCCATGTACTAAATAAATAATAAAGTTTTTGTATTTGTTGACAACTAACCTTTTTGTATAAGAAAGTTTTTGTTATCTAGGAATCATATTCAGATTCATCGTAATGAGGTTTTAGTTGAGAATACTAAAATTTTGGATCCAATCAACAAGGGGGAGAAAGTTGCTTTCCGTATTCAGAAGTTCGGATTGATCATTACCATATACAGGTTTTTTTAATGAGATTTAATGGATGTAGAGGTATCAAAATCTTTATCATGTTTAGGTTCATCAACATGACATTCAAATAATCAGATCCAAAAGAATCAGTGGCAAAATTTGTTGTTTGCTGGAAGTTTGTATTTTCTGTAATCAGAGAAAGAAAGAAGTTTCTGAGTTAGAAAGAAAGAAGTTGATGAGTGAAGAAGTTGTTGTGTTGATGAAGAGATTTGAAAGAATATTATGAAGTCAAGAGTTATAAAGTTCCCATACTTTATAAACTAAACTAGATGATGATTTACTAATCATAAAGTTATCACAAATCATGAAAAGTTTCATGATAAAATCTTTTAAAGAAATGGTGGAGAGGTTTGAAGAATTTAAAAGTTGCAGTATGGATATTCCATCGTAATGAGGATTCCTTCAGATTCATAGAGAAAGAACCATAAATTGGATTCATAGAGAAAGAAATAGAAATCAGATTCACAGAGAAAGAAATAGAAATCACATTCACATAGAAATAAATAGAAATCGGATAGAAATCAGATTAAGACAGAGAAAGAAACAGAAATCAGATTGAGACTGAGAAATAAACAGAAATCGAATTGAGACTGAGAAATAAACAATATTCGTAATAACCAGATTATGAAAAAGACTCAAAAATAAAATTCCTAAAGTCGAAGAGGTCAAACTTGAAAATTAAATTTTGTATAAATATTGGAAAAATATAAGGAAGTTTGAAGAATTCAAAGGTTGAAGTATTAAATGTGAGATTTTTTTAGAGTTTTTTAAATTTGAGGAAGTGGGGAAAGTTTTCAAGTTTCCCGCTTTTGTTTTCTAAGTCGCTTATAAATACTCTCAGATCATTTGCTCTATGTGGACTTTTCACGCAAGTGGAAAAGGGGGAGCACTAAAGAAATCAAGTGAAAGTAATTGATGGCCAGAGATATCGTGAGGAGGATCAGATAACTGAATGTTTTTTTTACCATATTGAACAAGATCATATTGAGAATATCATATTTAGTTAATCGGATTGAGTCAATCGTACTGAGGTACATCATATTGAGTATTTGATCAGAGTTTGTTTTTTTCATATTGAGAATGGGTTCATCATATTGAGTCCATCGTATTCATAGAATCAGATCCAGAATCATTGTTTTAATAGAACCAGATCCAGCATCATTGTATTGAGAAAATCAAATCCATCCAAATCAGACTGAGGATTCTAACTGAGAAATTGTGGAGTAGTTTCAACAAAGTATTTATTCTTTTGTTTGGCTCAATTGTTTTATAATCAAACATTGTAAACTGAAGAGAGTCGGTATAATATTTCCTATAGATAGATTGAAGGTGTCTAATAGGATTTTTCATAAGTTGTATTCACTTCTTCATAATAGTAGATTTCCATAGACCTATGGGAGTGGCTATGGAAAGGATATAGGTTCTCACACTGAGACCGAACCTTGTAAATCTTATGTACTTTACTTTCTTTCCTACTTTAACATACATGAGTATTTACTAAAATTTGATAAGGAAATAAATCTTAACAGGTTACAAGGGTTAAGTTTCTAAAAGTTTTGAAACTTATAAAAAGTGAACAACTGATTCAACCCCCCCCCCCCTTCTTAGTTGTTATTCGATCCTTGGAACTTTAATTAGTATCAAATACATGCACCCTTGCTGAATCCTTATCATGGATAATATCAATTTTTTCAACAATAGATAAATTCCTACATTTGATGGAAAAAATTATGGCAGATGGAAAAATAGTATGATTCAGTATCTCTTATTTCTTGGCTTGGAAGTTGTTGATGCTGCTATTATTGGTTTTCCACTTATTGAGAAATATGATCCTATGACTTTTGCTGATAAAAGAAATATAGAAGTTGATGGGAAGGATAGAAATACAATCCTTATGTCCTTATCAAATAATTTTCATCAGAAGTTGATGGGTCTCAAAACTTCAAAAAGTATGTGGAACAAGATGAAAAGTGTTTTCGAAGGGAATATTAAAGTTAAGGAAGAAAAACTAAAAATATGGCATAGTAAGTATAAAGACATCAGAATGAGAGATGAAGAAACAATTGATGAATACTTTACTAGAGTAAATGGAATTTTTTGCAACATCAAAGGATTCAAAGTTGTATTGGAGGATTGAAAAATTACGAAGAAACTTAATAGAAACTTTTCAGATAGGTTTGATTCTAAAATTTATTCTTTAGAATACAAGGATGATTTATCTCTTAATAAATTGAAAAACCTTCTTATTTCTTATGAAATGAAGAAATATCCAATGTTTAAAAAGAAGATGAAAGTTGAAATAGATTTTAAATTTATGAGAAAGAAGAAAATACAAGATGTTAAAGAAGTTGATCCTTGTGAGTTTTAAGATAAAGAGGATGATGATTTGAACGAAAAAATCATATCTCTTATATCCAAGAACTATCAAAGAGGAATAGAAAAGTATGAAGGTAAATTTCCTCTCAAATGTTTTGAGTGTGATGGAATTAGAAACTTTTCTATGAATTTCCCTAAGAATAAAATTGGATAATATCATGATGATTCTGATGAAAAAACTCGATGGAAGAAGTGGGAAAAAATGATAAAGAAGAAAATTCATCTATAAAATACAAGAAGAAGTTTAATAGAAACAAAAGAAGTATGTTGAGTAAGAAAGTTGAATTAGAATCAACTGAAAAAAATTCTTATGAAGATGAAAGTTCAAAAAAATCAGAACCTTCATTACAAAAGATGAGAAAATAAAAGATTTTTTAGATAGTGAAGAAGGTGGCGAAGAATCTTTTAGAGAGTATCATCTCAGAACAAAACTTGTTACATTTCTTGAGCCAAAAAACTCTTAAGAAATAAATTAGAATAATGAAGAAATATTGTGAAGAAATTTTTAATGGAAGAAAATATGTCATTAAGGAGGAGGAAGAATACATCAAGGAGATTTTAAGTTACAAACTTAGAATTACAGAATAAGGAAAGATGATTGAAGATCTTAATAAGAATATGGAAGCTAAGGAAGAAGAAGTTAACAAGTTTCAATCAAAACTTTTTGATTCCAAAAGTACCTTGAGGAAGATGAAAAAAAAACTTCAACAAAGCTTCGGAAGTAAAATCAGATACTTATAAAGTTGCTGAGAAGGATCAATATGAGAATCAGGTGAAATCTTATCTTTCCAAAAATAATGTTTCATCTGATTCTTTTAACATTTCAGGTTCTGGAAAAAATATTGAGAAATCATGGGTGGAGAAAGGATTTGATAATCCTATCAATTCTACAAAAGTAGAAAACTAACTCAAAATAAAATATAGTCCACATCCTGAGTATGTTAGAGAGGAAAGAATTTACCAACCTCAACAAAGATTCTATAGAGAAAGATATTTATTAAATAGAAAATCAAGATTTTATGGATATTTCTTGTGTTGTGTAATCTATGGGCGTAGATATTATATTTTTTTTCACAAATTACCTCAACGAAGGTTTGAGAAATGTTGAAAAAATAGTGAAAGTAGAATAATAAAGTTTCTTAACTTATATAAAGTTGAAAAGGTGAATTCTCAAGATGTTAGAAACTTTCCAAAAAAACAATTTGATTGTTTAGAAGAAGTTTGTGGAAGATGTGATCTGTCTAGTCATCATACCAAGAGATTTATGACACTTCTTCTAGAACAAATTTCTTTTGATAGAAAAGAAAAGGAAGCTGAAAAAAAAAGAAAGTTGAGGAAAAATATTTTGTTGTTGAGACAACTTTGAAATAAAGTAAAAGGAACAAACCATGGATACTTGATAGTGGTTTTTCTTCACATATGACATATGAAATATGATATAAAAATATTAAAATATGTTTAAAGTCATGATGGAGGATAAGTTACCTTTGGTAATGATAGATCCTTAAAAGTTAAAGGAATCAAAGTGATTGATATTGAAGTGGAAAAGTTGAAATCCAAGGAAGTTTTATTTTTTGATGGGATAAAACATAACTTACTTAGTGTAAGTAAACTTTGTGATGATGGAAAATATGTTGTTTTTAGAAAATATTTTTGTATCATCAAAATTTTGAAAGATGGGAAAGTTATTACAAAAGGAGAAAGACCTAGTGGGAATCTCATTCAAATAAGATAATTCAACAATTCTTATTACTTGAGTTCTAAAGAAGAAAGAAAATTGTGGCACTGAAGACTTGGTCCCCTTGGGAAAAAAAACATAAATAAACTTTATAAATTTGATGTTGTCTAAAATCTTATAGAATTGAAAATAATAGATGAAGATGTTTGTATTAATTTCCCAAAAAAATATGACTAACAAAAGTCATACAAGAATTGATATTCAATATACCAGACCATTTGATCTTATTCATTCTAATTTATGTGGGATGATGAGACATCAATCAACAAAAGGAGGCTTATACTTTATCACTTTTATTGATGAATTCATATGGATGAAAAACATCATGCTTATGAAGCACAAGTCAGAGGCCATTGAAATATTCAAATTCTTCAGAAAACATATTGAGAAAGAAATGTGGGTTTCCATAAAGAAGTTGAGAATAGATAATGGTACTAAATTCACAAACAATAACTTTGAATATTATCAAAGAAAACATGGTATAAAACATTATTATAGTTCTCCCTATACTCCACAACAAACTAGAGTAGTAGAAAGAAATAATAGAAGCTTGATTGAAATGGAAAGAAGTATGTTAGCAAAATACAAACTTTTAGAATTCTATTAGAGAGAAGCTGTTAGCACTATTGTACATGTTCAAAATAGATTTTTATTAAGATTGGAAACCAACATGACTCCTTATGAAATGTGGTATAACAAAAAACCTTCATTGAAATAACTCAAAGTTTTTTGAAGTCCATGTTTTCTCAAAATAAAAAATATGGATTTGGGAAAGTTTGATGAGAAAGCTGAGGATGGAAATTTTATGGGTTATTTACTAAATAGAATAAGTTACAAATGTTGGAACAAATGTTTACAAAATTTTATGGACTCATATGATGTAAAGGTAATTTAAAATCAAAGTTCCTTAACAAAAGTTATTGAGAATGATGAGGAGGATAAACTGGAGAATTTCAACAATAGTGAATGTAATTCAAAACATCCTTATTAAGATGAATCATGTGGTGAGGAAAGTGAAGCTAGGAGAGAAAAATTAAAATTTACTACCTTACAAAAACATGTTGAGTCCGAAAACATTATTGGGAATCAGAAGTCACCAGTTCAAACAAGAAGGAAGTTGAGATTAGAAAATCACACTTCACTTATCTTAAAAGTTAAACCAGAATCGATTCTAGAGGCTATTCAACATAAAGAATGGGTGGATTCTATGAATAAAGAGTTGTATTAGATTTAGAAGAATGAAACATGGGAACATGTTCCATGTCCAGAAAATAAAAATGTTATCGGAACAAAATGGGTTTATAGAAACAAATTGAATGAGCATAAATAAGTTTCAAGAAACAAAGAAAGACTTGTTTTTAAAGGATATGCACAGGTGGAAGGTTTTGATTTTGATGAAACCTTTTCCACCATTTTAAGGCTAGAAACTATTCAAATATTTCTTTCAGTGCATGTTCATCGGAATTACAAAGTTTATCAGATAGATATAAAGTCAGATTTCATAAATGGTGAGATTGAGGAAGAAGTTTACATTGAAAAACCTTGTGGATTTCTACTTGACGAGGATGAAAAAAAGTTTATAAATTGAATAAAGATTTGTATGGGATGAAACAAGCTCCATGTACTTGGTATTCTAAACTTGATAATTTTTTGATAATGTTAAAATTTTCTAAAGGAAAAGATGATAGCAACTTATATGTGAAAGATGTTGACTCTGAAGCTCTAATTTTAATTGTTTATGTGGATGATATAATTTTATCTATGGATAGAGAAGATATTTGTAAAAAAATTTATAAATAAATGAAGAAGAATTTTGAAATGTCTATGTTAAGATAATTAACTTTCTTCCTTAACTTACAAGTTCAACAAAAGGAAAAATACATTTTCTTATCTCAAGAAATGTATGTTATAGAATTGTTAAAGAAGTTTGGGATGGAATAATACAAAGTCATTTCAACTCCTATTTATGTGAGAACAAAGCTGAGTAAAGATGAATATGGAATAAGTGCGAATCAGAAAGACTTTCAAAAGCTGATAGGAAGTCTTCTTTACCTTATAGGCTCAAGGCCTAATATTTTTTATGCTGGGACTTTGTGTTCTAGGTATAAATTTAATCCAAAAGAATCACATATATTGGCACCAAAATGGATTTTGTGATATTCCAAATGAACACTTCACATGGGATATTATACAAAATAAATAGCGAGATAAAGTATCATGGTTATACTAATACTGATTGAAATGAAGATTGTAATGACAAAAAATAAACCTTACGAGGAACATTTTTCTTGGGTGAATGTTATGTGAGTTAGAATATTAAGAAACAAAGTTTAGTAACTTTGAGCACAACTGAATCTGAATATTTTACAACTACTCAGGCTTGTACTCAAATTTTTTGGATGAAAGTTCAGTTGGAAGACTTGAAAGTAAAATTTTCTAAACCATTGAAGATCCTTTGTGATAATTAGAGTGTAATTGATCTTCCAAAAAATCTTGTTCAACATTCAATATAAAAACACATTAATATAAAGTTTCAATTTATAAAATAGAAAGTTACTGCTGGTGATGTTTTGTGGGAATAAATTTCAACAAATTATCATATTACTGATATCTTTACAAAAGAAATTCCAAAATAAAGTTTTGTGGAATTGAGTCTGCAACTTCATGTTCAGCCTCCTCCCATGTCTTTCTAAACCTCATAAGGAAGAAACACCATTGTGCTTTGGATTATGTTGAAAAAGGGAGAGATAAAGTAACAACTTTATAATTTTTAAGAAGTTTTTACTTATCTTTATTTAATGAATCTGAATCTATGATTATCATAAATTGTGAGAGAGAAAACGAAATTGAGAAAATAAAGAATGGGGGAGAGGAAAATAAAGTGTGAAAAGAAAAGTGAGGTGAGTTTATCTTTACATGGACACAAAATTTTCTTATCACTGAGGGATGAAATTCCTTCAAAAAAATTAATTTATCCAGTAGTGTGGTGTCAAGACACTCTCTTTTGAGAAAGGCTATGTTTTGATAAAAGTAAAAAACTTGAGTTATTTACAAAAGTTGAGTTGTGAAAAATTCTGAGAGTTTGAAAAATTATTAACAAGGGTTGTCAACAAATACAAAGGGGGAGATTGAAGAACCTTGTGATAAAATGTTTTAATAAAGTTTTGGTATTTGTTGACAACTGACCTTTTTATATAAGAATGTTTTTGTTATCCAAAAATCGTATTCAGATTCATTGTAATGAGGATGTTGAAAGTTCATATCCAAACAATATGAGGGAGAAATTTGTTTTCCGCATTCATAAGTTCGGATTGATCATCACCAAATACAGGTTTTCATAATGAGCTTTACCAGATGCAGAGGTTTTAGAAGCTTTATTGTATTCAGGTCCATTAGAATGACATTCAGATAATCAGATTCAAAAGAATTGGATGCAAGATTTTTTGTTTGGTGGAAGTTTGTCTTTTCCGTAATCATATAAAGAAAGAATTTAATGAGTTAGAAAGAAATAATTCTATGAGTGAAGAAGTCATTTTGTTACTGAAGAGTTTTGAAAGAAGATTATGAAGTCACGAGTTATAAAGTTCTCATACTTTCTAAACAAAATCAGATGCTACTTTTTTTATCATAAATTTCTCACAAATCATGAAAACTTTCATGATAAAAGATTTTGAAGAAATGGTAGAGAGGCTTGAAGAATTTAAAATTTTCAGTATGAAGATTCCATCATAATGAGGATTCCTTCAGATTCATAGAGAAAGAAACAGAAACTGGATTCACAGAGAAAGAAATAGAAATCGAATTCACAGATAAAGAAATAGAAATTAGATTGAGACTAAGAAAGAAATAGAATTTGGATTGAGAATAAGAAAGAAACAGAAATTGGATTGAGACTAAGAAAGAAACAGAAACTAGATTGAGATAATTATGAAGAAGACTCAAAAAGAAAATTGCAAAAGTCAAAGAGATCAAACTTGAAAATTCAATTTTTCATAAATCTTGGAGAAATCTAAGGAAGTTTGAAGAATTTAAAGATTTAAGTTTTAAATGTGATAGTTTTTCGGAGTTTTTAAATTTTGAGGAAGCGGGGAAAGTTTTCAAGTTTCCTGCTTTTTTTTAAGTCGCCTATAAATACTTGCTCAGATAATTTTCTCTGTGTGGAATTTGAACCCTAGAAGAAAAGATGGAGTGCTGAAGAAATCAAGTGAGAGTCATTGAAGGATAGAGATCTTGTGAGGAGGATCAGAAAGATGAATGTTTGTTTACTGGATTGAGCAATATTGTATTGAGAAATATTGTATTAAGAAGATCATATTTAGTCAATTAGATTGAGTCAATCAGACTAAGGTACATTGTATTGGGTATTTGAGTATAGTTTGAGTTTTTCATATTAATAATGGGATCATCGTATTGATTCCATCGTATTCAAAGAATCGGATCCAGACTCATCAGATCTAGACTCATAGCATTGAGAGAATCGGATCCAGCATCATTATATTGAGAAAATTAGATCCAGCCAAATCAGACTAAGGATTCGGACTGAGCAATTGTGGAGTAGTTTTAAAAAAGTCTTTATTCTTTTGTTTGGATTAATTGTTTTATAAGAAAACATTGTAAATCAATGGGATTCAGTATAATCTTTCCTATCGAGAGATAGAAGGTGTCTAACAGGAGTTGGCATAAGTTGTAGTCACTTCTTCATAATAGTGGATTTTCATAGACCCATAGGAGTGGCTATGGAAAAGATATAGGTTCTCACATTGAGGCCTAACCTTGTAAATATTATATGATTTACTTGTTTTCCAACTTTTTAAAGCATAAATATTTACTAAAAGTTGATAAGGAAATAAATCTTAACAGGTTGTAGGGGTTAAGTTTCTAAAAGTTTTAAAACTTATAAAAAGTGAACAACTAATTCAACCCCCCCCCCCCTTATCAGTTGTTATTCAATATTTGGAACTTCGGGTGGGCTATCCCTTTTGGGGGACTATGGTATGACTTTTCGGTCTATGAGTGTGGTGTATGTGTGTGTGTGTTTGAATGTAATTGTACCCCTAAGCGCATGTCTAGTGATGGAGGCAGGATGATGCAGGCATGACACTACACTAGGCTTTTGGGCCAAGTGATGGGCTTCATGCCCACTAGGATTATGGGTCATGTACTAAATAAATAAGGCTTGATGAATGAACTATCCCTTTGGGGGAATATGGTCCACCTTTCTGGTCTATGAGTGTGGTGTGTGTGTGTGTGTTTGAATGTAATTGTACCCCCAAGCACTGAATATATATAATTATATATTGATATAAACATATATAATTATATAAATATACCAAAGCGGTGTAGACCATTAGGTATAATTATATAAATATATAAATATATATAATTATATAAATATATTTATAATTATATAGAAATATTTTTAAATATATTTATTCATGATTATAATGAAAATAAATAAATAATTATAAAAATAATTATAAAATTATAAAAAAAATATTTAATAAACATGTGTATAATTATATACAAATATTTATAAATATATTTATTTATAATTATAATTATAAATAAATACATATATATTTAAATAATTATAAAATTATAATAAATATATTTAAATAATATATATATGTATATTATTTATAATTATATCAGAACGACACAAACCATGTATTAAAATCCATGGCTCTGTAAATTTATAATAAAAAGGGAATTATAGGGCAGAGATAGGGAAGGGAGCAAAGAAAACAAAATGGCATGAGAAGCACCACCAACAACATAAATCAAACATCAATCACTTTATTTTTGTGTCTGCTGCCACTTGCTCGAGAGTCGCCCCGACCTCTTGGGTGTCTACCTCTCTTCCACTGTTTGGGAGCTTTCCAATTGATATCATGATCATCCATACTTGATGAGTCATTAACCTCATCATTTCGAACAATGCCACAAGTAGAGTCATTCTTCATTAAAGAGACATCCCTATCCAGTGCATTGTCTCCAATTTTCTCATCATCCCAAGGGTTTCCAAATTCCTCATGAAATGCATCCTTACTATGATATTTATTAACAAATGTCAAGTAGAGTGAGTTTATTACTATTCCTAGAGTCCTTCAGGGCATTGAGACCCTCTTTAGGTATCTCCTTCCCTTCCAGTATACAACTAATAACAACACCCATTGCACCTTAAATTACATCTTACAGAGTATGTGAAGAGATTAGCAGAAAAACAACCTATAGAGAAGGTTTAGAAATAGCAAAAGATAATTCAGACCCATTCTTAACTGCCATAAGGGGTTCACTCTGCTCCTGATCAATTAGATAAACTTACTGTCTAGATATAGGATAAGGTGTTAGAGATTTTTTTCTAGAAGCAACCATCTGGAAGCCCTCATCGTCTACCTTCACTTTCCCTTTCCTTTTGTCAGTGATGGCCTCTTGTCGTTGATCACAATCAGTCACATCTTGAACAAAAGTCACACTGCCAGATTTCTCATAAGTAGATTTCTCATTCCTATTACACAAAACCTCTTTAAAGGAGAGGTTGTCCTTCACTACTTTCACCTCCTGCTGATTCCCAGACAATGCACAACCAGGAGGAGGGCAAGCCTGCTCAGTGGGAATCATTGGAGAATCCTCCAGCCAAGAAGCATGTGTCTCTGATACATGTGAGACATTGTCCACCATTACTTTCTTATTAGCCACAACTACTTACACATGCTTTATATATTTCACACGGTCCTATGCCATATGACCTTTATCATTGCATTTGCAGCAAGAAGCACTCTAAAGACATAACTCAATTGAATGCCCAACAAAGTTCCAAGCCATAAAATACAAAGGTTGTTGTTCATACTCAATTATCAAATGAATATCATCATTAGGGATAGAAAGAGTTACCATATCAATGATGGTGGTGCTAAGGTCCACCTTCACCAACATTTGTGCAAAATGGACAAACCATACTTGTTTTGTCACCCGATCCAATCTGATTGGAACACCAAGGGTAGTAGAGATGTCGTGTAGAATCTTGGGATAAAATCCAATTTATACCATAAATCCTCACCTAGACTTGCGCAAACGCTTTCCTAGCACTGGAAAGGTCAAAATCCAGACCCCAATCATGGAAGCGAAGAGTTCTAGGCTTTAGAGAAAGAGATCCAAAACCCGAAACTCGCTACATGAGCTCATTAAAGGGAAAGAGATAATAGAAAAATCCATGACTGATTGACACACATTTCCAAATAGAAAACCACTGAATTTCATAAACCCTATGAGTCAAATCCTCCAATATTCATGATTTTCCACCTTTTTGAAGAACAAGTCATGTGATAATCGAATTCTTACCCATGGAAATCCATTCTGAGACCGCATCAGCATTGGCTTCAACGAGGGCCAACGATCCCTTCTTGATGATCCGTCCAGTGATTGTTTCCCTAAACAAGGAAAGCGTCTGAAAACCTCCATCTGAGGCTGACACCCTAGGATCTTTGAACTTGCCATCCATCTGCGTATCTAAGGACCTTAAACCATTATTGCCAAGTGGAGATCAATTACCATCTGTGAACCTCCACTGTCGTCAGGAACTGTGGAGCTGCACCGCTTACTCTATCTCCCTATATTTATAATTATATATAAGTACTTTTTAAATATATTTATTTATAAATATAATTATATATATATATATATAATTATAGAATTATAATAAATATATTTAAATAATAAATATGTTTATTATAATTTTATAAATATATATATTTATATATTAATAAATATATATATAATTATATATAAATACTTTTTAAATATATTTATTTATAATTATAATTATAAATATATATATATAAAAATAAATATAAAATTATAATAAATATAGTTATTATATTTATAATTATATATATTGATATATTGATATAAATATCTATAATTATATAAATTTACCAAATCGGTGGGGACCAGGCAGCGGCAGCAACCAACGGAGCAGGCATCAATGGCGCGCGGGCTTTGTGGCCTCCGACGACGTGGCTTCCATGGGGGGTGGAAAACTCGATGTACCCGTTGCGGCGGTCATGCAGAGAGGCGGGCATGCCTCCATTGATGAATGTGGTTACTAGTGCAACATGACGGATCCTGTGTGGCGAAATTTGTCGACAGATGGATGATGGTCGGTGATGCCAGCATGTGGAGGAGGCCCCACCCTATAGTGGGGAGATGACGGGTCGAGGTAGTTGTTTATGACTCATGATATATATATTTGGTGATTGGGGGTAAAATTACAATGAAACATACACACACCACACACCCACAACCAAACAAGCATGTCATAGCCCCCCCAAAGGATAACTCACTCATCGAGGCTTTCTTATTTAATCTATTACATGCCCCATGTACCCTCTTCATTACAATGGCCCAACGCTACCACAAATCTTGTTTTTCACCTCGCACGTCTCTGCCTTCTGTCACTAGACCACTGTCAGGGCCCTCCATCCACGCCACCGTCCCTTCGCACATTGCCGCCTTCCATCACCAGCCCATTGTTGGGGCCCTCTATCCCTGGGGGCTATGGACTAGGTTATAACTTGGACATGTGGGTGTGTGTGTGTTTGATTGTAATTATACCACCAAACACCGAATATATATATATATATATATAATTCTTAAAAAATATATATATTTAAATAAAAATTATTATTATTATGATTAGATTTTTATCAATGCTTTTTTAGTGCTGATAGTCACTGATCTTTATCAGTGCTAAAAAAGCGCTAATAAAATATCGCTTTATCAATGCTAGAATTTTAGCACTGATAAAACCGCGTTTTATCAACGATTTTTTAAAATCGCTTTTAAAAGCCTTATTGGTTCCTATAAAAAGAGTCTTAACTGAGTTGTCTCCACTCGTACCTCCAAACTCTCGCGGAACCCTACCGCTGCCACTCTCGTTGAATCGTGTCGCCGTCGCCCCTCTCGATGAAGCAATCCTCTCCAAATCTAAGGTATATGTGTTGATTTACTTTGTGTTTCACTGGATCTGTACTATCGTGAATTTTGTGGCCTTTGTTGTCTGATTTGCACCATTTTCAGCAGTTCGACCTCGGCAGTCGTAGCGTCTAGCGGGTCCAATGATTTGTCATCGGTAGGCTCGGCGTTCGGCGGTTCAGCCTCACAACGCGGTCTAGAGATCGGTCACCCGCCCCCTACCGAAATCCCCCTCCCCTCCCACCCTTGTCGTCGTACGTTGCCCACCCTACCTCCCTATCAAGACCCCCTCCCCTCCCTCCCTTGACGCCATCTGCAGCCCACCCTCCCTCCCTTGGCATCGTTCGCCGCCCCCTCCCTCCCTTTCCATCGTCTGCCACCCGCCGCCCCTCCCTTACCATCGGCAGTCGCCCGCTGCCCCTCCCTTGTCGTCGACCGCCCCCACATATATAAGTATATAAGTATATATATATATATAATATAATTATACGAATATATTTATAATTATATACAAATATTTATTAATATATTTATTTATAATTAGAATTATAAATATATATATATATTTAAATAATTATAAAATTATAATAAATATATTTAAATAATATATATATATATATAATATTTATAATAAAATATACTCATATATTAATAAATATATATAATTATATATAGATATATATAATTATATATAATTATATAATTATATAAATATATTTATAATTATATTCAAATATTTATAAATATATTTATTTATAATTCGAATTATAAATATATATATATATATATATTTATAGTTATTTATAAAATTATAATAAATATATTTAAATAATAAATATATTTATTATATTTATTAATTAAGTCATAATTAATTAGAAAATATAAAAAATAATTTGTAACTACCTCATATTTAGTCTTAGTAATTTAATAATTATTTTGGATTAATTAATATTTAATATTTTTTAATAGTTGATAATTACAAGTTAGTATTAATGCTTTATATATTAGGTTCTTATAGGTACAATTATATTTAAACACACACACACACCTCATACACAGGCTGGAAAGACAATTCATAATCCCCCCAAAAGAATAGCGCACCCATCAAGCCTTATTTATTTAGTACATGACCCATAGGCCTAGTGGACATGAAGCCCATTACATTGCTTGTAGGCCCAGTGGATATGAAATCCCATTACATGGCCCTGGAGATCTGTAATTTTGACCCAAAGACCCTCCGATGAATAGTAATGCTATAGTACCTGGGCTGCTACACTCCTTGCTATAGTGTTGTCGCCGCTACAGTTCCTGCTACAGTACTTGTTAATTAATTACTAAATAATTAATGAATATGTTTAAAATTTTTTGTAATTAATTAATAAGTAGTCTTAATTAGTAATTTAAAAATTAATATTGATTAATTAATATTGAATATCACTTAGTATAATTATTACTAGTTAGTTTTAATCTTTATTAATTAATTACTATTTAATTAATAAACATGTATAATAATTTGTAATTAATTGTAATTATTACTTATTTACTAATAATAATCAATATTTATTATTAGCTAATTTATTAAAATGTAAATAATTACTATTTAGTAATAATTTATTATTCAAAAATATTATTAACTAATAATTAATAATAATTAGCAATCATTAAACATGATGAATTATTGTTAAGAAAATTAAAAATTACTATAACCATTTTAATTAATAATAATTAGGCTTAAATAGTATTTTCTTATTTTTTTAACTGATTACCAATTAATATCACATTAGTTAACAATAATTATAACTTATTATTATTTTATTATTATTTTTTTATTAAAAATAATAACAAATTTATTCATTACTAAATAATTTTTTACAGGTCTTTGATAAACCTTTAGAGGTAAAACTCAATAAAAATATTATTGATTTGAATTATGAAATGTTAGGGAACATTGATAGCATCAAATCTAATAATTGGATAATATATCGATAACAAATACTTATCCTCGAAAATGACAACTATATTTTTACAAAAAAAAAACAAATTTATAGGGGTAAAGATACAACAATGATAATTGTACTAGTGTTAGGAATACCACATACCATTGTTAATAACACACCCATGTATCAAGTTGTCTATTCCATAATTGGATTCCTATGTTAAGACGTGAGTTGAAGGAATTTCCCACATCACCCACTTGAATTAGATTTTCACTTTAGTCACTGAAATTCAGTCCTGAGACCAAAAGCCTTTTCCTTTTCAAATGTTGGGCTCACCTTATTTGAAAGACCTTTTTTTTGTATTTATTTATTTTTTAAAATATTAATATTACTGAATCAAATAGGATGGATACGAATCAAAAATGGATGGAAGTCAATTGTATGACAAAAGAGTATGAAGACGAGGTGAAAGAGTTCATGAAGTTTACAAATGATCATGCATATAACCCCTCTCAAATCATTTGTCCATTTTTACACTGTTGTTATTAAAGACTTATTAGTCCAAATGAGTTGGAAGACCACTTGATCTATCACGAAATAGATTGAAGTTATAAATTTTGGACTAAACATGTGACAAAAAGTGAATGTAACTAGTGACTAGGATAAGACTAGTGCGTTTTATGGATCATCTGATATGATTACAAGTATGGACAATAAAGAAGATTGTATCGAGGACGTGATTATAGGTGTGAATGGTGATGAAGATCGTATTGAGGAAACGATAATGACAGTTAAAGATGAACTTCATGATTGTCCAAATTTTTTTGAGAAGTTAAATAATTGTGCAAAGACATCATTGTATGCTGGTTTAAATATACAACATTGTCAGTTATACTGAAGTTGTATAATTTAAAAGCTAGAAACTGATGGAGTGATGTCAGTTTTACTGAACTACTTGTTCTCTTGAATGATATGCTCCCAGAAGATAATGAGATTCCTAGCCAAACATATGAAGTTAAACGAATACTACATTCAATGGAAACGATCTTTAAAAGAATACATGTCTTTCAAAATGATTGTATATTGTTTCACAAGAACCACAAATCACTTAAATAATTCCCAAAGTGTGGTGTTTCTCGATACAAGAAAGATGAATCGAGTCCTATGAAATTTTTATGGTACATTCCAATCATTCCAATGTTTAGGCGCCTATATGGAAGTGAGGATACTGCAAGGTAATTGATGTGCCACGCAGATACAAAAAATAAAGATAAGAAACTTCATCACCTGACCGACTCTCCTCAGTGGAAGATAATTGATCACGAGTATCCTGAATTTGAAAATGAGATGAGAAACCTTCATCTTGCGCTATCTACAGATGGAGTGAATCCTTTTGGTTTTCAAAGAAGCACTCATAGTACATGGTTGGTTATGTTTATAAATTATAACTTGTCACTGTGGTTATATATGAAACAAAAATACATTATGTTATTTATGCTTATATCAGGACCAAAACAACCTGATAATGATATTGATATTTATTTGGCTCTATTTATTGAATATTTGAAATTATTGTGAGATTTAGGTGTTACATTGTATGATGCTTACAAAAATAAAGATTTCACATTGAGATCCATGTTCTCGAGGATGATAAATGACTCTCCTGCTGATGGAAATTTGTCAGGATATATCATTAAAGGAACTCAATTGTGTCCTATTTGTGAACAAGGTATACAATCAATTAGGTTAAAACATTCATCGAAGACTATGTTTCTAGGACATCACATATTTATACTCCAGTGAAAAAAGTACCAATCTTGGATGACATCATTCGATGAGAGTTTATAAGAAATTACAACACCATATCCACTAAGAGGTGATCAACTATTTGAGAAAGTAAAAGATATAGACACTACTTTTGGTAAACCTTTTTCAAAAAATCACACAAAGCCCAGTTGAAAAAGTGATCATTTTTTTGAATTTCCATATTGGAATTGTCTATACATCAGACATTTTCTTGATGTTATGAATATTGAAAAAAAATGTTTGTAATAGTGTCATTGGCACGTCAATAAATGCACTTGGAAAAAAAGTATGAAATTAAGACTAGGTTGGACATGATTGGCATGTGAATACATGAAGAGTTGGTACCAATGAAGGTTGAAAAACATACTTTTCTTCCTCCAGCTACTTATACTCTTTCCAAGCAGGATAGATATCATTTTTTCAAATTCTTGAATGATGTAAAGGTTCCATAGGGGTATTCATAGAATATCAAGTATATCGTTTCAATGACTGATTTAAAGTTAAATGGTCTGAAATCACATGTTTTTCATGTTTTGATGCAAGATCCAATTCCTGTAGCTTTACGTTGCATGTTTTCAAAAATGCCCATCATAAATTAACCAAGCTCTGTTTCTTTTTCAAAGAAATATGCAGAAAAGTTATAGACCTAGAGAAATTATCAACTATGGAAAAAGAAATTAACATCATATTATGTGAATTGGAAATATTCTTCCCATCGGAATTCTTTGATATGATGGTTCACTTGATGATTCATTTGATATAAGAGATTAGTTTGTGATCCTATATATTATAGATGGATATACCCCATTTAATGGTACATGAATATTTTGAAAGGGTGTGTCAAAAATAAAAGTCGATCAGAGGGTTGTATTGCAAAGTAATATATTATTGAGGAAATTGTTGAATTCTATACCAACTACCTGTCTGATGTGGAAAGTGTTGGTCTGCTGAAATCTCGTCACAGTGGGCTTCTTGTGGATGAAGGAATTTCTAGAATAGAGTCACTATTACAGATTGGTAGCACTCCCACCTTTACATTTTATATAATTGTTTAGAGGTTGCCTCATATGTTGAAACCCATAAATAAATTATTAGGAATTTGAATCAATCAAGGTATGAAAGATAGATATCAAATACACATAATCAATAGTTTATAGGATGGTTTTGAGACCATATTTTTAAGGAGTTGGATGAAAATTTGGATTTAATTTTAGAATGACTTTGATGGATAGCCAGATGACCAACTGTGCATATGTTATCTTATAATGTTTGTTATTAATGGTTATATGTTCTATAAAAATGAACATAATGAAGGCGATACCATGAAAAATAGTGGAGGTACACTTGTGGATGAAGTGATGCATGTATATGATACCAAGGACAGAAATCCAATTTCTGAAAATATGTCATACTTTGGCATCATCAAACAAATATGGGAGTTGGATTATATAACATTTTAAGTGATGGCTTTTCAATGCAAGTGGGTTGATAACAGGAGTGCTGTTAAAATAGATGAATTAAGATTCGTGAAAATGGATTTCAATAAGGAAGTATATAAAGAAGAACTATTTATAATGACATCACAGGAAGTACACGTATTTTATGCTCTGGATCCTGCAAACTAAAAATGGTCAATTTTTTTGTTATCAAACAAAACCATTGAAGGGTCAGATGAAAATTCAATTGAGGATGACACTTTCATTAGGATGTTCCAATAATTTAGTAGTGGTCCCAATGTATATGGGGTCTTGTATGTTAGAGGAGACCACAATGAAGGGATTTGGATACTCGATAGAGGGGTCAAATCACTTCAACCTTTAAAAAAAGAGTTCAATAATCTGGTTATATATTTTTTGTAATATAAATTGTATTACCTCATGTTATTATCTGTTCCCTGCTACATTTATGTAATCTAAATTAAATGTTGAACCACTTCTGTAGATAATTACTTCCATACGTTTTGATACTATCAATCCTGAGGAACAAAAAGTTTCTCAACCTGTTATTGCTCCCAGTATAGAGGAACAACAACTTTCTACACTTGTCGATGCTACCAATCCAGAGGAACAACATATTGATGAATTCAAACTCAAGGAAATGGTAGAATACAAAGAACTGATGTTGTAGAAAAAACAGGAGTATCCTAGCATGATGGTGTTAGAAAAATTTATTAAGGTGAAAAGAAAAGGCATCAAATTTGAGGTTGGATAGAATGTGTGCGACCATCTTGTTAACCTCAACAAGGTCATGTTCAGTAGTTTCATTGGTCTCATCACTCAAAATTTCAAGCTAATTGATGTAGCTTCATGGCACCATGTTGTGCCCACACTTAAGACACTAATTTAGGAATAGATTAGGCTAACATTATGATATCTTTTCTTTATTTTACTAAAAAATAAAATAATAAAACACTGACTTACTTTTCATTATCCCTTGTAGAGTGCATTTATATTATATGAATCTCATAAGAAATTTGTATTAATGCTTGCTGGAAATACTCACAAAGGCTTTCACACAATTCTAATGAAATTTCATCTCAAAGACACTGAAGGGAAAATAAACTCGTACTCATCGCATATGTATGCACACCTGATAAGCCAAGAAGTGTGGTATGAATTTACTTGTCGTTGTGTGAAGATATCTTTTCAGGTGCATTGTGTATGACAATACATTGTTTGAAAATACATGTATTAATCACTTTTATTAAGAATTTTTTATTTATGAAACAATAACTGAGTGTTGAAAACAAGTGTTGGAGTTCATTCCCTAGAACCAACTTCTGTGTACTTTATGATAATTTGTATTCATATTTTTGAATATTAATAAACTTCTTATCACATTATTATTGTTCTTATATGTAACATAGTATGCGATAATGTTTTAAGGGTATTTGTCGCACTAAAAGGTCATAACAGTTCCCTGCTATGATGAGAATCTGAATGTGTGACGATGCTATTCTTGAATATATGTTCTATAATCATATGATATCATTTGAGGGACACAAATGTATAGGCTATCAATGGTGGAGAATCATAGGACTTTGAAGCACCTTCTCATGGTGTACCCACTTGGTAATATCTAGTAGGATATTATGAGAATGAGACCCTCCAGTAGGAAATCCAAATTATGTGTCATTTGATGTTCCTATCTGTGGACATGTGTATTGGTCCTTAGACTTTAATATTATTATTAATGACTATTATGAGTCACGTACTTTTATATATTGACAAAAATCATGATGACAGATGTTCACGGAGAGGTAGGATATGTTTGGTGCGTCACAAGTAATATTGCATTAATAAATAATGTGAGAAAAAGATTTATCCCTTATGTTCTTTAACAGAAGTTAATATCTCAGGTCTTTTGATGGAAATGATATATCCTAATTAAATTCATGGTCATGGTGTTCTATAGGCGATTTATATTTTCAGAAATTCAAAGAAAGAGACATTGAGCACATAAGTTGATGGCATCGACATGAAACCTGCTTGATTTGAGATATTGTGATAATTAGATTATATTACATAGTAAACATTGGTATGAGGTATCATGTCAGTAAGACATTAAATTCTTTCTCTATGGGTTCCTTGGGGTGTTGCTAGATGATAACCTTGGACTTGAGGCTATTCCACCTAATGCTACTGAAAAAGAGGCCTAGATGGTCACACACTAAGTGTATCCAGAATCTCAGTTAAATAATATATTATTATTTATTATTTAACAAGTTGAATAAATATTATTCTCACATGTGGTTTAATAATTATTCATGTATGTTTGATCACATATATCCTGTCATCAGTTATTCGATAGAATATAATGTGAGTGGGATATTTAATAAATATTTATTTGCTATTTAAGTGAATATAATATATATTTATTTATTGGTTAATAATGTAGTGATATTTATTTAATAAATAAATAGACATTATTCAAAGTCTAATAAATATTATGGAGGAATATCAGATCAATATTTTAGGTCTGGAGAGAAATAATAAATAATAAATATTATTTGATTAAATAATATTTAATTATAATTCGCAAGTTAAGCACATGTTAAGAAATAATGATATTATTATTATTTGAAATGAAGTTTCTCTAGGATTAAATAAATAATTAAGGTCACTTGTGAAATTATTTTATTTTAACCCTTCCAATATATAAACTCAATTATGTTATTTTTTCAATAATCCAATTCATTTTGTCTTGGTTGTGCACAACAGATTCAGAGAATTCTCTCAAGTCCTAGAGAGCTCCCTTATCCAAGAACACTCTCAATAATAGAGAGAAATATTTCTCCACTAGATCAAGGAGAATGCTTTAGAAATAGTTCTCAAAGTGATCAAAGGCATACAACGCAAGCACAAGAATCTGTCATGCTAGTACCCGAAGATTCCTTTAGCGACGTTTGAAGATTTTTGGAACATGTGTGGATCAACGCTAAAAGGAATCTGCACTTGATTCTTACAACACAACGATGGTGCACTGTAAATCTATCACCAGATCCATCAACGAAGAAAGAATTCCAACAAAGTTAATTCTTTAATTAATTAAATTAATTATAAATAAAATGTTATGTTCCTCCCTCTAGTTCCGATGTAATTTATATTTTTTAGTTCTTTGATTTAATTCTGTTGATCATGACGTTTAACATTTTATTAATTCTCAGGTTTATCATCGATCATGGAAAAAAACAAAGTTGGGAACCACCCATCGCATGCTTCCGTTGTGCTCGGAACCTACAGGTGGTATCAGATCAGCCACATAATTATTTTTAATTATTTAAAGATCATTAGTGATTTAATCATTTATAATTTAGTTTTTCAATTCAATTTTAATCATTATTTTAATCCAAATTGCAATATCTACTTCTTCCTCCTTCGTTTCTTGTAGATATAATCAAATCGATTGATTTAATGAATGAAATAAAATAGAAGATCCCATCCAGATGTTCTAGAGATTCTGGCTGGATAACACAGGAGTACACACCGTGTAATCAAAATTACACGTCATGTACTTGTGGTCAATGCATCATGAATTAATTCGAAAATTAATTAAAACCATATGAATTTTACATGTGGTACATTTAATTCCTTACATCTCATGTTGAATCGGCTAGGGTGGAACACATTCAATCGAAGTACATGCCGTGTAGCCCACCTACATGGCGTGTAGTCCCTTTAAGTTGCAGACGAGCCTTGTATTATTTTATATGGACTACCTAACTAGTGACTATGTAACTCAGATTAAACATGTCATTTGATCCCTTTTACACGCTATGTACTTCATTTTTCGAGGCACAATTTACATGTCGAGCCCCTAGGTGTGTGTCTCGAATAGACAATGAGATATGTACACATCGTTTACTTATACCAAATTACACAAATTTAAAATTTGTTTATTATATTATGTAAACCTTGAGACATGTTCTTATGTGTGCTCATTAAGTTGATAGAACATGTCATGTGATGAGTTTTAATATTTTTATACATATAAATGTTTAATTAATATCTGTGTAGTATTTAGATCTACATATCATGTATGATTCGTACTACATTTGTCACTCTACGTACATTAAAGTATAACACGTGACTAAAAATCATGTAATTCATGTAATTATACATTTCATGAAATTACATGATAAGGCATGTATGTCATATGTCACAAAAGTAAAACTATATATGAGTATAATACATTTTGGGTAGATTTGGACAAGTATTCACTGTGTTTCCTCCATGATACATTTATGTACATGGTTAATTTTAAATGAATTTATTTAATTTTTTTAAAATTATAATGGATGATAATCTCAAGGAAATTCAGATAAGAATTAATATAAAATAATTGATTAATTAAATATAATAATTAATTGATTTGAGCGTAATTTATCTTAAATAAGAATGATTAAGAATCGAATGTTAGTTTTATTAAATGTGTAATTTGTTTCATGCATGTGGATGATCATGAGCTATACCAAACATGTGTATGTGATTGGCTGAAAATCAATGTTGATGGTGCGGCTGCTGGGTCACCTGGGCCTTCAGGTTGTGGTGGTGTTTTTCATACTTATCTGGGCTTTGTCAAAGGATGTTTTCATCATTATATTGGGCAGGGCTCTGCCATTGAAGCTAAATTATGGGCCATGATCAAAGCTATTAAATATTCTGTTCATTTTGGTTGGCACTTTCTTTGGTTAGAATCAGACTCTATGGTGGTTGTGGATCTTCTCAAAAACCGATCCAGAAATGTTCCTTGGGTTTTAATGCCCCATTGGATTGAATGTCTATGTCTTATTGACACCATTTTCATTGAAGTGACTCATGCCTATAGGGAGTCCAATCAGGTCGTTGATGCTTTATCAAATAAGGTTATTGAGGAGTCAAGATCGGAATGGTATTTTTTGGTTCCTGATTGTTGTGTGCAATTTGTTGAGGCTGATGCATGTGGTAAGTTGTTTTCTCATCTTTGTAAACCTCCATTTTTATGCTTTGTCTTTGTAATTTATTTTTTAATAAAATTTGGTAGGGGTGGATCTTTGATTCACTCCTGGGCCTTTTGATTAAATTATTGGTATGTGTGTCTTATCTCCTATTATTATGTAAGGCTTGTGTGCTCATGGTTTCTTTTATGTAAACCCCTTTTTTCCCTCACCTGCATGTGAGTAAAAGACATATGTAAAGGATGGAGCTTCCAAGCTAGTGGTGGAAATTCAAGTTTGGAGGTGAAGTGAAACCAATCCAATGAGATACATAGGTGGAAAGGTAGAAATGTGGAAAGTTGTAACACAAACCTTAATCAATTCAAGGTGTTTTCCCCCTGGGTTAGCGATTAGTTTATAAACTGCTAGATAAACTAACCATTAGTATAATATCATGATCATAACACTTTATTATTTTATTTCTATCAATTTGCATGATTATTTCATTAAGTATGTTTTGTCGCAATCACATAATTTAATGAAATTAACAAGCATGCAAGATATAACTAAAATAAATTGGATTGTGAGTAAATATTGTCTAAGACATGGTTGATCACTTAAGTAAATCCACTTAATATTAAAAAGCATGTGATAAAGATAATAATTGAAAATTTATTCATAAAAGGATAAAATCCCTCAATTATATATATTATGTCGGTATAGCCTTCCACTACTTCAGTTAAAATTGAACCATAGTTCAAAGTGTTTGACCAACCAAAGTTGGGGTTCTTTCAATTATTGGGGAATTCTAACTTGATGTTTTAGGTTGAATTAAATTATTTTACATCAAGGGTTGACTACCAAAGAATTAATTTGTGTAACTAAGAGGAAAATGTTGAGGAAATATAAACGATTGATTTTAGGATTGGAGAGTCCACTCAATAGATCAAGGCAATGTGAGTTTATGTAGTTGAAATTTGGAATGACTACCTAAAACCATTAAAGTTGTTTGACCAACCAAAGTTGGGGTAATTAGAAGGGAAATATGGATACTTGTCACTAGAATATCTAAACAACATGATATTCTGAAGCCAATGGTGAGGGATATTAAGTTTCAATAAAATAGTGGGAGACTAATAAATATAAAATTTATTTATTTATCTAAATTTATCAGATAAAGTACTAAAATTTTTCTTATCTTATTTTGTAGAAATAGTATTAAAATGAAATCAAAAAATATCATTGTGATCCATACTTGAGAAGGATAACCTTCTCAATGGCGTGAATTTCCAAGAGTGGAAAAGGCACTTATGCGTTATACTTCACCACGAAAGTAAATTGTGTGTGCTGAAAGAACATTTTCCAGTTGTTCCTATTAATGAGGCAAGTGATGAAGAGATATTTCTCTATGAGAAACATCTGAATGATGCTACAAATGCTCAGTGCTTCATGTTATCATCCATGTCCAATGAGATTTTGAAGCAACATGAGGACATGGATGCATATAGCATGATGTCTCACCTTTGGGATCTCTATCAAGAGAAATCGAGAAAAGAGAGGTATGAGATCTTCAATGCTTTGTTTACCAATAAAATTGGAGAGTTTGTGCCAGATCGACCTCATGTAGTCAAGCTCATTGGCTACATTTAATGATTAAACATCTTAGGGATTAAATTCCCAGATGAGTTGCATATAGATCTCATACTTTCATCACTGCCTGAGACCTTCTCCAGTTTTACGGTCAATTACAATATGAGCAATAATGAGAAGAGTCTTTCAGAACTTCTTACTTTAATTTGCTAAGTGGATAAGGACATGGGGCGTGATAAACTCGCGATCCTTATGGTGAATAAGAAAAGTAAGAACAAGGAAAAGGGGCCCAATACCTATAAATAGTCTAAAGCTCCCGAGCACCGTCCTTCCAATAAGAGGAAGATCCAAATGTAAGGTAAAGAAAAGGAGGAAATATGCTTTACATGTGGAAAGTAAGACCACTGGAAGAGGAAATGCACCCATAATAAGGGGAAAATAAATGTGTTTTTTTTATTGAGTACAATCTTTCCATTTCTACACATTGGGTATTAGATACAGCTTGTGGTCCCCACATTTGTATCCAAATATAGGAACCAAGTATATTCCAAAAGATTTCCAGATGAGAGGTGGATCTGAGAGCTTCCAATGGAGTGAGGTTGGATGCCCTAGACATTAGTGAATACCACCTTTAATTGCCAACATGAATGATTTTGGTTTTAAAATATTGTTATGATGTACCTATGGTTACCAAGAATATAGTTTTTGTATCATACCTAGATACAGATGGGTTTATTTTCAAATTTGGAAATAAAAGTTGTTTCTTTTATAAGGACAGCATATGTTATGGTATGCTGCATTTAAATAATGGTATTTATGTATTAAATTATGAAAACAAAAATTTGGAAATTGATAACGAATCATGTTCACAAGACTAATATTACACTCAGTTTTGGCATCACCGTCTTGGTCATGTAAATGATAAGCATTTGACAAAGATCTATCAAGATGATTATTTAGAATCTTCTGGGCTAAAACCACTTGATAGATGTCATGATTATTTACAAGGAAAAATGACCAAACTACCATTTGGTGAACAGGATTAAAGAGCCACAGAGCTTCTAGGATTGGTACACACTGATGTGTATGGACCGTTTCCAGTAGAAGTTAGAGGTGAATATTCTTACTTCATAACTTTTACTAATGACTTGAGTAGATATGACTATGTCTATTTAATGAGTTATGAGTCCAAGCCCTTTGATAAATTAAATGAATTCAAGAATGAAGTAGATAATCAACTTAGTAAGAAGATAAATAAGCTTTGATTAGATCGAAGTGGTGAATATCTTAACCAAGAGTTCATCAACTCTCTATGGGAGTTTGGGATTCTATCTCAACTCACTTCACCTTATAAACCACAATGGAATGTTGTTAGTGAAAGGAGGAATCATACATTGTTAGACATGGTAAGGTTGATGATGATTCATGCAGATCTTCTATTATTCTTTTGGGGATATGCATTATAAACTGCATCATACACATTAAACTAAGTTCCAACTAAAGTGAAAAACAAAATTCCCTTCGAGTTATGGAGTGGAAAGAAACTCATTTTTTTGTATACACATGTATGAGGTTGCAGGATGTTTGTTGAGGCCATATCAGGAAACAAACTAACACCTTGAATCACAAAGTGTATCTTTATAGGGTATCCCAAGGAAAAAAAGGGATACTATCTATACAACCCCTCAGACAAGAAAGTGAATGTCACCAGACAAGTTTTCTTTCTTGAGAGGGAGCACATCCTCAAAAGAGATAGTGGGAGCATGATTGACTTCGATGAAGTTGATGTTCAAGATACACAAGAGTTGGTATAGGAATAGATTCCACAGATCCCCGTGGAAGAAGCACTTCCTAAAATACAAGTACTGCATAGGAGCGTAAGAGAGGTCAAAGAACCAGAGAGATATGGTTTTCTAGTCATCGATAATGGTGACTCATTACTGGGTGACAATGATGAACCTCTCTCCTACAAGGAGATAGTAGAAAACTCAGAAGCTGCAAGATAGAAAGAAGCCATGAATTCAAAAATGGATTCCATGTATCATAACTAAGTTTGGGTTTTGGTCGATGCACAAGTTGATGTAAAGCATGTTGGATGCAAATGGGTATTCATGAGAAAACTGTACATGGAAGATAAAGTAAATACCAATAAAGAAAGGCTAGTGGATAAAGGGTCTAAACAGTGTCAAATAATTGACTACGATGAAACCTTTTCACCAGTTTCCATGCTTAAATCCATCAGAATTCTAATTTCTATAGAAACTTACCATGACTATGATATTTGGCACATAGATGTCAAAACTACATTTCTTAATGAGAACCTTCAGGAAGATGTCTATATGACACAACCAGAAGGGTTTGTGACTCCAGGTGATTCCAAAAGAATTTACAAGTTGCAGAGATCCATTTATGAATTGAATCAAGCATCCAGGTCATAGAACATTTGATTCGATGAATCCATAAAAGAATTTGGTTTCATTAAGAACGAATGTGATATGTTTGTTTAAAAGAGGTTTAATAGAAATGTGGTTTTTATCCTAGTAGTATATGTTGATGATATATTACTTTTTGGAAATGACATACCAGTCTTACAGTCTGTCAAGGACTGGTTAAACAAGTGTTTCTCCATAAAGGACTTAGGTGAAGCAGTCTATATTCTAGGGATCAAGATCATTCATGATAGATCCAAGAGGTTACTTGGACTAAGTCAAAGTACATATGTTGACCAGTTACTAAAGAGATTTAGTATGAAACAATCCAAGAGAGAATTGGTTATAGTGTCACATGGTTTATATATTTCTAATAAAATGTGTCCTCAGACACAACAAGAGAAAGAGAGAATGAGAAAGGTCACAAATGATTCAGTGATAGGATCAATCTTGTATGTCATGTTATGTAATAGACTTGATGTTGTCTATTCATTGACCATGGTAGAAATATATCAACCAGATCTAGGAGAAAACATTAGACTATTTTTAAGGCTATCCTTAAGTATCTGAGAAGAACTAAGGATACATTCCTGGTGTATGGAGGAGATGAGGAGCTGGTCATCAGAGGTTATACTGATTCTAGTTTTCAGACAGATCAGAATGATTTTAATTCATAATCAGGATAAGTTTTTTTATCTCAAAGGATGAGCTGTGAGCTGGAAAAATTTAAATTACCCAGTTGTCACTGATTCTATAGTGGAGTCCGAGTATATAGAGGCTTATGATACAGCCAATAAATCCATTTAGATTCGGAACTTTGTCCAGGATCTTGATGTGGTACCTAGTAGTAAAGACTATATCACATTTTATTTTGGTAATAATACAGTGGTGGATCTTGTATAAGAGTTAAGGTCACACCAACAGACAAAGCACATAATCCATAAGTATCACCTCTTGAGGGATTTTTATCAAAGGGGTGAAGTTATAGTGAGTAGAGTACCCACAGAATAGAATGTGGTGGACCCCTTGACTAAAGTCTTGTCTCAGCAGAAGCATGAGTATCATGTGAGAGCTAGTGGACTGAAGGTTGTTAGTAATTGACTCTAGTGTATGTGATAATTTTTTGGAGTTGGTACCCTATAACCAAATTATGTGTAATTTATGATAACATGTATTCATAGTTTAGAATATTAATAAACTCCTTATCACATCATGATTGTTCTTCTGTATAACATAGTATTTGATAATGTCATAAGGGTGGTTGTCGCACTAAAAGGTCATAGAATTTCCCCACTATGATGAGAACTCGAACGTGCTACGACACTATTCTTGAATATATATTCTATATCCAGATGATATCATTTGAGAGACACAAATGATATAGGCTATCAGGGGTGGAGACTCATATGACTTTAAGTCACCTTCTCATAGTGTACACCCATGGTAATATCCAGTAGGATATTATGAGAACGAGACCCACCAGTAGGAAATACATATTTATATATGTCATTTGATGTTCCTATCTACGGACGTGTTTATTGGTCCTTAAAGTTTAATATTATTATTAATGAGTATTATTTTTCATGTACATTGATATAAATGTGATGATAGTTGTTCATGGTGAGGTAGGATACGTTGGGTGCGTCACGAGTAATATTTCATTAATGAATAATGAAAGAAAGGATTTATCCTTTCTATTCTTTAACATAAGTTAATATCTCAAGACCTTTGGTGGAAATGATATAGCCTAAATAAATCAATGGTCATGGTGTTCTATAGGAAAGTTCTATTTTTAGAAAGTCAAAGAAAGAGACATCAAACACATAGGTTGATGGCATCGACATACAACCTGCTTGATTGGTGATATTGTGATAAAGGGAATAGATTACATAGTTAGCATTTTCAGGAGGTATCATGTCATTGCGGCACCAACTTCTTTCTCTATGAGTGTCTTGGCATGTTTCTAGAAGATAAATTTGAACTTTAGTCTGCTCAGTCTAATTCCACTAAGAAAGAGATCTAGAATGTCACACGCTAAATGTATCCAGAATCTCAATTAAATAATATATTTTTATTTATTATTTAACAAGTTGAATAAATATTATTTCCACATATGTTTTAATAATTATTCAAGTATGTTTGATCGCATATATCCTGTCACCAGTTATTTGAGAGAATATAATGTGAGCCAAATATTTAATAAATATTTATTTTCTATTTAAGTGGATATAATAGTTATTTATTTATCGAAAAATAATGCAGTGATATTTATTTAATAAATAAATAGAGAATATTCAAGGTCCAATAAATATTATAAAGGAATGGAGGACTGAGATTTTAGGCCCGACCAGAAATAATAAATTTTGAATATTAATAGATTAAATAATATTTAATTATAATTCTCAAGTTAACACATGTCAAGAAATAATGATATTATTATCATTATTTGACACGAGGTTTCACTAGAATTAAATAATTAATTAAGGTCACTTGTGCAATTATTTTATTTTAACCCTAGCAATATATAAACTCAATTATTTTATTTTCTCAACAAGCCAATTCATTTTGTCTTGGTTGTGCACAATGAATTTGGGGAATTCTCTCAAAACCTAGAGAGCTCCCTTATCCAAGAATGGTCCCAAGAATGGAGAGAAATCTTCCTCCACTGGATCAAAGAGAACGTCTTGGAAGTGGTTCTCGAAGTGATTAAAGGTGAATGAAGCAAGCGCAAGGATCTGTCGTGCTAGCACCTAGAGATTCCTTCGACAACGTTTGTAAATTCATGGAACACACGTGGATCACCACTAGAGGGAATATGCACTTGATTCCTAAAACGCAACGATGGTGCACCGCATACCTATTACCGGATCCATCAACAAAGAAATAATTCCAACAAAGGCAATTATTTAATTAATTAAAATAATTATAAATAATATGTAATGATCATCCCTCTAGTTCTGGCGTAATTTATATTGTCTGATTCTTTGATTTAATTCAGTTGATCACGACATTCAACGTTGTGTTAAATATCAGATTAATCATCGATCATTGAAAAAAGAAAATTTGGTCACCGCCCATCACACACTTCTATTATGACCAGAACCTATAATAAGGAACGGGCAGCAAAACCAAAGTACCTTTATCATAAAGCAAGGATATGGTACGCTTCACTTGAAAAAAAAATTGTTACGTATTTTAAATCTACTGTAATACTTTTATGTGACATGAAACAAAAAAATAATTATGTTCTTCTATTTATATGTAGATTGATGAATCCAAATTCAAAGACACTTCCATCTCATGTCATGTGCTATGGAAGGAGGAATGTGTAAATAAAGATTGAATGCTAATAGATGAAAACACACAAAAGTGTGAGAAACATGTTTAAGTATGACATAATACAAAAATTTCTTTAAATTTATATTACATAACAATGATTACTTATTTTCCTATATTTTATATCTGATTTGTACATAGGAATCATCAATAACTGTACTGGATGAACACCTACTATCAGCAGCCTTAAAATAGCCAGAACAATATGACCGCGTCAGAGGTGCGCATTTTGGAGTGACATCCCGAACATATTTTAAGAAAATAAAAAGAACATGGGGATAAATATAAACAAATGGAAGAGTTGTGGGCACAATTAGATGACATTGCAGAAAAATATAACTGGCAGTCTGAGTTGCTATAAAATGTTATGGGGGAATTAAAGAGAAGAAACAACCCAAGAATAACCACTGCAAGATGATCCCACCCCACCCCCACCATCTTTGAGGTGAGTCATTCCCCTCAAAGAGCTGTCTTAGATGAGACAATCAATATTCTAAAAACAATTTCTATGAAATATGAATCAAGAATACACTGATACCTTTCCTATACTGATATTCTATAAGGTGAAAATGACTGTGATTTATATCTATCAACACCCACTTATCACCATGTTGTGAGGGATAACATCTTTAATATCCAAGAAGACACTCTACACAACAAACAAACTTACAACATGTCATGTTAGAGTAAGGATTACCATTGCTCATGAGCTGATCATCGAGCTACATGTTCCACTTGGTGATGCAGATATTCATACCGTCGAGCAAGATATTGGAACATTCGTAGCATGGTTGTTAGATCTTGTAAAAAAACATGTTGACAAGGAGGTATTCATTTCCAATTTATTTTTCATACTAAACCAATAACAATTAATGAAAAAATGTTTGAACTGATGAATGTTATTACAGATGGATAAAGGGAAGGGGTGAAACAAAAGGTCGAATCAAAATCATCTAAAGGATCCCAACTTATCGAAAAGATCTTCAGAAAGCACTTTTACCCCCCATTCAATTTTCATATTTACTAATGTTGAGTCAATAAGGTTTCCTTATGACATTTCCATTCATTTATGTTTTAAAAATCACAAAAACTCTATCTTAAAGAAAAATGTATTTTATCTTGATAAGGAAAATTTTCCTTCCTTAAGGAAAATTTCCTTCCTCAAGGAAATTTTTTTCCCTTACCCTGTTTTTCTTTCATAAGGAAAATTTTCCTTCCCCAAGGAAAATTTATCCTTACCTTGTTTTCATTGTTCTATCATAATTTTATAAATGTAAAATTAGGTTTGTATCCAAAACCTCAGAATCCTATAATTACTTAGATATGAAACATTTTGTTTTAGGATCCAAATTCTGATTACAAACTTTTATGAAGTTCAACTCTGAATTCTGATTACAAACTTTTATGAAGTTTGACTCCAAATTCTGATTATGAACTTTTATGAAGTTCGACTCCGAATTATGATTACAAAATTTTGTGAAGTTCGAATCCGAATTCTGGTTATGAATTCTTATGAATTCAAACTATGAATTATGGTTACGAATTCCAATGAATTCAGACTCCGAATTCTAGTTACAAATTCTTATGAATTTAGACTCCGAATTCTGGTTACGAATTCTTATGAAATCATACTCCAAATTCTGGTTACAAATTCTTATGAATTCAGACTCTAAATTCTGGTTACGAATTCTTATGAATTCTAACTCAGAGTCCAGGTTACGAATTCATGAGTTATAACTCCAAATTCCTTGATAAACAGAATCTAAATATCATGTATTATAGACTCCGAATATTAAATTTTCTTAGACTCCAAATTTTCAATTTTTCTTAGACTCTGAAAAATTGATTTTGGTTATGCAATCATATTTTATCTATTCTTGATATAGTTATAAAATGATGTCATACATTCTGTTTCTAACCAACCGTTGTTTGAGTGCCACATATATAGGTCCCTCTGAGATTCGGAGGAGGGATCCGACCATTGGAGATATGCCTATAAATAGGAGATCATTTGAACAAGATCAACACACTTGATGGACTGTTCTACAACTCTAGAGATTGCATGATGTTGAAGTGATTTCTAGAGAGAGAATCACATGCTTAGTGCATACTGAACATCTTGTTCAGATTGCTTCGTGCGACTCTGAATGTAGCTGAGTACATTCGAGTGCTTCTGGGGATAGAAAGACAGAGGTGCTGACTACCTTAAAGTTCGAGGAGTTCCTTACTGAGGAAGAAAGAGGTGCCTACTACCTTGAAGTTGAGGGCTTGCAAGGATAGAAAGACAGACTCCGATACTCTTATCGAGGGCTTACCATGATGTGGGTAAGACAGACTTTCTTGAAAGTATAAATCAAGGGACCTTTATCCAAGGTTGTTGGATACCCTTCTCTTTAGGTTAAAAGATTTCATACTTGTTACTTGTATTGTTTCAAGTTTGTTTTTCCGCTACATTTTTGATTTTTAAGGAAAGTATAACTATCTTATACTTCCTTATCTTTGTATACTCTGATTAGTAAGATTCTATATTCTTTAAGGTAGAATCTTTATCTTGTAAACTTTTCTTAAGTTTCATTTCTGGAACCATGTTTCCGAAATCTAGCAAGTTTATAGAACTAAGAGGTCTTGTGAATTTACCTTGTTTAACTTTGTTAAACATAGTTTTCTGTAACCAACTTTAAAGGTTCCAAAGGAATTTTTAAAGTATGCAATTCACCCCCCCTCTTGTATATTGAGCATCTACATTACTATTTAGATCCTAAAATTCGTATTAGAGAAGGTCTCTGAAATACTTATATTCACATATAAGTTTTTCCTTACTCAGTTTTTTATTGTTCTATATTTTTCCTTGCTTAGGAATATTTTTTCCTTGATTCTGAACTTTTTCTATTAACAAGTTTGTGTGGAAAGATATTTTTCTTAAGATAACAAGAATGAATCTTGGTTCCATAGACAATCTAAATCCTAATAGAGTACCTATTTTTTATGGAAATGATTGTAAATATTGGATAGATCGTATGAAGACTTTTGTTATCAACACTAGAGTAGATAATTTTGTTATACTTACTAGAGGATATAAAATCTCTGAAAAGGAAGTTAGTACTTTCACCAATCAAGAAAAGTATGAATATCAACTAAATTATAAGGTACACAATACTTTGCTTTGTTCTATGACTATAAATATATATAGCCAAATTTCATCTTGTGAAGCAGCAAATTTTATTTGGAAGAAGCTTTAAGTTACTCATTTTGGAACTTCAAAAGTTATTGAAACAAGGAGAGCCATGCTTAGATATGAATATCATGGTTTTTGCTTTCCTTATGGAGAACCCATTTGTAAGGTACAACAAAGGTTCATGACTATTGTTAACAGTTTATAATCCATGGGTGAAAAAGGATTAGATGGTGAAGCCCTTGTGGACAAGATCATAGACATGATGCCCAATGAGTGGGAATCCAAGAGAACAGCTATAGATGAGAATAGGAAAGTTACTCAGATTTCTCTTTATGAACTTTTTGGAACTCTTCTTCAACATGAAACCAGAATAAAGAGAGATGCTGATAATATTAAGAAGAAAAATGGAAATGGTAGTGTTGATTTTACAACAACTTCAAATCATATGAAATCCAAGACTCCTGAGAGAGTTACAAGATCCAAGTCTAAGAAGACTGTTATTCAATCTGAATCTAGTGGAAGTGAATCTTCAGAAAATGAATTATCCAACCTTGCTAGAAGGATGAACAAGATTGTTGGACAGAATAACTTTCAGTCTAGATACAAGAAGAAGGAAAGGAAAGACATGAAATACTTTGAAGTCACATGCTATGAATGTAAAAGAGTTGGAAATATAAGTCTATATTGTACTATTCTTAAAAAGAAGGATAGGAAGGAAAATCATTCTGAAAGAAATAGAAAAAAGTACTACAAGGATAAGGCTAAGAAAGTCTTGAAGGCTAATGACACCTGGAGTGCTAGTGGTGGAGACTCTTCTGATGAATCATCAGAGTATGAATCATCTGGATAGAAGAATCTTGGATTATTATCCAAATTACCTATTGAAAATCATTGTCTAATGGCTAAGTTACATAATGCTGAATCCATGACTAATGTTTCTCTGAATACAAATTATAGTGGTGATAAATATTATAACTCTTCAGATGAAGAATCTTCTTCTGATGAAGATAATAATTTACCTACCTATGAAGAAGATTCTATATTTTCTAAACTCCTTGAGAATGAGAATTAAAAACTCATGAAAAAGCTTGATAAGGAAAATTCTAGAAATACTATTATTACTAAGAAAATATCATATCTTTCTAAAGATCTTGATAAGAAAATTCATGATTTTGAAAGTATCTCAAAAAATCTTGAGGAAGTAAATTCTGAGAAGGATAAACTTTCTAAGGATCTAGAAAAAGTAATTTCTAAGAAAAATGTTTTAGATGCTATCTCTAGTTCCAAAGCTATTGATTTTGAGGATAAGAACTTGGTTATCAAACTCAAGTCCAAAATTTTTTATTTACGGAAGTGTTTGTCAAACTTTACCTTAGGTAAGGAAAATTTTGATAAGATGTATTCTCAAATATGACCTATAAGGAATAATTTTGGTTTTGGTTATACCAATTCTAAACCTATTTTTAGTAACAACTACTTTGTTCCTCAAAGTGCTTCATTCTGCACCAAATGTCAGTGTGGTGGCCATTGGGCAAAAAGTTGTTCCTTAAATAAAACCCAGTCTTTAGGATTTCATAAAGCTTATTTTTCTAAGAAAATGTGGGTGCCTAAGATTTTTCTTTTTGATGTTTTCGGATCCAAGAAATTTTGGGTTCTGAAAGTCTAACACTCTCATTTTCAAGAAAATAGAGAAGGTACCAATAGCAATACATGGTACATGAATAGTGGATGTTCCCGGTATATGAATGGTAACAAAAACTTCTTTGAAAAGGTTATTAAGACGAAAGGAAGAAAAGTAACTTTCGGAGATAATGGTCAGGGAGAAATTATTGGTATAGGTAATGTTGTTCTTCTTGGAAAAACTTTGATTTCAAACATTTTGTTTGTTAAGGGTCTTAAGAACAACCTCGTTAGCATAATCCAATTATGTGATGAAGGATACCTTGTAAATTTTAGGAATGATAAGTGTTTAGTACACAATTACAAGGAAGAGTTTATTCTTTCTGCCCATAGTTAAGAGAATGTATAAACACTAAACTTAAAAGACCTTAGGAGACAAGATCTACCTTGCCTTAGTGCAATGGAAGATCATTCTTGGTTATGTAATAGAAGGTTAGGACACTGTAACCTTAGGAACCTATGTAAACTTTCTAAGAAAAGACTTGTTAAGGATCTACCGGATCTTATATTTTATTCTTCAAAAGTTTTTGATCCTTATCAATATGGAAAGAAACATAAATCTATCTTTAAATCAATCGGTGAAGTCACAAAATCTGATGCATTACAGTTGGTGCATATGGATCTTTTTGGTCCAACACAAACTGGAAGCATTGGGGGAAAATATTATGTGTTTGTCTTAGTTGATGATTACACTAGATTTACGTGGGTCTAATTTCTAGTAAAGAAGTATAAATATTTTTCTTATTTCAAAAGTTTTAGAGCCCAAGTTAAAAATGAGAAAAAACTTCCTTTGGTAACTATTCATAGTGATCATGGATGAGAATCTCAAAATTCTGATTTTGAAACTTTTTGTAGTAGAAAAGGAATTACTCATAACTTCTCAGCACCAAGAACTCCTCAACAAAATGGTGTTGTTGAAAGAAGAAATAGAATTCTTCAAGAGATAACAATAATCATGATGAGTGAATATTCTATAGCAAAACATTTTTGGGCTGAAGCTGTAAGTACTATTGTCATACTATAAATCGTGTTTTGGTTAGACCTTTTCTTAATAAAACCCAATATGAGTTATGGAATGGTAGAAAACCTAGACTTTCCTACTTCAAGGTTTTTGGTTTCAAAGTATTCATTTTGAATACTAAATATAATTTTCATAAATTAGCACCAAAATCTGATGAAGTAATTTTCTTAGGATACTCCGCAACTTCTAAGGCTTATAGAGTTTTCAATAAAAATACTTGTACTGTTGAAGAAACAGTACGTGTTAAATTTGATGAAATTGATCATTTTTTTTAAACAACCTCAACCTACATCCTCATATGCGTTTTCAAAAATTGATTTTCAACCCTTGATAGAAGATTCTTCTGATAAGGAAAATGTTCAAGAAAATGTTTATTAGACATTCACCCCAGAAGACTTCCTACAATATATTGATGAGCAGGTTTTACAAAAATCAAATTAGTTGTTTCTAAAGAATCATCCCAGTGATAGTATCATTGGTGATGTGAATCAACCTATAAGGACTAGAAGTTCCTTGAGGAATGAAGTATAACATCTAGCATTTCTTTCCCAATTAGAACCAAAAATCATTGATGAAGCTTTAGGTGATGATGATTGGATCAAATCCATGAAAGATGAGCGAAATGAGTTCGAAAGGAATAAAGTCTGGACCTTGGTTGAGTGACCTAAGGAAACTACTGTGATTGGAGTAAAATGAATTTTCAGAAATAAGTGTGATGAAAATGGGATCATAGTAAGAAATAGGGCTAGATTAGTTGCTAAAGGCTATAATCAACAAGAAGTAATAGACTATGAAGAAACCTATGCTCCGGTAGCTATACCTGAATCTATTCGTATTTTACTTGCCTTTACAACATTCTTTAATTTCAAACTTTTTCAAATGAATTTGAAATGTGCTTTCCTTAATGGTTATGTCCAAGAGGAAGTTTTTTTGATAAACCTTATGGTTTTGAAGATAAAAAACATCCTAATCGTGTTTTTAAACTTACCAAAGCTTTATATGGCCTTAAACAATCTCCTAGAGCTTGGTATGATAGACTTACAGAATTTTTGCTTCAAAATAAATATGTTAATGGAAATGCAAATCCAACCCTTTTTATAAATAAAGATAAGAAAAATGTTTTGATTGTTCAAATTTTTGTTGATGAAATTATATTTGGTTCAACTCAGCAATCTTTAACTGATTCCTTTGCGGATCTAATGAAATATGAGTTTGAAATGAGTATGATAGGTGAGTTAGCTTTTTTCCTTGGTTTTCAGATTTCTCAAAAACCAGAAGGAACCTATATATCTCAACATAAGTATATTAAATATCTTATTAAAAAGTATGGATATGACAACACTGAGAGTATTAGTACTCCCATTGGTACCTCAAATTCACTTGATCTTTATGAAGCTGGAAAACCAGTGGATCAGACAAATTTTAGAGGTATGATAGGAAGTTCACTGTACTTGATAGTTAGTCGTCCAGACTTAATGTTTTTAGTATGCTTATGTGCAAGATATGAATCCAATCCTAAGGAATCACATTTAAAGGCAATGAAAAGAATTTTTTTCTACTTAAAGGGAACTATGGATTTGGGACTATTTTACACTTCTGAAAATGATTTTGTTTTAAAAAAAATTTCAGATGCTGATTTTGGTGGGTGTAAAATGGATAGGAAGAGTATATCAGAAACTTTTCATTTCTTAGGAGATTCATTAGTTTCTTATTCATGCAAGAAGCAACACTCAGTAGCATTTTCCACTACTGAAGCTGAATATGTAGCAGCTGGAAGTTGTTGTGCTCAAGTGTTGTGGATGCAACACACACTCACAGACTATGGTATGAGTTTTACCAAAACACAATTTTTTTGTGATAATACTAGTGTCATTTATCTTAGTAAAAACTTTTCACATCACTCTCATGCAAAACACATAGATATTAGGCATCACTTTCTTAGGGATCACACACAAAAAGGAGATCTCATTCTTCAATTTATCGGATTGCAAGATCAACTTGCTGATATTTTTACAAAATCTTTACCCTCTAATATATTTGAATACATTAAATAGAAGTTAGAAATGATAATCATTAGGTAATCTTCCTTATTAACTTTCTGTTGAAATCTATCTCCTTACAGTAATAAAATCCTTTTCATATGGGGAGTACATTTGTTTGTTAGATTTTGAAAAAAATTCATAGTTAGTTTTCAAAAAATTTCGTAATGAAAATTTTCGTAATGGAATTTTCATAATGAAGATTTTTGTTCTTGAAATTTTCGTAATGGAATCTTCATAATGAATATTTTAGTTCTTGAAATTTTCATAATGGAATTTTCTTAATGAAGATTTTAGTTCTTGAAATTTTTGTAATGAAATTTTCATAATGAAATTTTTTGTAGTTAGATTTTCTAAATTTCTCGTAATGAAAATTTTCAAAGTAAGATTTTCAAAATATTTCATAATGAAATTTTCCTAATGAAGATTTTCGTACTCAAAATTTTTGTAATGGAAATTTTCGTACTCAAATGTTCGCAATGAAATTGTTTGTACTTAGATTTTTCATAATGAGTTTTTCGTAGTCAGGTTTTTTTTAAAAAAATTCTTCAAAAAATAATTTTACCTATTACGAACAATCTTCTTGGAAATCTGAAAGGTATGATTCCCCAAGTTTTTGTAATCATATTTTACTTGTTGGTATTTTGTTTTAAAATCTTTAGATTCTCTTTTCCTGGAATACGAATGTTTTTCAAACCTCAAAAGGTCGGATCCTACCAAATTTTCCTTGTGGCTATCATATCAACCGTTAGATCTGATCAAGAGTTTTCTCAACCATTAGATTGAGTTTGGAAGATGAAGTGTCACCTCTAATACCTATATAAAGGAACCCTGATGGTGATCCCACATCGACTCTCAAACTTTTGCGTGTCGAAGCTCTACCCCTCTACATAAGGTCGTTCTGAACTTCTCAGAGTTTTCTCAAATCCAAATGTCTATAGAAGAATCCTCTCAGAAATATATGTCTACTGTGAAGCCAATCTCAAAGTGGAAAGTCTATAGAGAAAGGTTGGTGCATCTGAATTTCTTCACCAAGTATGACTCAATCATCTCCAAGAACATAAAGATGAATGGATGGGATGGTGTTTGTGTATCGAAGCCAGGGGCTCAAGATGTAGTTTATCCAGATTTTCTAGTTGATTTTTATGAGGTAACGTGTTTTTTTAAAGAAGAGGATAGAGAAAAGTGTTCATTCAAGATCTATGCAAAGACTTATTCTCTTTCATACACCAAAGCTGCTAGCTTGGTTGGTTTGTCTTATGAAGGGGAAGCTGAATTTTACTCTCACAAATTTCCTGATGATAAAGGAAGTTTCAATAAGATGAAGACTATGGAATGTCTTGGACTTTCAGATGTCAAGACTCCGAAGATTGCTCATTTTTCTACAAATCATCATATTCTCGAATTATGGGTTCAAGGATTCATCATTCCGGGAAAGGGTGACAAGGATACGTTGAAGAAGAGTGATATGTACATTTTGGACTTCTTGGTGAACTAAAGGAAGATCAGTCTGGTTAAGCATATTCTCATTACGATTGAGAATATTAAGAATGGAAATCTGAAGGCTCGGATAATTATGTATCTAGCCATCCTCTCTAAGCTGATTTTTTGGTGCCAAGAGTCTTTCAAGATTCCTTGCAGTTCCAAGCCAAGGAATTTCAAAGTCATACTAGTAAGTGATGATACATTGAAGAGGATGAATATTGGTTTTTCTAAAGACTCTGGAGAGTTTTATGATTTACCTGAAGGAGAATCTGAAGCTGTTCCGAAAAAACAAGAAGTGGTTGAACCATCCAAAAAAGGAAGAAGTAATAGGAGGTTGAAGGAAGTAGATGAAGAAGGAAAAACCCCAGAACCTAAGAAAATCCAATCCGCACCTCCAAAACCTAAGAAGCAAAAATCATATCCAGATGAGGTAGTAGCTAAATGGAGGGAAGACAAAAAGAATAGGAAAGAAGGAGAGACTAGGTTTGGCTTGGACCCTGCTGAAGCAAAGTCTCTAAAGGAGAAGATAACTGAGTATTTAGAAAGTGAAGAGAAAGAAAACAAGCAGAAGAAAAAGATGACTGAGGCTGAGATTGTACAATCTCTTTTAAAGGTTGCTGAGAAAGCATCAGAAAACATTCTGGTACCAAAATCTTTCATGGTAGAACCCTTACCTGAAACACTTGGAAAAAAGTATGTGACTCCAGAAAAATTCCAATAAAAAGAAGTGGAAGAAGTGGAAGAAGTGGAAGAAGAATAAGAAGAAGAAGAAGGCAGTGGTGACACTATATATTTGATTAAGCAAGTTGAAGATTTTCATGAGAAGGAAAGCCCATCCAAGAAACTGTCAATCCGAACTTCAGAAGCAGAATCTTCAAAACTTGTTACCCCTAGGAAGGATGAGAAAGGTGAAGATGATAAGGGAGAAGATGAAGTGAATAATCTGTCTGAGGAAGAAAGTTCAAAACATGATTTTATTCAACCAGAGGATGCTGAGGCACAAGCTGAGAAGGAAAAGGTTGATGAAGACAATATTGTTCTATTGTCTGATAGTGAACACATATCTCATATCCAAGAAGAGGCCATTCTGAGATCTGATAAGGGAAAACAAGTTGTTGATGATACTCCAAGAAGGGCTGTAGTGAATAAGAAGGAAGTTGGTGGATCATCAAAAGGAAGCTTGCTGAGCTAGAGAAAGAGGCCTCACCAAGAAAACTCTCTGATTCGGAATCGTCATCCTTAAGACATGATTTTGTAGTATAGTCATTGAAGAAGCTTGTTGGGACCATTCCGATTTTTCCAAGCATTGATTCTAGATTCCAGATGCTTCAACATACCTTGAATCAAAAGTCGGATTCAGTATTCATGGTGATGGACAAGTGTGTTAAGTTGGAAGCTGACTTCAAATCTTTTCTTATCAATTATGAATCTCACAAGAGACCATGTAAATAGATGACAAGTTGGTCGAAGAAAATAGTTCAAGATATGCAGATTCTTGATGAATTTTAGGATAATGTAAAGGATGCATTTGAAACAGAAGATTGTAAGATCAAGGATCTGTCGAATAGCTTTGAGGAAAAGATAAGTCTTGAGAAAAATACTCGAATTCAGGAAGTAAAAGACCTGAATGGAAAATTGTATTCAGTTTCTCAAAGCTGGAAGAGAGAAAGGGATCTCTGGATAGAGATTGAAGAGAATCTAGTCAAGAAAGATGAAGTCTTGAAGGCTCAGGCTGAAATTCTTAAGGCTCAGGAAGAAAAGATCAAAGCCTTAGAAAAGAAAGCAGAGGATCAGGATCAGATTGTTAAGCGAGTAGAGGAAGACCATAAGGAGCTTAAGAAGTTGAAAACAATAGTGAAGAAATTGATACCCAAAGAGAAGGAAGGAAAATAGATCCAATCCGATCTTTTGTTGTATTTTCCTTCTTGTATAAATTCTTTCTAAAATTAATGAAATTTTTCTTGTTCTCTATCATTTTGTGTTCTCTAGTACTAATCTTTCAGGTACCACAACTTCCTTTTCCATTCCCTGTATTTCTTTTTGAAAATCACAAAGGGGGAGAAGGAATGTAAAAAATAATACTAAGTGTAGAAGAAATTTTACTAAGCAAAGGGGAGTTCATCTAAGGGGGAGTTTTCATCATAGAGATTTCCGTATGAAATATAATGAAAAAACTCATTTATGAAATCAGAATACAATCCTTAGTGGTTTCAAAGCCTAAGGGGGAGTTATTCGTATTCACCATGATCTATAAGTAAAGGGATATAAGTTTTATTTTCAAGTGCATAAAAATTCTAAGTCCTTATATTATTTTTTGTAAGGATGTTTGTGATTTCCAAAAAGGGGGAGATTGCTAGGTCAATAAGGTTTCCTTATGACTTTTCCATTCCTTTATGTTTTGAAAATCACAAATACTCTATCTTAAGGCAAAATGTATTTTATCTTGATAAGGAAAATTTTCCTTCCTTAAGGAAAATTTCCTTCTTCAAGGAAATTTTTTTCCCTTACCCTGTTTTGCTTTCATAAGGAAAATTTTCCTTCCCCAATAAAAATTTATCCTTGCCTTGTTTTCATTATTATATCATAATTTTATAAATGTAAAATTTGGTTTGTATCCAAAACTTTGGAATCCTATAATTACATAGATATGAAATATTCTATTTTAGGATCCGAATTCAGATTACGAACTTTTATAAAGTTTGACTCCAAATTATGATTATGAACTTTTATGAAGTTCGACTCTGAATTCTGATTACGAACTTTTATGAAGTTCGACTCCGAATTCTGATTATGAACTTTTGTGAAGTTCGACTCTGAATTCTAGTTACAAATTCTTATGAATTAAGACTACGAATTATGGTTACGAATTCTTATGAATTCAGAATACGAATTCTGGTTACGAATTATTATGAATTCAGACTCCGAATTCCGGTTACGAATTCTTATGAAATCAGACTCCGAATTCTGGTTACGAATTCTTATGAATTCAGACTCCAAATTCTGGTTACGAATTTTTATGAATTCTAACTCAGAGTTCAGGTTACAAATTCATATGAGTTCTAACTCTGAATTCCTTGATAAACAGAATCTGAATATCATGTATTATAGACTCTGAATATTAATTTTTCTTAGACTCTGAATTTTCAATTTTGCTTATACTCCAAAAAATTGATTTTGGTTATGCAATCATATTTTGTTTATTCTTGATATAGTTATTAAATGATGTCATACATTCTATTTCTAACCAACCGTTGTTTGAGTGACACATGTACAGGTCCCTCCGAGATTCAAGAAAAAATATGACCATTAGAGGAGGGATCTGATCATTGGAGATATGCCTATAAATAGGAGCTCATTTGAATAAGCTCAACACACTTGATGGACTGTTCTACGACTCTAGAGATTGCATGTTGTTGAAGTGATTTCTAGAGAGAGACTCACATGCTTAGTGCATACTGAACATCTTGTTCAGATTGCTTCGTGCGACTCTGAATGTTGTTGTGTATATTCGAGGGCTTCCGGGGATACAAAGACAGAGGTTCCGACTACCTTAAAGTTTGAGGACTTCCTTGCTGAGGAAGAAAGAGGTGACAACTACCTTGAAGTTGAGGACTTGCGGGGATATCAAGATAGACTCTGATACTCTTATCGAGGGCTTACCCTGGTGTGGGTAAGATAGACTTTCTTGAAAGTATAAATCAAGGGACCTTTATCCAAGGTTGTTCGATACCCTTCTCTTTGGTTTAAAAGATTTCATACTTGTTACTTGTATTGTTTCAAGTTTGTTTTTCCACTACATTTTTTATTGTTAAGGAAAGTATAACTATCTTATACTTCCTTATCTTTGTATACTCTAATTAGTAAGATTCTATACGCTTTAAGGTAGAATCTTTATCTTGTAAACTTTTCTTAAGTTTCATTTTCGGAACCATATTTCCGGAATCTAGCAAGTCTATAGAACTAAGAGGTCTTGTGAATTTACCTTGTTTAACTTTGTTAAACATAGTTTTCTGTAACCAAATTTAAAGGTTCCAAAAGAATTTTTAAAGTATACAATTTACCCCCCCCCCCCCTCTTGTATATTGAGCATCTACATTACTATTTAGATCCTATAACTAACACTGAAGGTTTATGAAGATACAAAGTTATAAAGTGGTAGTAATCACATAGTTGATTTTGAAGAACAAATTTACGAAGAGACCATTACAGACTTCATTTCTCTTGAGAATATAAATGAAATCCTCAAGTATGAATGAATATGAGTCTTAGTTGTAAATGTATACATGAGGTGTGTTTTCATGATTTTTTTTTTCCAATAGATGATATGATATGTTAATTATGACTAAATACAATACATATTTTTTACAGGTGTATATATGAATACCAATTGAAGGGATTTCCCCATGAACATAAATATAGATTCATTAGTCCTCACTTCACTTCTACTGACCAAACCAAGATGAATTAGTTCAAAATGAAGTAATATTGGCAAAACTAGCCAAATAATTTGGAAGCAAGCTTATGAATGATGGACTCTTCTTAATACCAACTACGCGGGTGTAAAACTCTACAATTTAATCATATAAAATATATTTCCATTCCTTTCATTACTTATTCCTTTTTGTTTTTTAAGAAATATTGGTTACACATTGTAGTCAATTTGGATACTCCAAAGATTTATTTTCTGGATTCACAGCATGGATACCCAATAAACTGACCACACATGATGACGTTTTATAATTTGTATTACACTAAATCCAACATTTTAGAACTAAACTTCGAGTTATATATTTTATATTATGTTTTAATGAGAATTCTCTTATGATAGGGCAATGTTTAAATATCATGAAAATCATTGCATGAGGACAGTCCATGCACACAAGGAGACTGTCGACTTCTATAAGTGGATAACTATTAGGGTATATATAATAAAATTTCACTGTCAAAACACATATTAAAAAAAATTACATATTTTCCTCAATGTTTATACACTGTCTGAAACAAACAAATGGAAAAGATTGTGGTTATTATGTTTATAAATTAATGAGAGATACCATATACCATCAACAAACTAGCATCCCTGAAGAGGTATTTTCAAAGATAATTACAATTTCATTTTAAATATTTATTAATCCTTTGTGTATTTATATTTTTCCAGTACTACTATGATTTTCGAGAATCCTTGTATTCACAATATGAAATAGATTTGTTTAGAAACGAATGTGCAACATACCTGATGTAAGAATGTATATATATATCATGAAGATGTGACTTCCTACTTCTTATTTAGTTTATTCTCTCATCATTTTATCTAATTTTTTAGTTAATTTCCTCATCATTTCTATCTGATATTTATTTTGTTAATTTTCACAGAGATCATAAAGAAATGACTTCGTCAACAAGGATGATTCACTCATGTACTATTATCATGCACTCGATCTAATACACGATGTACCTGGTAAGACTCAAATTGTATGGTTTCAGTTTAAAATTGACATTTTATTAATTTATAATTTCATATTTATATTTAATTTATTTCTTTATAGTATTACTAATATAAGAATTGTTTTCTTATATAGGTAGATTCTTTTTCTCGGGTTGGGGTGGTTTGTTCAAAGTTGCTCATGTTGGTGGGAGATTGGACTTCAAGGCTGCAATTAAAATAATGAAAATAATGAAATGGGTCAAGAATGTATACAACCATCATTTTTATTTAATACTTATTTAGTTTTTTCACAGATCTTTTGGGAAGTCATATTTTTCTTTCAACTATCTACAACAATCCAGAAAAGAAATAACACATTTCTTTCTGATGGAAGAGGAAATTACATGCTGCCAGAAATGTGAAGTGTTTTAGGGAGCATTGGGTTTCTCTTCCATCAGAATGGAACATGTTCTCTCTTTTTAGGCTTTTTACGGATAGTTTAAAGCAAAACACATACCATATACTCAATCAATCACACCTCAATCTGATAAGCAGTGTGATCGGTATTACTAAGACTGTATGTTTTTAGTTTATAATTTATATTTTAGTTCAAAACACACATCATATACTCAAAACCAAGAAAACACATTAAGATTGTTTTGATACTTTAGTACATCAATCCATAATCCATTTTTGATGTGTAGGAATCAGTCGCACCTCAATCTGATGCACGGTGTGGGCAGTATGGCTTCAAGCGTGTCTTTTAATTTAAAATTGACATTAGTTTTAGTAAAAAGAAGAAGTGACACACTGAAAACCAATCAAACGCATTCAAATTGTTTTGATTCTTTAGGATGATGATTAATAAGTCATTTGTGATGTGTATGAATCAATCACACATCAAATCGACACACAACGTGACTGATATAACTCCAAGTGTGTTTTTTTATTTAAAATTGACATTAATTTTAGTAAAAACAACAAGTGACATACTAAAAACCGAGCAAACACATTCATATTTTTTTGATACATTAGTAAAATGATCTATAAGACATTTATGGCATGTAATAATAAACCTCACCTCAATTCAACACATGGTGTGACCGGTATGACTCAAAGTGTCCATTATCAGTTTAAAATTGATATCTTACTTCAAAACATGTGTCGCTCATTGAAAACCAATAAAACACTCTCTGATTGTCTTAAAAATTTAGAAAAACGATTCATAAGCCATTTGTAATGTGTAGGAAGCAGACCCACGTCAAACCGATACACGATGTAACCGCTATGACTCAAAGTGTGTGTTTTCATCTTGAAATGAAATTTTAGTAAAAAAACACAAATTACATACTCAAAATTGAGAAAATGCATTCAGATAGTTTTGATACTTTATGACAACAATACATAAGTCATTTGTGATGTGTAGGAATCAACAACACCTCAATCTAACGCACAGTGTGACCAATATGATTCCAGGTGTGTCTTTTTATTTAAAATTGACATTAATTTTAGAAAAATAACAAATGACATACTCAAGACTGAGAAAATTAATTCATATTGTTTTGATAATTTAAGACAATGATCCATAAGTCATTTTTGACGTGTTGGAATCAATTGCACCTCAATCTGACTCGCGGTGTGACCGATATGACTCAAAGTGTCCGTTATCAGTTTAAAACTGACATTTTAGTTTAAAACAAGTGTCACTCACTAAAAACCAAGCAAACATGCTCCAATTACCTTAATAATTTAGTAAAACTATTCAGAAGTCATTTGTGACGTATAGGAAATAATCACATGCCAAACCGACACACAATGTGACCGGTATAACTCAAAGCGCGTGTTTCTAGTTTGAAATGTTATTTTAGTAAAAAACAGAAGTGTCATACTCATAACTGATCAAACACATTTGTATTGTTTTGATACTAATGACTCATAAGTCACATATGCCATATAGGAATCAGTCACACCTAAATCCGACTCACGGTCTAACCGATATGACTCCAAGTGTGTCTTTTTATTTAAAATTGACATTAATTTTAGTAAAAAGAACAAGTGACATACTCAAAACTAAGAAAACACATTCGAATTGTTTTGATACTTTAAAACAACGATCCATAGGCCATTTTTGACATATAGGAATCAACTTCACCTCAATTAGACGCACGATGTGACCGATATAACTCCAAATGTATTATTATTTAAAATTGACATTAATTTTAGTAAAAAAAAGTGGTATACTGAAAACCAAGAAAATATATTCAGATTATTTTGATACTTTAGAAAAATTATTCATAAGTTATTTGTGACATGTAGAAATCAATCACACCTCAATCTGATGCACGGTGTGACTGATATGACTCCAAGTGTATCTTTTTATTTAAAATTGACATTAATTTTAGTAAAAAGAACAAATGATATACTGAAAACTGAGTAAACGCATTTAGATTGTTTTAATACTTTAAGACAATGATCCATAAGTCATTTTTAATGTTTAGGAATCAACCACATCTCAATATAATGCACAGTGTGACCAGTATGTCTCAAAGTATCCATTATCGGTTTAAAATTGACATTTTATTTCAAAACGTGTGTCACTCACTAAAAACCAAGCAAGCGCACTCCAATTGTCTTGATAATTTAGGACAGCGATTCATAAGTCATTTTTGACATGTAGAAAGTAGTTCCAGATCAAACTGACACACGATGTGACCAGTATAACTGAAAATGCGTGTTTCTAATTTGAAATGACATTTTAGTAAAAAAACACAAATGTCATACTCAAAACCGAACAAACGCATTCATATTGTTTTTATACTTTAGTAAAACGATCCATAATTCATTTGAGACGTGTAGGAATCAACCTCACCTCAATCTAACACATGGTGTGACGGATATGACTGCAGGTGTATTTTTATTTAAAATTGACATTAATTTTAATAAAAAGAACAACTGACATACTCAAGATCATGCAAACACATTCGAATTGTTTTGATATTTTCATAAAATGATCCATAAGTCATTTGTGACATGTAGGAATTAACTGTACCCTAATTCGACGAACGGTATGACCGATATAACTCAAAATGTGTGTTATGAGTTTAAAATTGATATTTTAGTTCAAAACGTGAATCACTCACTGAAAACCAAGAAAACACGCTCTGATTGTCTTGATAATTTAGGAAAACGATTTATAAATCATTTGTGACATGTAGGAAGAAGTTTCACATCAAACTGACACATGATGTGACCGGTATGACTCAAAGTGCGTGTTTCCTGTTTGAAATGACATTTTAGTAAAAAAACACAAGTAACATACTCAAAATCAATCAAACTCATTTGGATTGTTTTTAAATTTTAGGAAAACGATCCATAAGACATTTTTGATGTGTAAAAATCAGTCGCACCTTAATCTGACTCATTGTGCGATCGATATGACTTCAAGTGTGTCTTTTTATTTAAAATTGATCTTAATTTTAATAAAAAAAACAAGTGACATACTCAAAACTGAGAAAACATATTCTAATTGTTTTGATACTTTAGAACAATGATCCATAAGTTATTTGTAACGTTTAAGAATCAATCTTAGCTCAATTTGACGCACGCTGTGACCGGTATAACTCAAAGTGTGTCTTTTTATTTAAATTTGACATTTTATTAATGTATTCTTTCATATTTATGTTTAATTTATTTTTTTATAGGTTAATTATTTTTCTTGGGTTGGGATGGTTTGTTTGGAAACTGATACCATGATTGGACTTTTTTGAAAGGGGGTCATATGTGTGTCAAAGACAATGAAACATTAATATTTTTAAATGTTTTTTGATAGTAATTACAAATGTAATTATACAAAACATTGTTTGAAATGTATGTTTTTTTATATTTGTGATGTAAACTTTATTTCAATAAAATTATATATTTATATACAGGTTATAGGTGTATTTGTTGCAGTGTGTTGTTATTCAAACAATACACTGCAAAAGGTGGGCCTTTATCGGCACTCTTTTTAGTGATGATAAAGGTCCCCCTTTATAAAGACATCTCATTTAACGGAACTAAGGATAACAACATTTTTTAACACTACTAAAACCCTTTTTACGCACTGTTAAAGAACCAATCTATGTTGGTGAAATTTTTGCATGTAGTTGATAGATCCCATCACCATAGACCGCCATTTGTAGATATAATCATCTTTAGATAATATTATAAAATCCATGTATATTGGGCCATTATTTGAATGAAAACATATAGGTATTTTTTTTGATAAATTATAATACATGTATGTATTTTACTAATAATTTTACGGATGTTAATTTTAGTAAAAAAATCTTGATGAATCATACCTTATGGACATGGATCCTAAAATCAACATTTTCCAAACTCAAGATACCACAAACTAATATTAATATTCCATAAAGTATGGAGGTATATGAAAGAGAATTACAATAGAAGTAAATATTAAAAAACTTCTCAAAGACACTTCCATGCTATTACTACATAATGAATCTATCCAAGATTACCAATGTTATCCAAGTTTCAATAACTACATCCTTAAAATAATAATGTACTATTAGAATAAAGATTATTTATGATATTTTTTGATAAGTTGTTATGATGGTTATATATTTTTTTCTATAAATAGGAGAGGACGATTAAGCAAAAAAGAAATCATACATAAAATACTTTGTGATTTTATAATAGTTTATTATTTATTTCATTTTTTATTTTTCTATTTTGTGCCAAATTTTTTTATTTTCTCTGTCAAGGCGCAAAATATTCTTTTCTTAGAGATTTGGGGTGCAAGTGAAATCTACTTGTACTCAATGTTGGGTTATCTGGTTCTATATTTTGATACTCCTCCTATTTTTATTAGTAAAATACATACAAGTATTGTGATGTATAAAAAACAAAAGGATCTAGGTTTTCATTCAAATAACGGCCCAATATACATGGATTTTATAATATTATCTAAAAATGGAAATAATTTAGTTGATATTGATGTCCGCTTATGTGATGATGAATTTTCTCAGCTTTCAAAACAATGGGAGAATATTATTGATGAGAATACCTTAGAAAAATAGTAATATAAAAAAATGAAGATAACAGTATGAAATTCTAGAAGAAAATAAGATAAAGGAAAATTAAATGATGTTAACTAGTATGAAGGTATGAAACCAAGAAATATTAAATTAAATTGTCCTCAAATCAAGAATATTGAAACGGAGTTGAGTTGTGAGATTTAATGGAATTTTTTTTGAAGGCTACTGTCATAGGGAGTTCCAGTGAAGATTCACTTTCATATAGCTGATTGGATAATGATGATAGTTTCAATATATTTTGAGTTCAAGAAACTACTACCCAAAAAGATGATACCAGTTTTGTGGAAAAATTAAGTCTAGTCTTAACTATTGAATCTTTAAGTTCTTTTATTTTTTATAAAGTAAAATAAAATCATCAATCTGTAGATAAGATGAGGAGTATGTTGATCAATTAGAGGACTCCTAAGATGTTAGATAAAAAATATTAAGAGGCTAAGGTATATCTTGATAAGTTTAATGGAAATATCACCAAGCTATATACTAAATTAAAAATTAGACAAACTATTTTGTGTCTATAAACAATCAGGAAGAACTTATGAAACTTGAGTCGAAGATTAAAATCCTAAAGGCGGTATTATCTAGCTTTATAGTATGAAGGTAGAATCAAAAAAAGATTCTCAATTTATCAAAACCACTAGTGTATTTATATAATAGGATATACTTTTTTCATAAATCATTGTTCCTGAAAAAACTACTTTTTTGGGAAATTACAACTTTTGGAACTTATTTCCAAACTATGGGTTGTTGGAAAAATCTATGTTACTAGAAAAAAACTCAATATTTTGGTATGGATAAATCTTATATGACAGAGGAGTCTTCTTCTCGTAAACAAAGAGTTGATAGAGTTTACGTTTCGAATATTTTATTTTTTAATATTTCCATATCCAAGAAAATTTGGATATCAAAATCTTTAGCTATGTGATTTTATGAACAAAATATCAAATATAGAAAATAAAAATTCTTTATACATGGAAAGTAGTTTACTCTAGATATATGATATGTGCAGATTCCAAATACCAAAACATAAATAAAATTGGAGGAAATGTTACTTTTAGTAGAATTGTATAAGGACATATAACAGATTTAGGTGATGTATTGATCTGTAGTGAGATTTTAATTTAAAATGTTCTATAGGTTTAATATTTGATCAATAATTTCATCAATACAGGTCAATTATATTATACTACGTGAACTTTTGGAAGAATAAATTTACTAAGTAGTTGCCAAGGAGATCAACTTTAATCCACAAAATTGTATGATAATGTTTTCACCAGACATAAAAGATTTAATATGTCAAATTTTACATTGTCTTGGTGTAATAGACGATAATTATTAGCTTTGGTATATAATATTAGGACAATAAAATATCTATACATTAACTAAATTTTCTGTGAAAGAACTTGTGATGTATCTATTGGAGTAAATTTTTAGTTCATCAAAACTATGTGACCCTTTCCATTATGGAAAGCAATAAAAAGTTAGCATCAAACATGTAAGTGATATCTCTACATTTAAAAATCTATAAATAGTTCATATGGATATTTTCAAACCAACTCAAAAAGAAAAATCATCCAACATGGTACCAACAAAAGATTGAACACACAACTTGGGAATTAAAAGTACTTAAAACAAAGGAAACTGAAACCTAGAGACTTGGTTGGTCAGTTGTTATGGGGCGAGGCCCACTCAACCCAAAGAATCAGATTGTCGTAGCCATATCCATTGAGCTTGTTGATGGCCCACTCTGCATCCTCCTGGTTCACAAAGTTCACAGACCCCAACCCCCGGCTCACCCCTGTGTTCTGGTCGATGGCCACATACACGCGAGCCATCGGCCCAAATGTTCGGAACAGCTCATTCAGGTCCGCCTCCCGGGTGTCCTCTGACAGGTTTGTCACTCGCACCAAGTTCTCATCATTCTAGCACCTCATCTCCAACCCTGTGGGCCGCTCCACACCAGCCCTCATGCTCGGCGGCACATAGGTTGCCTTCCCCCTACCCGGAGCACTCACACCGTGCTCTGCCCCGGTGGGCTTCTCCACAAATGACTCCACAGGTTGAGTCAGGTCCTTGTATGGGCATCGGGATGTCCAGTGGTCGCCTTTCTTCCCATAGGTCTGGCACACCATTAGAACCGCACCTCCTTTCTCGATCTGGGTCAGTGACTCCCCGCCAGCCACCTTACCCTCCTCGGGCTTACTCTCGGGAGCCCTATGTCATTCTAGTAGGATCTCCTCGGCAGAAACCATGGTGAGTTTGGCACCAATATCCTCATGAATTGCATCTCCAAATTTTTCCCAAGACCTTCGTTCCACAGCCTGCTTGCCGAGCCAGGCCTTGGAAAGCTTTCAGATGTGGGTGGTAGTGGTGATCTTTACTTTATTCCCATCCTTATTGTACTTGTACTCCACAACCCTTTTGATCCCTTTCTCATCCGGACCAAAAACCTGTTTCGGCGGCAGGAGGAAATCTATATCCCCATTGTCATCCACCGTCGATTGCTGGTAATCTCTGTTGGCGAACCTTCGGCTCGGATCATCGATGGCGTTGGAAATCGACAGAGCCGTTCACTTCAATCTGAGCCCTTATAACATTGCAAATCCTAGCAAGATCTGAGGCGTTCACCTCAATCCTAGGGTTTGGTGTTTTCCCCCAGTGATCCTTTCGCGGGGGCCCATTTTCTTTCAGATCGGACCCTACATCGTCCCTCCCTAGTTCATCCTCCCCTTTTTCTCTTCTTCGGCGCACTGTGCCTCCTCTCGATTTCATGTTCCCATTCCTCATCCTGAAGTCCCGGTCACTTTTATTTAGGTTTCCATGACTTGAGGGATTCGTTATTCTTGAATCCCTTCCATTCTCATCTTACAGATTCAACTTGAAGTCAGATCCCGTTCTTCTTTCGGCTTGTGATTTGGTTTCAGACCCTTTTTACGGATTCAGGTTGTTTGAGATCTGTAGATCCTGATCTTTCCATGGCTTACAGGTTGGAATGATATTCGACCGATCATTTTATTCATATTGACGAGATAGTGGAGGTGTTGAGCGTGTGGGTGTTATTTGCACATGGGTGGGATTGCGCAGGGCAGTGAGTGTTTGGTAGTGCTCGCGCAGGTGGCTTGAGCACGCGGGTGCTGAGCACGCGGGTATTATCGCACAGGGTATGTTGTTTTCAGGTGCTGAGCACACGGGTGTTATCGTGCAGGGTGTGTTGTTTGTTGGTGTTGGGCGCGCAGGTGTTTTCGTGCAGTGAATTGTTTGCAGGTGCTAAGCGCGCGGGTGTTACTTGCAGGTGCAAGCACGCGAGTGTTTTTTTTTTGCGTAAGGTTGGGATCACATAGGGAAGTGAGTTTTGTGGTGCGCGTGCAGGTGGCTTGAGAGTGTGGGTGTCACTCGCATTAGGTGGGGCTCGTGCAGGGACTTGAGTGTATCAGTGGTGCTCGCGTGAAGTATTGAGTGCGAGGGAGTTACTCGCAAAGGGTCGCGATTGCGACATAAAGAGGTGTAACTACGGTTTTTAGCTCGTACAGTTTGTGTGCAAAGTTTCTGACCGCAAAGGCGATACTCACTTTGGGGTTGGCCACCGTGTGAAAGAGCTCCTGCGCGATGACTGTCACTTGGCCGTTGAATCTTGATTTGTGCTGAGACTTTGGCTCGTACAATAGAGTCCTTTGTGGTTTGTGTTGCAAAGTTTTGATCGCAGTGATGATTTTTGTTCGTGAGAGTTCTAGGACCGTGAAGGGTGTGCTCGAGAGGTAAAATTGAGGAGGTGCTCTTTGCTTGTCATGGAATATGAATTAGTAAATCAGTGGAAGAACCTTTCATTGACTGATAAAGAGAAAGTGTCAATCGCCACATGAAAAAAATGAAGATGCCTTTATGTCACATCGCATGTCGCTCCTGGTGGTAGGGAAATTCTTAGACAAATGTTTATTCAACCTGGGGGCTTTAAAAAATACTCTGCAAAATTTATGGAGATTGCAGGATGGTGTTTCCATACGTGAAGTGGGAGATGGGTTCATTATAGTCGAATTTTTCAATAATAAAGATAAATAAAATGTGTTAAAAGGCAGACCATGGTCTTTCGACAATCAACTCATCCTCATGGATGACTTTTTAGGTGGGGACGACATTCAGAAAATTAAACGGACGCACTCACCCTTCTAGATACGAATCTAAGGAATTCTGTTTCATGGTAGAATGGAACGTGTTATGTAGGAAATTGGAGAACGCGTTGGTAAATTTCTGGACTGGGAAAAATCTGACCCCATCCACTGGGGACCCGTGGTGAGGATTAGAGCCTTAGTCGATGTGACACAACCACTTATGAGGGGTCGGTTCTTATCACTTAAAGATTCAAATGCTTGGATTTCTTTTGAATTTGAAAAACTCCCATTTTTTTGTTTTTTTTTTGTGGGTGTATTAGACACCTCGAGAAAGTTTTTTATTTGAGGAAGGAGAATGGAAAAGGCACCATCATCTTGCAATACGACCCTTGGCTCTGCGCAAAAACAGCAGGATTTGTGACTATTTTTTAGGCGGAAAAACAAAAGGATCGTGACCAACTAGTGAAGGCCTATTCCAAGAAAACTGAACCAGAACTCAATACTATCATCATGCTAGGACCACCGTAATTTTCAGGGGACAATCATGATGACCAGCGGGTGAAAGGAGGGTAATCGTACAACTCAATGAAAAAGGCCAGAATTGGGGACAAGCATGCGAGCCAAAGTTCGGACCCGATCGTTTTACCAAGTTCGACCCCTGTACCTTTGAAAGATAGCGTCTCACCACCATTTGGACCGATGTCAAAATGTAAGGAACCAACCAACCCAGCTTCTGAACACAGGAAACTTTGCATCGAATCAACAGAGTCTGCTCCCGGGCCAGTGTCTGCTGCTTTAGGGATCAACCTCATGGATGGAGCCAATGAGATTGGGATTAAACCATTAGGTACCTTTACTCAATGGACATCGAAAAGGGAAAATCGTGGTGATAGGAGTGGTGATCCTATTAATTCAAAACCTGAGGAACATAAAAGACATCTGGATGATTGTAAAGTGACTGAACGCATACCAAAGAGGTGGAAAGAAGCAGGTGATTGATAGTTCTATGATGTTTCAGAGGTGGAGGCGGGTATGTCCCAGTACTGCCTAGAGTAATGAAAACCCTATGTTGGAACTGTCAGGGGCTTGGAAACACCAAAACAGTTCGGATGCTCCAGATCCATTGCGCACAAAGTCACCCTGATATGGTTTTTTTGTCTGAAACCATGTTGGATTACAAGGACAAAAATTGCATCACTCTCAAATGTGGGTTTTAGGGTTGCCTCCCGGTACCCCGCCAAGGCCACTCAGGGGGACTGAGCCTTCTTTATAAGGACAATGTCAACATCAGAATCCTCTTGTACTCGGCGCATCATGTTGCTGCATCCATCCATGATGAGCTCTTTCCGCCTTGGACTTTTGTGGGTTTCTACGGCTGGCCCTCACAAAATGATAAATGGAAATCCTGGGAACTTCTCTTCTCTTTACGACAAGGTATTACTAGCCCTATCCTTTTTGGCGGTGATTTTAACGAGATTCTGTTCTAGCATGAAAAATGAGGTGGAGCACATCGGCCCTTTGCCTCAATGTCAGGCTATTGTGATGCGATTTCTAGGGCAGAATTGGACGATCTGGGCCAAGCAAGTAGCCCCTTCACCTGGTTTCAGGGGAACACGGAAATCACACGCATTGTTGAGCATCTGGACAGATTTCTGGGATCGACAGAATAGACTAAGATCTTCAAGATGTTTCATATTGCCCACTTGGCCCCGAACTGTTTGGACCGTTGCCCTATCATTATCGATTTCTCTCATAGTGGTCGCAATTCAAGATGCGGGAAACCCTTCTAGTTTGAAAGATACTGGGCCAAAGACCGTTAGTGTGAAGAAGTTATCCTATCATGTTGGAAAGGTTGATGTGAAGACATCAATTTTAACCTCAAGCAGATGGCTACTAATCTGAAATCATGGAGCAATAAAAAATTTCGCCAACCCAACAAGTTGTGTAACTCCCTTGAATGACAACTCACTGACCTTCTTGCCCAACCCCCAACAGATAATATTCTCTCCAAAATTGCTAGTCTCCAAAATGAATTGGATGTGGCTCTTCGCATTAAAGAAACCTGCTGGGCTATGCGCACACGAGAAATCCACATCAAAGAAGGGGATGAAAACACCCGTTACTTTCACCAGAAGGCTTCTACCAGGCACCGCAAAAACAACATTTTCATCCTCACCCACCCTGATGGGAAAATAGTGTCCAACATTGAAGGTATCCATGATATTATTTCATGTTATTTCCAAAAACTCTACACTTCAGGAGATTCCATCTTATCGTTGGAGGTTGAGTCCTGCATCAAACATGTGATTACCGACGAGATGAACCGCCAGCTCACAAAAGATTTAACGGATGATGAGATCCTTCAAGCTCTGAAACAAATCCACTCCACAAAAGCCCCTGGTCCTGATGGATTCTATGCTCTATTTTTTAAGCAATACTGGCACATTATCAGCCCTGACATATGCGTACTTATGAAAGGCATTTGGGCTGGAAAAATTAACCTCTTCTCTATTAATGAGACAATTATTACCCTCATCCCAAAGATCAAGAAACCTCTTGCGGCCTCGGATTTCAGGCCTATCAGTCTCTGTAATGTCTCCTACAAGATTTTCTCAAAGGTCCTGGTTAATCATCTGTGCACGTGGTTACCTGCTATTATCTCTGAAAATCAAAGTGCTTTTGTAGCAAAGTGGATTATCACAGATAATTCCATCATGGCCCATGAAGTGTTTCATTCTTTGAAAATGCGATCCGTTGCAAAAAGAGGTATCATGGCATGGAAACTGGATAAGACTAAGGCCTATGATCGAGTGGAATGGCACTTCCTTCAGGACGCCATGACAAAAAGGGGTTTCTACCTCAAATGGATAGATATGATCATGAAATGTGTCTCTTACTTCTCTTTTCGGATTAAAATTAACGGTGGACTCACCCAAGGCTTCTCACTAACCCGTGGCCTCCACCAGGTAGATCCCCTTTCCCTCTTTCTCTTCATCCTGGTGGTTGACGTCTTCTCTAACCTCATTTGCTCAGCCACTGTCTCAAAAGGGATACATGGGGAAAAGGTTTTTCAGGCCAGCCCACCTGTCTCACACCTTTTCTTTGCCGACGTTTGCCTTCTTTTCTCCAAAGCTACTCATAATGAATGCCTCTCTATCTTCCATGTGATCCGGCTTAATGAGAGGGCATCTGGACAAGCAATCAATCCAGCCAAGTTGGAAATCTCTTTCAGTTCTGGCGTCCCAGCAACCAAGAGAGCAGAGCTGTGTCTTTCTGCAGGCATTCAAATGGTTGAAAAACACAATAAATACCTTGGGCTTCCCACTATTATTGGTCACTCAAAAAAATAAATCTTCTCATCAACGGTGGATAGAATCGAGAAAAAAATCCAAGGGTGGGCTCTGAAAAGAATCTCTAAAGAGGGTAAGGAAACACTCATCAAAGCCACACTGCAGTCCATCCCTAGATATATTATGTCCATGTTCAAGATTCTTTGCATGCTTTTTGACCATATACACTCCCGAATCGCTAACTTATGGTGGGGTCATAATAATGGTAGGAAAAAAATTCATTGGATTTCTTGGAAGTCACTTTGTACCCCTAAAATATGCGGCAAAATGGGATTTCGAGACCTCCGACTCTTTAATGATGCTCTTCTGTCTAAATAAGGCTAGTGCCTCATGATTAATCCATCTTCTCTTTGTGTGTGGATTCTTCGTGCAAAATAATTTCCCCACTCAGATTTCTAGAACTCCTCTCTTGGACCCCACCCCAGCTTTCTATGGAGATGCCTCTGGGGATCACGAAATTTACTTTTTAAAGGGATGGGATGGAGGGTCGTAGATGGTATGAAAATTAATATTTGGACCGATCCTTGGATGATTGATAAAGATGGCTTGCAAGCTACCTCCCCCACCATACCTGTCTATGAGAACGCCATAGTTTGCTGCTTGTTCGACGATCATGGTTCTGTATGGTGTATGGATAAAATCAACTCATGGTTTAATGAAAGGGATAGAAGGATCATTCTTAGCATCCCCTATGTGAGAGAGGTGGGGCCAGACTGTCCCATTTGGAGCATTGATGTCTCCGGATATTATACAGTGAAATCAGGGTACATGCTTTCTCTCGATACCCAAAACGAGGAAAGGGGAGGGCTCTGAAAACCCCTTTGGAATCTTAAGGTCCCCCCAAAAATCCATTTTTTCTGGTGGCAGGTTTTCACAGGTATTCTTCCTACTATGGACTTCCTCGCCCTCCGACATGTCATGAATGACAAGCAATGTCCCATCTGCTCGGGCATACTCGAATCTCCTCTGCATGTGATCACCCAGTGCCTGAGGGTGGAAGAGATCTGGACTTTTTGGGGCTCTGATTTGGAGCTTATGCTGGATATGGCGCCGGACCTTCCAACACTGCTGATGTTATGGTCGTCTTCTTTCACTGCGGACAAAGTTGCTTCATTATGCATCGTGGAATGGATCATCTAGGTGCGACGCAATGACTTCATCTTTAATCGCATTTCAAATCCCTCCATGTTCTGGATTGATTGGGTGTCATCATGAATTGAGGGGTGGAAGCGGGACTCTGGCTGCCATGGGCTCTCTGGCACTCACATAGCTGCTTCAAGATGGCACCCCCCCCCCCATAAGGGATCCTCAAGATTAATGTTGATGCATCTCTCTCCATGGATGGAACTGTTGGAATTGGAATTGTGGCACGGGATTTTTATGGTAAAATCATTACAGCCAAACATGAATCATACCACACTCTCTAGGAGCTCATTGTAGCTGAAGCCTTCGATGTCCTTTTCGAGGTGACGTTTTCAAAAGATCGAGGATGGGAAGCTATTCACATTGAATCTGATTTCCTCACCATCATCAATGCTATTGGTCTCAATGACGGTGACTTCTTTTCTTTTGGCCCCGTTATCAGGAACATCCAGTCTTTCAGTCAAAGCTTCATAACCTGCTCCTTCTCCTTCATTAAAAGGGATGGAAATGAAGCAGCCCATCACCTGGCTTCATTCAACACGTCCGGTGTGAATCATCTCTGTCTTGACCACTTTCCTTCTTGGTTGCATGACTGTGTAACTTCTGACCTTTGTGATTAATATATCATCTTCCTTTGTCAAAAAAAACAAAAAGTTAAAATATAAACAACAATAATTAAATGATTGATCTCATATCTGAAAAAAGGATTCTTTATTTAAAAAAGGATTCTTTTGTGATAGTGGATGTTTTATGAAATTCAATTTCAAAATGTCTAGACGATGGAAATAATTTGGATGTATCTTAAAAAATCCTATTATTTTATAATATCTTATGATTTAATCTCAAATATCATATGTGAGGACTTAGAAATTCAGAATATTTTAGAAGAAGAAAAGTCATTATCTTTTCCTAGAAACAATAAACTATCAAAAGATCATATTATTAATAAATTTATTGGAGGTGTTTCTCATAAAAACAAAAAATGAAGTTCATTAAGGAATGAGTGAGAAAAACATTAATTTATATCACAATCTAAACTTAAAATGAAATATTATGAATTTGGTGATGGATATTGTATAACAGAAAAGAAGTAAGAACTAAATCAGTTCAAATGGAACAATATGTATGTTCATCAATGAAACATCCAAATGACTTTTTGTTTATAGGAACTAATTCGGTATTTCAAAATAAATGTCATGATAATGGAAATGTAGTTCAAAATAAGGTAAAGATTTTTACTAATGGTTATGTTCTGGAGGAACACTCTCTTGAGAACCCCCCTGATTTTAAAAAACCTAAATTTCAAAATCATGTCTTTAAGATTTCCAAGGAAATTTATGGACACAAAAATTGATAACAGTGTGGTATAATCATTTTCAACATTTCTTTCCCAAGATGATTTTATTAAAAGAATAAAAGGTCCTCCTATTTTTATCAAAAATGTTTTTAAAGATTCCATAATCATAGAAACCTATATGGATGGCATTATATTCAAATATAGCTAAAAATCTCTTAAAGAATGTTTTAGTAAACTTATACAAAGTTAATTTTGAGATGAGTATGATGGAAGAACTTTCATTCCTAGATTCTAAATTTCTCAAAAACTAGAAGAAACTATTTTATCTTAGTAGAGGTATATTAGAAACTTATTAAAATGTTTTGGTTTTTACAATGAAACAAGTATCAGTACTTTAATGGGTACTTCTTAATAACTAGTTCTACATGGATATCAAATACTGGTAGATCAAAATCATTATAGTGTACTGATCAAAATTTTACCATACTTAATTACAAGTCAACAATATAATATGATTTTAATATCTATTTTTATTAGTTTTTATCTTAATAGGAATTAATCTCACATAAAATATATTAAATAATATTTTTTTTTATTTAAAAAGTTCTTTGAAACATGTTTTATTTTTAACCCTTTGGATAGAATTTCTCTATCAAATGTTATTAAAATGATGATTTTATAGGATATATATTGAATAGATAAAGTACATATGTAATATGTCATTTCATAGAAGAATACTTATATTCAAGGTCTAGTAAGAAAAAATATTTCAAAATACTATATATAACTGAAGTTGAATGTGATGCAATTGGTAGTTTTTGTACATAGTTGTTATGAATAAAGCACAAAATCATAAATTTTAGAGTAACCTTTATACACAACAATACTATTTATGAAATCACAAGTTCCATTTCATAATAAAAAAATCATACACATCACTAATGAGAAAAAAACATTGATGTTCAATATCATTTTCTAAGAGATAAAAAATAAAACGAAGATATATTCCTTGAATTTATTGGATTAGATAGATAACTTTCTAATATTTTAACAATTCTTATAAATTCTAAAATATTTATTTTTCTAAAAAAATATTGTAATGATAAAATATGAATGAGCATATTCTATTTCATCATTTTACTTCTTATAGAAAAAACACACATGAAGAGAAATAAATAAATGAGCAATTTTTTCATCTTCAATCATTTTTAGGTGTTGATTTCTAGGAGGTTAAGAAAGAGAAATGATACATTCATAGGATTATTATATTTCTTAAAATATATTGAAAATTAATGATATCATCACAGTATATTTTTTTAATTTCAAACATCGATAGTAACCGACTTACATTCCTCCTCAGTTTTTTAAAAGAAAAAAATGATTGTTTTAAATAAGTTTTTCAATTATTCAATTTTGGATTCAGTAATGATTACAGGAGAATTAAATCCATCCTTAAATGTTTCATATCAATCAATAGTTTATAATTTCATTATATTCATGTATTTAATATTAGTCAACCCTTTGAAATCTATGTTAGTATTTGAATTTGTTTTAAATACTTTATAAGTTTTATTTGTTTTGATAAACTACTCTCAATCAACATTTATTAATTTCTCTTTTTATTTTCTTAGGTTTTTTAATTAACACTATCAAACTATTAAGTGTTTTAATTAATTAATAATTTTTTGTTTCATGTTTTAAAAAAATTATAAGAATTTCAAGTGTTTTAAATTCTCAAGTTTATTATTTTCACAAGTGTTTTAATAAACTAATAAATTTTGATTTTGTTATTAATAATGTTGTTTAAGTACATGTTTTAAATTGATCATTCATGTTATTATAATTTCTTAAATTCGTTTTTTTATAATGTAAAAGAAAAAAATTTGGCCTTCCATGTGAGCTAAATGGCTAGCTCTCAACCACTTAGGGGATCCATTGGGTCAACCCCGTGGGAAATCCCACCACAGATAGCCCGTAAGGAGGATGATATACATAGTGAATGCCAAAGGCATGCAGACCCATGCATAAGGCTCATGGAATGTGCCCGCAATGCACATGGATTGGGCTAGGGTTTCCCATTGGGTCGTGGCCCGAAGTGTGTGTGGGTTGTGTTTTTATTCGAACCAAGAATCAACACCAATTAATTGATATACCACTCGGATACCTTGTCTCCAAATCAATGTGGGATATTGTTTTTGATACTAATGTTCATCCGTCATTTATTTCTCCAACAGTAGTGGTGGGTCACTCTCTGCTCAATCTATTTTAAATATCCCGTGCATCCGTTTTTGATCTCCCACGCCTCACTGTTCTTTTTCCATCATCTTCTTCAGGCATACACTCTTTCTTCGGGCATGCACTCTTTCCTCGCAGTTTTTTTATTCGCTCTTCCCTTTTCAACTAAGGTTGCAATACTGGTTCAAAGGCTCTTCTTCTTTGGTCTCAACATCTCTTTACATCCTTTCTTGAGAAATTAATAGATCAACTATTTGTTTAGCTTCCCTCTATTCATCTTCCTTGACTCGACTTGTTTCGATTGGTTTGAAATCTTCTATGTTGGTTGCAAGACAAGTCACCGTTGGAAGAACCCAATGGTGGGTGAGTTAAGTCATAATTAGAAAATACCAACGGTGGGTGAGTCGAGTCACCATTGTAAAATATCAACAGTAAGTAATGAGTCACCATTGGAACTCAACGGTGGGTCTATGACCTGCCTCCAGACATCAACAGTGGGTTATTTTTTCCCATCACTTGCTTCTTTCTTTCCTCTTCTTGTACACTGACTTGGAAGTAGCTCCATAGAGCTCCTCCTCCTTGATTGATTCTATAGTTGTTTTATTTCTACATTTTTTTTTTACTTTTATCATTATTTTTTAAAGATGTTTTGTTTCTGTTTGCAGTTGTTATTTCCTCTTTTGGAAGAAGATTCTTTGTGCTCCAACATGAGCTCTTCATCCTTATTCAATCAGATGCAGTAGATTTTTTCTTGCTGTTTTTATTTGTTTTCTTTTTTTTTCTTATCAGAATATTATTTATCTACTTTTTATTGTTATCATATGTTTATCATTATTTATATCAGAATCATCTTCGAGTGATTTATTTTTTCTAGTAACACCTTCATTGTTTCAGTAGTAGCGTTGAAGTAGTATTTTTTTATGTTGTTGCAGTAGGTTATTTATTTTTTAAATTTTTTTACTTATTTTTATCATCTTTAATTTCTTCAAGTTATTAGGAAATTAATTTCAATGAGTTTCCATTGGAAATTTCCAAAAATAGGTCATGAGCCACCGTTGGCTTCATGTAACGGTGAGTCATGAGTCACCGTTGGCATCCAATGATGATAAATTTTTTATTTTTTCATATGAATCCTTTGGTTGTTCTGTAACATGAAATAATTTTTATTTTGGTTGAATTTTATTATTTTTTTAAGTGTAATGATAACTTATGCTCTTTTAATCAACCATTGGACTTTTTCAATGGTAGGTCATAAGTCACTGCTCTCTGTTTTCAACAGTGAGTCATGAGCCACCGCTCTATGCTCCAACGGTAGGTCAATCCATTGCTAGTTAAAATTTTATGTTTCTAAAATTTTATTTCTTATTTAAATTGATGATTATTAAAATTAATTCCTTTGTTAAAAGTATTATTATTTTATGCTGAAATATATTTGTAGAGTATGTAAAAATAATTGTAACAATATTTTATTTTGGTTGGATTTCATTATTTTTTTAAGTGCAGCAGTAGCTTATACTATGTTAAGCCACCATTGGACTTTTTCAGCAGTAGTTCATGAGTCACCACTCTCTGTTTTCAATGGTGAGTCATGAGCAACCTCTCTCTATTCCAACGGTAGGTTAATCCACTGTTAGTTAAAATTTTATATTCCTAAAATTTGATTTCTTATTTCAATTGAACATTATTAAAAATAATTCATTAGTTGAAAGTATTATTATTTTATATTTAAATATATTTGCAGAGTATGTAAAAATAATTGTAACAATAATTGATGTTCTTTTATTCATGCAGTTTGATATTCATATCATGCTCTGTTTTTCTACAATTTGTTATGCATGTATAATCTACAAGATTATATTTTGATTTCAATTCTTTTATAATTGTTAATTGTATACAAATGATTTACTTAATATATTAATTGTTTTATATTAATATTTCATGAATAAATATAAAGCATAATTGTTTCTATATTGTTATTCAATAAGGTTTTAATAAACAAAGGTAACAGCCTTATTATATTGATATGCACTAACAAGTGTTATGTATTTATTGGACATAGACATGATCCTAGAGGATGTTGTTTTAAATGATCTAAAAGATCTCTTAACGATATAAAACATATACCTATGCAGATCAATTTATATAGATAGTTATGATACATCTTCGACATTTTTTGACTCTCAATTTTTCACGATCCTCTGTAACTTCTGAACTCTAATTGTGATCAATGAAGGACTCCATATTTGATATTTATTCCTTCCAAGTGATCAATGATCATCGAGTGTAAACTTCTTCGACATTCTCATCATCTGCTGATTTCCCTATATTTTTTTTATTCATGTAATCTTGTTTATTTCTGTTTGTATTTTCTTTGTGTCTCGTTTATGCTTTTCCTCATCAAAAGCGAGTCTTGATTTTCTTTGGTCATTCTATCACCCAAAAGGAAGATTGGGTTGTGAATCTGAATCAAAAGTCAGGATACAAACTAGGTTGAGTCTCCTATGAAAATACTGGGATGTGCCTCCAGGTTGTTTAAAAGGTAGTGTCTGTAATAAGGTTCTCACACCTTTAAAAGTGAGGCTCTTAGTGGGTATCAGTCTCCTCGGGGAGTAGAGAAGATTGAGGAGTGTACAAGGATATTGGTGATCCAAACCACTATTAATCTTATGTTATTTCATTTTTATTTTCACCTCAACTCATCTTAAGAACACTGCACTCACTACTGTTTAATATCCTATTAACTCTGATTGATTTTTCATTAGTTTTTAAAATGACTATTCACCCCCTCTAGTCATAATTTTCATCAATAAAGATCCAAAAATTGTTATCAGAGTTAGGTAAATAAATCTGTGGTTCTAATATCAAATAATTAGTATTAGAGCTAGGTAAATAGATATGTGGTTATGATATCAAACAATTGGTATCAGATCCATGTATCTGATAGGTTAGTCTTTTTTTAATTTTAATTGGATACCAAACAATTGGTATCAAAGCCACGACTCTGACCAGATAGCATCTCTATCTCTATTAATATTTAAGAATATTATTTCCTCTGCATATTTTGAACTCTATTCTAATATGGAATCCTAGACTTAACAGTTTAAGGAATAAAAGAAAAAATTTCTTTTAAGATGATAAGTGAAAATGCTAATGATGTCTTGATACCATAGAAACCCTCATTCTTTGATGTGAGTGACTATATGTACAAGAAAGATAGAATGGAATCCCATATGAAACAACTAAGTTTGGATCACTGGACCATCATAGAAAATCCATATGAGCTACCCAAGGTTGATCTGAAGACTATGGTTGGTAATGGCATGGTAAAATATGTTTTTAATTGTACATTTAAAAATATTCTATACTATACTATAATTAGAAGTGTCTATATCCATGATTCCGCCTGTAAGATATCCCATGACATATGGAGGATATTCCAAGTCACTCATTATGGTAAGGATAAGATAAAGAGAACCAAGCTACGGATTCTCCGAGCAGAATACCAGGACTTCAAGATGGGAGATGAAGAATCTATAAACCAGATGTTCTATCAGTTCACCAATATCACCAATGGTATGATTTATCTTAGAAAATTCTTGGAAAACACAACTCAAGTGGAAAGAGTACTGATAGCTCTTTTAAAAAGGTGGCATGCCAAGAAGGTGACCATCAATGAGAGTAATAATTTTAAGGAATATACTTTAGATGAACTAATAGGATCACTGTTGCAGTATGAGTTAGAGATGAAGAATATTGCTGATGATGACTCAACTAAAAGAAAAGATACTTCATTCAAGAATAATGTAATTGATACCACTAATTCCTCTGATTATGAATTTTAGGAAAGTGATAAGGAGATGACTCACTTCAGTAAGACACTTTACACATTTATGAAAAACAATGGTGGAAAGAGAAAGTTGGGAGGAAGAATTAAAAGGATTGCAAGAAAGGTAATTCAAATAATGATGATGATATTTGTGGTTTGACATGTTATGAGTGTAGGAATAATGGTTACATCAGACCTGATTTTCCCAAACTCAAGCATTCAAAGAAGTACAAAGACAAGAGGAGGAAAGAAAAACAAGCTTTGTTTGGAGGATGGAATCACTCAGACAGTCCTGACTCTAGCAATGACTCTGAAAGTGAAAAGGAATCAGGTAACCTTTCCCTGATGGGTATTACATGTGAGGTAAATGATTCTCTTTTTACTCAGTTAATAACTCCTAAAAATGTTGATCAAAATTCAATATCTAAAAATGAAAAAGACACTGATTATGATTCTATTTGTGATTTCAATTCTAAGGATTCTAAAGTTAAGAAGTTGCTTAAAGAGAATGAAAAATTGAGAAATGGTAGTTTTAAAATGATTGAAAAATATAGAGAATTTAAATGTAAAAATAAGAAGTTAATCAAAGAAAATGATAAACTGAAAAGGGAATGTGAAAATGTGAATATCATTCTTTCCAAGAATGAAGAATATATAAGGAATTTTGATTCTGATATCTTGAAACTAAAAGATAACAAGGAAAAACTAAAATAATTTATGGATGTAAATGATAAAGACCAAGATAGAAGATTTAATTTAGTTGTGGATGATTTAATAAATGTAGAAAATGAATGTAAGAAATTAAATCAAGAAAATAAAAAGTTAATAAACATAGATTCTGGATCTAATGAAAAGGTTTATACAGATTTAGAAACTATTCAAAAATATAATATGGATATGAAGAATGAAGTTTTTAATCTTAAATAGGATTTATCTACTTTTGTAAAAGGTAAACAACAATAAAATAAGATGACATATTTAATGAAATTAAACACTAATAATAATGGTTTTGGATATAATAGTATTACTCTAAGTTTAAATAAGAATTTTTTTAATAGAATCTCAAAAGGAAGCATTTCTACTATAACTTAATTTAAATGTATAATGAAAGGGAATTATGCTAATGAATGCTCAATGAGATTAACTCAATCTTTTGGTTATACTAGAACTATTTTATCTGAAAATTTGTATCCAAATTCACCATGAAACAAAGGTTTTAAACCTATTTGGGTGGTGAAAAGACCTTTTGTGAATACTGCTGAACTTATGATATCATGGGTACCAAAATGATGTTAATCAAATCCTATTGGACCTAAGTTGGTTAACATGCCCTGATAAGTATTATTATTTTTTAATTATCATGCATACTATCTACTTTAATATAATTTGATATACTAGCAAAAAAGATTTCTAATATCTTTTTAATAATCATTTTAATTCAAGGCATGTGCATTAATTTCTATTTGTTTTACTTTAGTAAGTAAATTTTTTGTAATTTGCATAGTTAAAATTTCAGTTTGAATATACTGATTATATGTTCACTTTTCTATAAATTATTTTAACAGTATTGTTTTATCTTTCTTTAAAGATGCATGAATTGAGAGGATTTACCCCTTATTTTTTATTTAAAATAAAATACCATAATATAAGTTTTAAATAAGTATTTAAACAATTAGTTTATGCAATATTATAATTTCCTTAGTTTGTGTGAAATAATTTTTCAACAACTGATCTAGGGAAATCCTTAACTATCTTCTAAATATCTTATGTGATTTATAATTTATTTTTTCATAATTCAAAGTTGAAATATTCTTGGAACTCTAAATTGATTTAAATAATCAATTTATTCAAAAATTGATTTAAGTTTGATAATAAAATTGGATTTGTTGATCTATTTTTAATCTAATAATTTTATTCTTAAACTCAAGGGAGTTTGTTTTTAAAACCCTTAAAGAAAAGAAACTATTAATTTCTTTTGGAATCATATTGAGTTATTTTTCTGTTCATGAAAATCGGTTTTATTTGTTCATTTAATATAACAATATTGTGTAATATGATAGTGTTTGATCTTAACATGAAAGAAACTTGATATTTTTTGTTTTGTGTAAATATTCTGTTTTGATAAATACTATTCACTCTGATTTAATTGGTAATTATTTCATTCTCTTTAAAATCGCTTTTTTAAAATTTAATATGTATTAATTCTTTATTTCATTGAATATTATAATTAATTTATTCTCTCATCATAATAAACTAATCTTTTATTTTTAAATAATTTTTTGATTTTGTTTAAAAAGGGAGTATGTTTTATATAATAAATTTCTAATATAATTTTTTTGATAAATTTGAAAAAGGGGGAAATATTTATTGAAAATTTAATTAATATTTTTTTCAATTTACAAAAAAGGGGAGTTAGTTAGTATTTTAATTTGTTATAAATACTTTAACAGTTTTATTTTTTTTAATAAATCACTCTCAATCAGCATTTATTAAATTCTCTTATTATTTTCTCAAGTGTTTTATTTAACATTATTAAATTGTTAAGTGTTTTAATTAATTAACAATTTTTTTATTTCGTGTTTTAATAAATTTATAATAATTTCAAGTGTTTTAAATTCTCAAGATTATTATTTTCTCTAGTGTTTTAATAAACTAATAACTTTTGATTTTGTTATTAATAATTTTGTTTAAGTAAATTTTTTAAATTGATAATTCATGTTATTATAATTATTGAAGTTCATTTTTTATAATGTAAAAGAAAAACTTTTGGCCTTCCATGCGAGCTAAGTGGCTAGCTATCAACCACTTAGGGACCCTATTGGGTCAACCTCATCAGAAAATCCTGTCATAGGTAGCCCATGAGGATGTTGGTATGCATAGTGCATGCCATAGGTGTGCATGCCCATGTATATGGCCCATGGAATGTGCCTGTAGTGTGGATGGATTGGGCTAGGGTCGCCCGATGGGTCGTGGCCCGAAGTGTGTGTGGGTTGTGTTTTTATTCAAATCGATAATCAACACTAATTGATTGATATATCACTCATCCACCTTGTCTCCAAATTGACGTGGGATATCATTTTTGATATTACTATTCATCCATCATTTATTTCTCGGACAGTGGCAGTGGGTCACTCTCCAATAAATCTATTTTAATTACCTCATGCATTCATTTTTGAATTCCTATGCCTCACTATTTTTTTTTCCATCGTCTTCTTTTGGCATGTGCTCTTTCTCTAGTATACATGTCTTCTTCAGCATTCTAGTTCAATTGACCCATCTTACTTGCATTTTTTCACTCCCTCTTCCCTTTTGACTAAGGTTGCAATACTAGTTCAAAGGCTCTTCTTATTTGATATCAAAATCTATTTACATCCTTTCTCAAGCAAATAATAGCTCGACTATTTTTTTTATCTTCCCACTATTCATCTTCCTCGACTCAACTTGTTTTGACTGGTTCAATGTCTTCTTTATTGGTTGCATGATGATCCACTATTGGAAGAACCCAAGAGTGGGTGAGTCGAGCCATTGTTGGAAAATACCAACAGTGGGTGAGTCGAGTCACTATTGGAAAATATCTTCAATCTATTACCGGTTTCATCATTTTTCTTCTGATATATGGTTCTTTTCATTGAATTTATTACTGGTTTCATCATTTTTATATATTTTATTGATACACGTCTCTCAAAACATGGGGAACATATCTTTAATCTCCAATTATACTTATTTGATGTCTCCACCCTACTTATAAGGATTTATATTGTTCAATTCTATTTCCATTAATGAATTATCAATGTTATATCCTCAACTTTAGGCTATGTGTTTGATGTTACATGATTTTAATAATCCCATAGGTAATAGAAACTAATTCATGGTGAATTAATTCATCATATAATTTAAATCATAAAAATGAAAAATCAATTGGGATATGATCACACCAACTTGATTCATCATCCTCTAGACTAGTCAGAAATTAATCATTACATATTTTATAATCATTTGAAATCATTGATCCCACATAATTAATAATATTGTCCATATCCTTTATGGTTTCCATCTACTTCCAAGATAAATATGTCTTCCATTCTTGGATCACATAAAAATTATTCCTCTTTTGACAAGTGGTAATTATTACTTATGATTTTCTTCAATTTATTCATCAAGAAATCAAGGTACTTGTAAAAAATCAATTCTAATCTGAATTGAATAATTCCTGAAAAAAACTAAAATTCATTATCAATAAGGAAAGAAAAATCAATTATTCAATGAGAAATACATGAAATCAATATAGAGAATCCAATAGGTATAATCCTACTTATGATTTTAATTGAAAAGAACTATTGGGATATTTACAACACTGATAGGGGGTTGAATCAGTGGTGGTAATTCTTAATCTATTTAAAATAGTAACTTTTATCCCTTTTAAATTTACCAATATCATTTTTCAAGTGAACAAATCACTCTTTTTATATCTCACTCCCTCACTCATTCTTGTAGCATAAACAAAAACACACATGAGAAATCTAATAACATAAAAGGTTATCCCATCAGTGTGAGATGGCTAGTCCTAGGTATAAATTTGATTCCTCTATTATCAAATAACTAAATATATTACACCAATGAGTTATAAAGTGTATGGATTAACATTAATACTTATGTTTCCATGTCTCCCAACTATTCTTCAGTATATCCAATACACAACAACATCCAACACCTTAAAATGAAAATCATTTTCATAATAATAAGATATTTTAATAGAAATGTTGAATTTTATCTTATTGTAAATGTGTTTCCTATTTATTGTTCTTCTATAAAATTCATAATAGTATGCATGGACTTATTCTATTTCTTACAAAGTAGCACACAACTCATTCCCCTTTAATAATTGCATGTAAATGACACTTCCTTTTATTCACTGGTTCCAATACTTCTCTTCTTCTTCTTCATTGTAAAACTAGTTTTTCACCACACATGTTTTACCATTTTCTCTAAATCATTTCATTTCCTGAAGTGAAAAACAAGACCACACTACTTTGATCCCAACCTTATTAATTTTTTGTGTTCTATAGGAACACTAGATCTATTTATCTTCAATACCCAAGGATTTATTCAATTCATATGTAGGTATTCAAGATCTACTTTGATACTCAAAGGATTTATCCTATGTGTTTTATTATTAGGTTATTTCATTTATATATTGATCATATTATTCATATAGATATATTTCAAAATATCATGCACAACATACATCCAATACCACTATTTTCATTTTAAATTTCAAATTCAAATTCAATCAACCAGCATCCTCCCACTTCTTTTTCAAACTCAGCCTTTGGATATTTTTCCAAATAGAACCTCATATTTAAAATCAAATTTGTTGTTATAAATGAATGAAAGAACCACTGAATCAACTAGATAGATACAAGTCATCAATATTCATTGAATATACCATGAATCTAGATATCCTGGTGTGGGAACATCAATTATGGTATAGTACAATGACTCAATCAAGTTACAATATAACTACATGGAAATATTTTGGAGTGAGCATACTCTTCAGGAATGGGGGAATCAAATTTTCTAGTGACCCTAGTACCAATAAAATAATATATCATTGTGTGGGAACCATGGATTTGGAATAAAATGGTTTGATCAAAACACGTTGTAGTGTAGACACTTCCTACGGTGTGAGGGTAGGAAAATTTATCATACTAGAAAAAGTAATCCCATCCAACACTACGACGTGTTACTCCTTATACATAATGAGCACATAGATGGTCCATCCATTTAAGTGTGGTGATTCACTATGTTTTATAGGTCCTCTTGATTGATCTTTCACTACAGCATGGTTACTCACTCTATAACATGATGTCTAATAAATATTTTTTCATCCCTCAACTTAATTGTGTACCTCTATGGCATGGATAATATGCTATGATATAATCCACCTTTCACCTTAATTTCCACAGTATGGTATATATATTACGAAATATTCTATACCTGCATATTCTTATTTGTATCATGAACTCATTTAATGATATTTCTAATTTCTCAGACCCTCCTCCTCCATTACTTTTCCAATTTCTAGTGCTTTAGAAACCTTGGACATAAGTTCGTATCGGAAGGCCAGCGTGTCAGTGGCAGGATGTCACCGTGGTTTCACTCATCAGTGACACCGATTGGTGTGTCACTGATCGATGTGCTACTGATCGGTGTGCCATCAATTGGTTCCATATGGTCTTTTCAGATTTTCCTTCCCCAATTTTCCCGTAATGCCACTTTTGAGTCTTTTAAACTTTTCAAAGTGGTTCATGGACATTTTTAGAACCATGAACAACGTTTTAAATCCCCTAGGAGTGGGGATACCCTCAAAAAACCTGTTTTCACCTATTTAAATGAAATTTTTTAATGCACAACTGTTATGTCCACCCTTCAGATGTGAATTATTAAATAATAATTAATTCCATCGTGTGGAACTGTCCAACCGCGTGGTGAAACCATGATCCGCCTTTAAATTCATTCAAGTTTTTCATATCTTGTAACTCTAGGATCTCGCCATTTTACCACTCTAGAATTATTTCCTTCTTATTATTGGATGGTTTATTTCTTTCCTTGGTGTGTTTGGAGACACCTTTCTCGAGGCTAGTGATGTGCCTGTGTTGGAACCTTTCCTGCTCATTCTTGGAGTCATCAGTGTTCCTCCCCTGAAAGTCGTGCATCCCCAGTTATTGGCACAAGGAGAAAAAATGTCGATCGTTGATCATACAAGTAGGGTTTTTCCTTCGTCTCTCTTTACTGTGTATCATGCGGGGTGGGTATTATAATGTTCCTACGTAGATGGATGAAACCAAACCTTAATGAAGATAATAAATGGTTTTTAAATAATAAAGGGGTGTGTTTGAAGATGATACCATACTCTTTTACCTTTTCTTATATGTTGTGAATTTTATGGGCTTATGTCCACTAAAAATTGCGGTTGTTGTTGGTCCCTTCTTAAGCACTAATGAACCTCTTCTTTTTGGAAATTTATGTGATTAAATGGTTGTAACATAGAAACTGGTTAATCATGTAAACTTGGTTGATTAAATGGATACCCAATGAATAATAATACCTATGTAGTCACCCCGATTAACCAAACAGAAATACAGAACTAAATGAAAGGAATATTTAAATTTGAAAACTCCCTTGCTCTGTTCTGGTGATGTTTATGGTTGATGCTTATGAGGTGACGCAGATGGGGATGGGATTCCCTATTGTGCAGTTGTTTGTTTGTGGACCTAAGGCTGTCTTGGTCCATATGTTGGGTCTTGGTTTGGTTCGAGTACTTTGAGGGATCTCACAGATCCCTTTGGTGTTTGTGACTTTATAAGAGAACCGGGTGTGAATGCTTGCATTTCTACTTGGCTGTTTTTCTTCCTTGGCTTGTGGTTATTCCTGTTAGTTGCCCAGTAGTGAATAATTATTTAAATAAAATCACTTGAAGATGAAAACAATAATGGGTTCAATGTGGAATTATTTTCCGGGAATGATTTGTGACATGGTTGTGGCTGTGGTGTTTCTTATGAATGAATAGTAACAAGGGTGTTTGTGTATGGGTTGGTTTTGGAACCCCTAGGTTGGGATGAGTGTTTGTTACCAATATGTATAATTTTATTTTTTTATGTTTCTTATTCTTGCCCCACCCAATTTGATCACTTTGTGTCAAACACCCCCATTTCATGGGAGAGGGTGTTTTTTCCAACACTTCTATGAGTGGCTGGTTATTAGCTCCTTTTCTACTCCCTTTCCCAAGTATCCTAAGATTCTTCAGGTAGGATGTGACGGCCTAAGGTCCATTATATCCCAAGATTCTTCGGGCAGGGTAGTTGTGGTGGTTGTCCCAGGTGTGTGCGGGCATTTTGTTTCCCAAGTGTCTTAGGGATGAGGTCTAGGTGTCTTCGAGTGTGGCGGTAGTTGTTTTGGCCCAGGTGTCTTTAGGCGTGGAAATAGTTGTTCTGGCCCAAGTGTCTGCGAGCGTGGTTATTTTGGCCCAGGTGTTTGCGGGCGGGATGTGTGGTTGTGGTAGCCCAGGTGTGTGCGGGCAGGGTATGGAAGTGGGACTGCAGTGAGAATAGCAAGGAATGTTTGATGTGTAGGATGCCTTCAATAACCAGTGGGAAAGTGGTGTGGGGTACCCAAACATCAATTTGTTATTACTATTACTTAATTGACTTGTGTTATTTGGGGAGTGTTCTTGGTGAGGTTTGGGTGGATAGTTCCCTTGCTAGGTGCACTGGTTATCTCCTTTTCTCATGGGGCATTAGAATGCCTCCCCACTTGTGCACAAGAGATTTTGGTTTTCCCTAATGAGTATATCTGTATACTCATCCTACGTATATAAAACTACTTTCAGGTTTCTAGGAGTACTTCGAGGACCATACCAGACCCAATTAGCTCAGACACCGGGACCGTTGGCGTTTCTTTTTTTCTTTTCTTTTGGTATTTTTCCCTTTGGAGTTTTCTTGTACTTTGTAGCACTTTGTTATTGGAACATGCATATGGAAATGGATTGTTTTGTATTTACTTTTACTTCCAGTTTTTGGCATTGTTTGGGACTCACTATCTTATCTCTCGATCCTACTAAATAAAAAGGGTAGTGCCTTCCATTTTATGTATGATTATATACCCTCGGTGCTATTCTCCACTCTGGGACCTATTGAAGGCCGGTTTCAGGGGTTATTATCTCTTCTTCAACTTGAAGAAGGAAGGGTCTAGAAATCTGATGTTCCTTCCCTCATCTTGGTGAAGGTGGGTCATGACAGAATGGTATCAAAGGAGATGAATGAGAGATAGGATGCAGTTCAGTGTTAGGCATAGTGAGGATTGCATGGGATGGTAGGGAATTTGTGTTAGGCAATCTTGGCACATGAAATACGCCAAGGAAGATAGGCTAGGACACTGGATTTTAGGGGCCCTCGTAATCTGATGCAAGGATTCTGGACCTACCGAACGACCAAGTGAGGCTACACTGATTACAGGGTAGAGACCTTAGAGAAGGTACATGCATCATAATGACTTGTGTTCTTGTGTGTCTTGGGTATTTTGGGAATTTAAAATAAATGGGATGTTATGAAAATTTTAAAAGCAATCTTCTACACTACTCGAGTTTAGGCATTCCTTGTTTACTTGCAGCTATGGCACCCAGACGGTGACCCTGAGTAGTGCGGGTGATCGAGGCCATAGAGGCTGATTTAGCTAATTAGAATAGGGATGATTGAGAGGGGGAGGATGAACAGTGGCAGAAGACGCTTTGTGGCTTTCAGCGGTAGACCCTTGGGAAGTACGAGGGAAGCATCTTGGACATAGAGAGAGAGAGAGCTAGCTCGAGGAGCTGGCGATAGCTTTCAGCGTGATTCGGGCTCCGATGGATTACTAGGTTCCTCTGGATATAATCCATATGTGGGGAGCATCACGTTAGTGGTGGACACTCTATTTTGGGGAGAAGAGGGAGTCTAAAGTTTCATGGACTGACTTTGAGAGGGAATTCTGGGCGGAATTCCTCTCTTCCAAGATGAAGGCAGAAAAGAGGCATGATCTACTCTCCCTTCAGCAGGGGAGCATGTCAGTGAGGGAGTTGGGGATTAGATTAAAGGATCTCCTTCATTTTGATCTGGGTCTTTTTTTAGATGAGGATTCTAGGGTGAGATGTTTGGAGGAGGCACGATGACCTTCTATTCAGTATGTTGTTACTCCCTTCACCCTACCGACGTAATTGGAGGTCCAAAAGAAGGCTGAAGTGGTGGAGAGGATGCGCATGAAAAGAGGTGTGTTGTGAGAGGGGATCCAGTTGGGCTCATCAAAGGGGAAGGTTATCAGTAGCAGGCCTCCAGCATCAGGGCCTTCTAGGTTTCAGCCAGTTGGGAGTAGGCCCCAATAGTTCCTGTTTAGATCTCCCAATCCTTGCCCTTTCCTTGAGGTCCCAGGACTGAGGTGCTTCATCTGTGGTAGTCGTGGACACCTTCAGAATCAGTTCCTGGATCGAGTGTAGTACAATGGGGGTGGGTAGGTTTAGCACCCACCTCAACAGTTGTAGTTTTCAACAAGAACCTTTCAGCAGTAGCAGCAGGGACAACGAGCACCCGCTCCTCTGAGAGCAGACATTGTAGGAGGAGTTTGACCCTAAGGTGCTCCTCAAGGATCTCAACCAGGGTGTAGTCAGGGAGGCGGACGACAGTTGAGGTGTAGAGGATCTAGGCGTGGACAGTTGCATGCCGCAGAGGCAGAAGTTCCAGTAGGGCCAGAGGATCTAGGCGTGGACAGTTGCATGCCGCAGAGGCAGAAGTTCCAGCAGGGCCAGAGGTCATTCGAGGTACGATCAGCTTGTTTAGCAATCTTTCCTACACCTTGTTTAATTCAGGAGCCTCAAACTTTTTTGTTACACCCAGTCTATCCCATGCCTTGGTCTTAGATGTAGTGAGACTCTCTATCCCCCTGGTGTTGAGTACACCAGTTGGGGGGTCATACCAGTCTGTTTGATGTTTTTTGGGGATGCAGACTGGTGTTGGGGCCACATCAGTCTAGCGGGGATCTCCTTCTGCTGCAAATATAGCCATATGATATCATCCTATGCATTAACTGGCTATTTTCTATGCATGCTGTTATTGACTGCTTCTGGAGAAGAGTCCAATTCTCCGATGACGATGGCCAACGTGTGGCTTTTGTTGGAGAACGGAGTTGTCAGGTGGGGGAAGGCGTGTGGAGCCTCTTCTTTCTATGTTGGCCGAGATTTTAGCAGAATCAGTGGATGCTGAGATGATGGATGTTCGGATAGTTGTCAGAGAGTTCCTGGATGTCTTTTCCGAGGAGGTTGTGACTCTACCCCCTCGATGTGACGTTGAGTTCGGGATAGACTTACAACCCAGTGCCCATCCGATTTCCATGGATCCATATCGGATGTGACATTCTAAGTTACATGAGTTTCGGATTCAGATTGATGATCTGATAAAGAAGGGTTTTGTCAGACCCAGTGTATTTCCATGGGGTGCTCTGGTCTTGTTCTCAAAGAAGGCAAATGGGGGCCTCAGGTTGTGCATAGACTATCGGAGACTGAATTAGGTAACGGTCAAGAACCGTTACCCTCTCCCGAGGATAGACGATCTCTTTGACCAGCTGAGGAGAGTAGGTTGGTTCTCTAAGATCGATCTATAGTCTGGGTATCACCAGTTAAGGTTGAAGGATAGTGATATCCTGAAGACTGCTTTCAGGTGAAGGTATGGGCACTTTGAGTTCGTAGTCATGTCGTTCGGTGTTACGAATGCACCTATTGTGTTTATAGGGCTCATGAACTCTGTTTTTGTGAGTTTCTGGACTGGTTCTTCATTGTGTTCATTGATGACATATTGATCTACTCAAGATTAGAGGAACATACTAAGAACCTCTGGATGGTCTTGGAGATCCTTTGACATCACCATCTCTATTGGAAGTTGTCCAAGTGCAAGTTCATGACACGAGAAGTGCATTTACTTGGACACGTGGTGTCCTAACAAGGGGTAGCATTTGATTCGTCAAAGGTTGAAGCAGTTGTTTCTTGGGAAGCACCCAAGAATTTGATAGAGGTTTGTAGTTTTCTGGGGATGGCAGGCTATTATCGGAGGTTCGTACCCGACTTCTCTCGAGTTGCATCTCCTTTAACAGCTTTGACCAGAAAGGACCAGGCCTTCGTGTGGAGTGAGTAGTGTCCTGCATCTTTCAGCTATCTGAAGGAAAGGTTGGTTAGTGCTCCAGTGCTCAGGTTTCCAAAGGAAGGGGTGTTGTATGAGGTGTTTTGTGGTGCTTCTGAACTTGTTCTGGGGTGTGTACTGATGCAGCAGTGGTGAGTAATATTTTATGGGTCTAGGAAGTTACATCCTCATGAGCATAACTATGCCACCCATGACCTAGAGCTTGTAGCAGTAGTCTTCGTGTTGAAGTTGTGGCGGCATTACCTCATCAGGGATCACTTTGTGGTCTTCACAGATCACAAGAGTTTGAGGCATATTATTACCCAGAGGGACCTGAACTTGTGACAACGAAGGTTGGTGGAGTTTCTTCAAGACTAAAACTTCAAGATATATTACACTGAAGGTAAGGGGAACGCTGTGGCCAATTCCTTGAGTAGGAAGTCATGGAGGGAAACTGTTCAGGAATTTTTGGATGCTTGGAAGGAAATGGAGGAGTTGGCTGCCCTACACCTAGATGCAAGGGTGGATGGTGGTAGAGGTTGTCTATTTTAGATGACAGTGCAGTCCTCTCTGTTGCGGTAGGTGGAGGAGTCTTAGTGGGGAGACTTAGAGAGTGAAGTGATGCACGATTGGGTTAACCAAGGCAATTCTTCGGAAGGGTGGTTGGAGGATGGTTAGAATCAGATTATTTTTTGAGGAAAGTTTTTTTTTCCAGAGACGATGTGTGATGGAGTTCTCTGTGATTTCCATAACTCACTCGTAGCGGTACACCCAGGATTTTCCAAAATGTACCAAGGCCTGAGGGAACAATTTTGGTGGCCCGGGTTGAAATGGGCAGTGGCAGAGTTTGTAGCAAGGTGCCTGGTGTGTCAGTAGGTGAAGGATAAACACCATGTCCCAGGAGGTTTGTTACAGCATTTAGATGTCCTCGAGTGTAAGTGGGAGTACATCTCAATGGATTTCATCACAGGACTACCCAGGGTTCAGGGAGGCTGTGATGCTATCTGGGTAGTGGTGGACCGGATGATGAAATCAACTCACTTCCTAGAAATCAAGGAGTCGAGTGTAGTGGATGCCTTATCATGGAGATACATGGATGAGGTGGTGTGGTTGCATGAAGTTCCAAGGTCCATAGTCTCGGATAGGGATTCATGGTTTACCTCATGAGTCTGAAGGGGATTGCAGCATGTTTTTGGCACCCAACTATGCCTTAGCACTGCTTTCCACCCCCAGATAGATGGGCAGACATAGCAGACCATCCAGACATTGGAGGATATGCTACGGGATTGTGTTTTGGACTTTGGGGGATCGTGGGTGTGACACTTTCCCCTAGTAGAGTTTGCCTAACACAATAGCTTTCACTATACCATTGGCATGGCTCCATTTGAAGCCTTTTACTGTGTTGTTTTCCCATGTGTTGGACCAAGGTTGGGGATGTAGGTGTTCTTGGCCCAGAGGTAGTGCAGAGCACAACGAAGAAGGTTTAGCTTGGTGTGTGAGGATGAAGGCAGCCCCGGACCGGCAAAAGTCATATGTCGATCGTAGGAGGAGGCACTTGGAGTTCGAGGTAGGAGACCATGTGTTCTTAAAGGTTTCCCCTCGACGTGGGCAGTAAAGGTTCGACAAGGGGAGAAATCTCTCTCCTAGGTTCATCAGGCCTTTCGAAGTGCTGGGGCGAGTCGGTGAGGTGGCATATCAGCTGGCGTTTCCACCTCAGTTGGAAAGGATCCATGATGTTTTCCATGTCTCCTAGCTTCGTCGATATCTACACGATGATTCCCATGTCATTGACTGGGAAGAGTTGGATACAGGGGAAGATGCTATATTTTTGGAGCGACCAGTGAGGATCGAGGATCGAAAAGAGAAAGTGCTTCATGGACAAACCACCCCTTTGGTTCGTGTGTTGTGGAGGCATGGTGGCCTCGAGGAGAGTACATGGGAATGAGAGGCACAGATGCGCACCCAGTACCCAGAGCTGTTTTGAGTGTTGTTCTGTCATGTTTCGTGATTTTTTGTGGTGTAGTGTTTGACCTTGTTAAATATGGAATGTGTTGTTTTTCCTTGTTTTTTGAATGTGTGTGAAAAGTCCTGACTATGGGAAGGGAAGTACCTTATCCCTAATCAAGACGCATTAAGGTGGATGCGATTAAACCTGTGTGGGCGAATCAGTGCCACCCAAAGAGGATAGTATCTTGACATGGAGTAGGGGACTCACTAATCCATATGACTAGACGGTATGACCTTTACATGTTTGTGTGGTTTCTTAAGGGAGATGTGTTCCTAGATGCCCAGGGGGTTACTCCTGAGAGGTATCTTTTGAGGTGGTTCTTCGGACCCCTCTCTTTTCTTCGGGTCTAGTTTCCATTCTCAAGGTCGAGAATAGTTTGAGAGGTATCTAATGTAATGGATCAGACCCTCCTTGTCCATTACTTTTCCAATTTCTGGTGCTTTGGATGCCTTGGATGTAAGTCTGGATCAAAAGGGCAGCGTGTCGGTGGCAAGATTTCACCGTGGTGTCACCCATCAGTGACACCGATCGGTGTGACCCCGATCAGTGTGTCGTCGATCGGTGTGTCGCTGATCGATGTGTCAGCGATCGGTGTGACACCGATCTATGTGTCACTGATCGGTGCCATAGGGGCTTTTTGGGTTTCACCCCCAATTTTTTCGTAACACCACTTTTGATTCTTTTATACATTTTAAAGTGTTTCAACAAAGTTTTTAGCATAATGAACAATGTTTTAAATCCCCTAGGAGTGGGGCTACCCTCAACAGACCTATTTTCCTCTCTTTAAATGAAATATTTTAACACACAGCTGTTATGGCCACCCCTCATATGTGAATTATTAAATAATAATTAATTCCATCGTGTGGAACCGTCCAACTGTGTGGTGAAACCACGATCCGCCTTTAAAGATGTTCGAGTTTTTCATATCACGTAACTCCAGGATCTCGCCTTTTTATCGCACTAGAATTATTTCCTTCTTCTTCTTGGATGTTTTATTTCTTTCCTTGGTGTATTTGGAGTCCCCTTTCCTGAGGCTAGTGGTACGCCTATGATGAAACCTTTCCTGCTCATTCTTGGAGTCCTCAGAGTTCCTCCCCTGCAAGTCGCGCATCCCCAATTATTGGCACGAGGAGAAAAAACGCCGATCGTTGATCATACAAGTATGGTTTTTCCTTCATCTCTCTTTACTGTGTATCATGCGGGGTGGGTATTATAATGTTGCTATGTGTATGGATGAAACCAAACTTTAACAAAGATAATAAATGGTTTTTAAAGAATAAAGGGGTGTATTTGATGATGCTAAGATACTCTTTTACCTTTTCTTATATGTTGAAAATTGTATGGGCTTATGTCCACTGAAAATCATGGTTGTTGGTGGTCCCCTCTTGCACACTAATGAACCTCTGTTTTCTAGACATTTATGTGATTGAATGGATGTAACATAGAAACTGGTTAATCATGTAAACTCGGTTGATTAAATGGATGCCCAATGAATAAGAATCCATCTTTGGTCACCTCGGTTAACCAAACGAAAAGAAGGAACTAAATGAATGGAATATTTAAATTTGAAAACTCCCTTTCTCTATTCTGGTGATGTTTACTGTTGATGCTTGTGAGGTGACACAGATAGAGATGGGATTCCCTATTGTGCAGTTTTTGGTTTGTGGACCTAAGGCCATGTGGGGCTGTATGTTGGGTCTTGGTTTGGTTCCAGTACTTTGAGGGATCTCACAGATCCCTTTGGTGGTTGTCACTTTACAAGAGAACCAGGTGTGGATGCTTGCATTGCTGCTTGGCTGTTTTCCTTCCTGGACTTGTGGCTATGCCTGTTAGTTTCCCGGTAGTGAAGAATTATTTAAATAGAATCACTTGAAGATGAAAACAAGAATGGGTTCGATGGGGAATTGTTTTCTAGTAATGAGTTATGGCATGGTTTTGGTTGTGATTTTTCTTATGAATGAATAGTAATGAGGGTGTTTCTATATGGGTTAGTTTTGGAACCCCTAGGCAGGGATGACTACTTGTTACCTATATGTATAATTTTATTTTTTTTATGTTTCTTATTCATGCCCCACCCAAGTTGATCACTTTGTGCTGAAAACCCCCATTTCATGGAGAGGGTGATTTTACCAACACTTCTATGAGTGGATGATTATTAGCTCCTTTCCTGCTCCCTTTCCCGAGTAGCCCAAGACTCTTCGGGTAGGGTAGTTGTGGTGGTTAGCCTAGGTGTGTGCGGGCAGTTTTTTTCCCAAGTGTCTTCGGGATGAGGCCCAGGTGTCTTCGGGCGTGGCGGTAGTTGTTTTGGCCCAGGTGTCTTCGGGCGTGGAAATAGTTGTTCTGGACCAAGTGTCTACGGGCGTGGTTACGTGTGGTTGTTGTACCCCGGGTGTTTGCAGGTGGGATGTGTGGTTGTAGTAGCCCAGGTGTGTACGGGCGGGGTATGGAAGTGGGACTGTGGTGAGAATGGCGGGGAAGGTTTGACGGATAGTATTTCTTCAATAACCAGTGGGAAAGTGGTGCGGGGTACCCAAACATCGATGTGTTATTACTATTACTTACTTGACTTGCGTTATTTGGGGAGTGTTCCTTGGTGAGGTTTGGGTGGACAGTTCCCTTTCTAGGTGCTCTGGTTATCTTTTTTTCTAATGGAGCATTAGAATTCCTCCCCAATTGTGCATGAGAGCTTTTGGTTTTCCCTACTGAGTATATCTGTATACTCACCCTATATATATAAAACTGATTTTAGGTTTCTAGGAGTACTTCAAGGACCGTGCCGGACCCTATTAGCTCAGACGCCGGGACCGTTGACATTGATGTTTTTCTTTTATTTTGGTATTTTTCCATTTGGAGTTTTATTGTACTTTGTAGCACTTTGTTATTGGAACATGCATATGGAAATGGATTGTTTTGGATTTACTTTTACTTCCAGTTTTTGGTGTTGTTTGGGATTCACTATCTTATCTCCAGATCCTACTAAATAAAAAGGGTAATGCCTTCCATTTTGTGTGTGATTATATACCCTTGGTGCTAGTCGCCACTCTGGGGCCTATTGAAGGCAGGTTTCAGGGGTCATTATCTCTCATTCAACTTGAGGAAGGAAGGGTCTGGAAATTCGTTGTCCCTTCCCTCATCTTGGTGAAGGCGGGTCGTGACAATATTAATTGACTATAAATAGGATTAAACATAATTTTAATTACTCTCCAAACACCCTCAAAATTTCATCTCGATCTCATGGATGAACCTTATAAAATAATCACTTTTAACTTAAATATATCATGTACTTCCATGGAAGGAACCTCAAACAACATTCAAACTAATTATCCATGATATTTCTCCCAATCTTGAAACAATTAGAAACAAGAATAAATTTTCCTAGGAACTTCTTTTCTTCTTCAAGAAACATATATAATTCAATGAAAACTCCATTATAATACTTATTTACTATATCCCCAATATATTTACATCAGTGATACCCATATTTACTGAAAATAATTTATAAAAAATATATATCTCACATAATGTGGGTTCAACTCTCATTCTTTGGGTCTAAATATTTGTAGTTCAATATCTGATTAGCATTTTATAAGAGGTACTATATTTCCTTCTTCATTCATACACATTCCCCTATCCTTCTAAAAGGTATTTAGTTTTGAATTAATCTTCAAATATGGAGTAGTGTTTCCAACTCTATGATTTTATTTGATTGGAGCTCTCTCTTTCTTGTAAAATAGTGTCTTTTTTATTAACACCAACATCATCCACCTTATGATTTCCCTTTTTTATATCTATCACTATTTTAATTTTTTGAAGTATTATCCTTACAACCAAAAACACTTTTACTGATGAACCTGGGTATTTTTTTTATTCAAAATTTTCTTAGAAAATTTTGACCCTCACATGGCCCATTCTAGAAATTCTCTAAATAATATCCTCAAAAGGTAAATATTATTCTTTGAATCACTTGATTTCACTTTCGTGTAAAATTTATCTCTTAATGAGACAACTACTTCTTCAAGGGCATAAACATTTTTAGTTAACTCCTTCACACAATAATGGAGGTTATCAATTAATATAGAATTTTCTTTAATCATTAACTTTAAATTCCCATGTTCTTTCAAATTCACTAATCTTAATGATTGATCTTCTAGTTATTTATCCAATTGGTCAATGTTAGCTTCATCATGATCCATATATTCAAAATATTCTTTTAGTAATCTATTTATCTTTTGATATTTATTTCTTTCAAAATTGTTCTATTTGAGTGTCCCCTTAAGTTATTACTCGAGATAAACCACACCTTATTATTGATTATATTCCTCCTGTTCATATACTTCCTTTTCAACCATATATATAAAATACCTTTAGTACCAAATTTGAGTTTTTTCAAATTACCCCAGATAAACTTTATTGATATCTTCTAATCTACCCACCAAGCACTTCCCCTAAAACATTTTTCTGATGAATTCCACTATTTGGAGTCTCTTTTAAGAGTGAACTTCCATCGTGGATTCTACAATAATTCTTCATCATCTCCATCATCATCAAATTTACATGGATAGCTTTCTGAAACTTGTCCATATTTAACTCATCGTAAACTAGACAAGGGTGTTTATCCTATGAATCTACCCATTATTCTCATTAATATTTTTTCTATAATGAATAAAAATTCATCATCAGCATCCAAATTTTAATTACCACCTTTAGTGATGTCTTTTTTCTCTATAGTTTTAAATGTCATAACCTTGTTTGGGTGACTTGAAGATCATTTTATCTTGATGTGTATTACTAAAAAATATAACTACACTATAGATCTCCCAGTTAATGTATTTCCATATACCCCTCTTCAAGTGATAAAAACTTTTATTTTTAAAGGTTTGTTAGTCTCTTCATGATCTTCTTTATAGTATAAATATCATGGATAACTTAACAAGTCCTTTGATTTATCAAATAACCTCAATGATTATGTTGAAGAATCATTTATCATTTTCACATGGGAATATCATCAAGTTACCAAACATACTATGAATCTCTTGAAGTTTAACCACTTTTAGCTTGTTGGAACCCTTATTGAAGTTATTGTTTTTGAAAAATCACATTTTCATTTGTGAAACTGATCAATTTTATATAGATATTTTATGACTGACCTCCTGATAAAACATTTTAAACATTTGGATCCACATCAGGAAACTTCATGTATGCTTAAGTCATGGACAATTCTTATACATCACAAGAATGCATCCCAAATATATATTTGAATAAAGTATCTATCCAAGGAGATCAAATATGAGATCTCATTCTCCTCATAAAAATATTATATTTTCTTATAACAAATAGAGGAACTCTATTTACATTCTTCATGTTCACCATACTATAGAATACCAAATGACTTGTTTAGTAGTTGTAAAATCAGCTCTGATAAAACTATTTCCAACATTAGACACCTTTGGAGGGGAACTTTGACTCATGGTGTGAACTTTTTCTTATGTAGGATATTGTTTCCATGTTGGTAGGAACATGTTGAACCTCTTACGATTTCATATCCACAATAAATAAAATTCATAAATAAAAATGAATCATAATGATTTTAAACGGTTAACCACTATGGGTTATTCCAATGAGTATACATATAGAGTTTTCATAGTGTACTAAAACATATTAATCTTGCCTAGTTTATAGGATGTAAATTATTGTCCATGGTCACTATGTTCTAGGATTTCTACCTCAATAATTTGATGCATGGATAAATGAATTACCTCCCTTAGATCACATTCTTGGACTCCTCCTCTCCTCAATTCTTCATATGGATATCTTCTCAGTTTATCAATGTGTTGGTTTTATTAATATCACTACAAATGTATTGGGAGTTTATAATCTTGAAGAATAGGGTGAGATACTTCAACACAATCCTCTATATCAATAATATCGAGTAGTAATAATTCTCCAAAATACTACATTTCACCCATGTACCTCCATTCATGGTTTACTAAGAAATGTTAACTCAAGTACCATTTCCAAAGTACCTTGGCATAATAATAAGTCATCTTAATCCATTCACAACAACTTCCTTCACCCATGAGAACATTGATAAGAATTCTTCATGTAACTCACTTAACTAATGTGAGTTCTCCCTACATCATTAATTATTCTCTATTTATTGAACTATGTTCGTTCAACTGCCTTCTCCAAATTCCTTTCTCATAGAAGAGTTCCCATTTTTTTTCTAAACTTAAATTATATTCATGCAGCTATATTTTCCAAAATATATTCATTCAATTCTAATTCGTGAGTGTATGTTCACTCATATAAACCTAAAATTAAGAGAGATCCCCAAAATCCATCTCTAAATCTTTGTTAGTATATAATGAAGGTGGTTAAAGATATTTATAGGAAAATCCAATCCTTCATGGAATGTATCACACTTCGGATCCCTTGGGGAATCCTTTGTGCATCTCAATTTCTATGGAACCTGACTAGGATGAATCTCCTATATTGTGTTCCACCAAAAATCATGCAATGTGACCAGAAAAGAAATCTAGAAATTCATGAAACTCACTAGTGAACAACCACCTGGTCAATATTCCACACAACTGTCCTGAAACTCATTAGCTATCATGAAACATTTCCATAAGCACAAAACTATACTTTTTAATGAAAGAAACACTCCAATTACCTAACAATATTTTGGCTTCCTGTTGATATGAACCATCTGCATTTGTCATCAAATGCCATGACAACCCTATAAAATGATCGAGAAAAAATAAAACACATCCTCAATCTCTAAATAAGACCACTCTAGATCAATAATGTTAATATAATAAAAGATGTTGTAAAATGAAAAAGTTGGTATGGAGTTTGATAATAATCTGAAGGAAGTGTTGGTTGATGCCAAGCCATAAGCACCCACTATAATAAGAGTGGATAATTTCATTGTGTATCAGAATTAAAAAACTCAAAACAAACAAATATTTACTCTATAAACACTAAAAACACAAAATAATAAACTTCAACTCATGTGTTGTTTTTTTATAATGAAGATACACACTAAATTATGATAATTTATAGCAAAGAGGTTTTGTAATGCAGAAGAATAATGAAGGCATCCAACCAACACTCAATTTTTTAGTAATTATTTTCGATGGGCACTATTTCTAGTGTGGAATATATGTTCATATATCAAGGTATTTCTCATTAAAAATATTGAGGAATGTTCTTCTTATGACCCAAAATTTTCGTATATAATAGATCATGGATTCATCAGTTACGCTTAAAATAGAAAAACAATTTTCGTTTTTGTAACATAAAGTTGGTCCATCAAATTTAGAGGGTGATTGAACATCCCAATCATCATTGGGTTGGTAGTCAAAGACCAAAAAAATGAAAATAACAAAGGTAGTGGTCATATAAATTAACATGAAATAGTCATTTCCCATTAATATATGCATTCTTGATTGTCGATGTGCATCCCATGTGACAGAAAATAGGGATCTGGTAACAGACATCATGTATGATAATGAAGGTTACATTAGATTTGGAGATGAGGAATGTTTGAAGATTATTAGATCTGCAAAATCTAAAGTTGGTCCAATGATATGAGACACATAGATTTCTAGGTTGAAGAAGAACTTCTTAAGTACTAGATAAACACAATTCATTCGTCTGACTTAGGATATGCAGTGACTTTCAAAAAATGAATTGCATATTCAACATGAAGGATAATACTATTTTGATGAAAGGGAAACATACAAAGGGGAATATATAAATCTTCAATGGGGATGGAGATATATTCTTTTTATCCATTGAAGGAGAAAAGATATTTTGGAATAAAAGTATTGGTCACTTGAGAAAACAGTCCAAGGATGATTTGGTGAACAATGATTTGGTGAACAATGATGTGGCTTGTGATATCCCCAGCATATCATTTGATCATACACACATTTGTAATATTTTTCAAAAGGGGATGATTATTTTCAAGGAATACAGGTAAAAATAAAAGAATTAAAACATTTTTCTTGAATTTGTGATTTTTTTTGTATGATGAATGATATCACCAGGATCCATTGATGGGAAAAGACACTATGTTATATTGATTGATGATTATAGTAGGATGTCATGGTTGATAATCATCACCAATAAAGTTGTGGTATTTAGTGCATTAAATGGTATTAGATGAAGGAGGGAAAATTATTAAATTAAAGATTATAAAATAACAAATTGATAATGGCACTAAATTCACCAACAACGAAATGGAGGATTATCTCGAAAAACATGGGATAAGGCACCATGTATCAGTAGTGATAACTCCTTAGTAAAATGTTATTGTTTATAAGAGAAACTCGATCATAAAAACATATACAGATTGTTTTTTATGGAGAAAACACTATAAATCCCCATGATTTTAAAAAAACTATATGAATAATGAATCCACTAGTTAATATACGGTATTACTGAACTAATATTATTTAAATTTAAGGGATAAATAATTAATATGATTTAATATTAAAAAGGATCGTTCTTTATCAAATAATTATTTTTTAAAAATGTTTTATATTTTATCATAATAAGTTAAATTAACAAATTTAAAAATATTATATTATATACACTCGTATGTTAACATTTTATAAACATCAAATTGGTATAAAAGAACATTAAAAATTCCATTTTTCAATAAAATTTGTTTTTAGTTTCATTATTTTCATTTAAAAAATTAATTTATAAATCTTAGAATTTTAACTTTATAGAATTATGATAATTTTTTAATTCAACGTTTAAAAAATATCTTTCAATAGATTTTTTATATTTTTATAAAAGGTTGATTTTTAGCATTAATAGTGAGAAATAAACATTTTACAAATACTGTCACATTTATGACATACTCATAATAAAAGAAGAGTTTTATGGTTTATAACACCTTTATTAAATACAAAATAAATATTTATATATTATAATAATTAATTTAATAATACAATGTTGTATTTATAAAACTCATGTTTAACAATTTGGAATTATAAGAAATATTACTCAAATAAAAACTATTTTTCGTCTATTTCTTTTAACTGTGCATCAAGTATGTGGAATTTTGCTTTTAATCAAAAGGTCCAAGACACAGGCAAACCCAGTCCTAAAATTTATTAATAAGAAGTAAACAGTACAAGCAAACGACAATCAAAAGGTCCATTGTGAAAATGTGTATTCCACCAGATTGCAAACAAAAGGAAAGACAACACAAACCTCTCAAAAGATGAAAAGAGGTCTGATTGTTCCTTACATACCAGCAGCCCCATGCTTGTCCAAGCACAACAGTGAGTAGTCAGTGCAACAAAACCACCAGCCCCATGCTTGTCCAGGCACAATAATGAGCAGCACGTGCAACACCAATGCCATCTGTACAGCACAACAGGAACTCCATGCCTTTGGTTCATATGTAAAAATACCCAACATAGCAGGACACGCCATCAGATCAGCTCATCAGTGCTGAAAATCAAGATGCAACACAACAGGACCAGGCACAAGTCAGCAGTGAAGAAAAAACACAGCAGTACAGGTGTGGCACAACAGAACCCAGGGCTTCGGATCAACAAGATCACTCCTTTCTTGTCCAGATGCAACAATGAAAAACAGACTTGAAAAGCAGGCCACTCCATGCCTTCCACACTGATCAAAGATCTAAACAATATCCATGAAGAAAATAAAGATGTCCAACCTTACAAAAGAACTCCATGATTAACTAGAGAGATGAGAATGTGAAACACCCCACATATCTGCATCAATCATTGATGAACAATACCCAGGAGCACAAAATGACCACATAGAACATGCCTCAATAATATCCCCCTTTGACAAAGATTTATCAACATAATTAGCTTCCCTATAAGCATGTGAAACTCTCCAGTAGAGTTGATTAATAGCATGAATGCACTCAATCCGCTTAGATAGAACCCTCCATGGTAACTCCCTGGTACATTCCCTAAGTGCATTAATAGCCAGTTGAGAATTAGATTCAATCCATAAATGACTTTATTTATGATGAACAACATGTTTCACAGCAAAGATAATTTCCCACATCTCAGCTTCATATGTAGTCTCACATCCAATATAATGAGCAAAACACCCCTTCACAAAACTACAGTGGGTGTGAAAAACCCAACCACAACTGGATGGACAGAGAGCACCAAAGGTAGCACCATCAACACTTACCTTGATCCATGGACTGATAGGGGGAATCAAGCAAATGAACTTTACACCAACCGGCCTACGCTCCCTACCATGCACACCAAGCTGTTTGAGAATTTTAATCTCGTTAAATGAATTGAACATGGAACCTGCTTGAATATGTGATGCAGAAAAAACATCCCTAGGAATAGCCATTCTCCCTGTATGTACATCCAGGTTGCGATTGTCAGTGTGTCAAGTTCCTTGTTGTCCATGTGAAAGCAATCACTGAGAAAACCGCTACCAACATAAAATTATGCACCTATTTTATATAAGGACCAACAGTCATAGCAGTTTTTTGCAACTACTCAACATTCCCACTCCTATTAATGGAAATACCAAACAATGCCTCAATATAAGCCCACAATCTGAAAGTGAAAGAATAGTCAAGAAAAATATCATGAATGTTCTCCACATCCTTCACACACAAGTGACAGGCAGAGGCCAATTGAATCCCTGCCCCTTGAAGAATATAATGCGTAGGAAATCTTACATTGCATATTTTCTAGAGAAGTAAAAAACTAGAAGGTTGAATGAAAGATTATCTGAAAATAGAGATCCAAGATGAAGAACCTCCACCTTCATCACAATTCTTCCTATAAAAATCCCAACAATTAAAACTCCCACTCCTATTCTAAACCCAAAAAATGACATCCCTATCCTTAAAAGCGTAATGCTGAATTTCAGAAGAAATATGGACCGGAACTATCAAATCGTACCTCTTCCTACTTGAGAAAAAACCAGCAATAGAGAGATTCATTATGTTTGGAGGAATAGTCATGTTTTCCACGAGAGGCCTGTCAAGCTAATGAGTTGTCCAAAAATTGAGGTCGGGCTTCTTGGAGACAATTCATTTAGAACTCTCCATTAACCCCTTAAAGTATCTCCAGATATCATGACATATAGAATAAATAATATAATATGAACACCCATTGATCAACATTGCCATAAATCTAGAAGAAAAAAATTCAGTGGAAGGGTCATCCAGAGTAATGAGCTTCCAAGTGAATGTTGTGAGCAAAGCATCGTTAAAAATCTTGAGATATTTAATCCCACAATCTCCCAGATCCAATGGCTTAATAAATGTTTTCCAAGAAATCATGATAATTTTCTTCTCATAAACTGATCCAGTTCAATTAAAATTCCTGATCTTACTTTGGAGTTTATTAATAAGGCCGATGGGACATCTATAAAGAGAAAACGAGTATACAAACATAGATGTTATCACCGAATTAAATAATAAAACTCTTCCTGATTAGGACATGGATTTCCCCTTCCATTTTTTCATCTGATTTATGATTTTTGATAAAGTGTCTTCAAGATAACACTTCTTGATCATACCACAAAATAGAGGGACTCCAATATAAATAAAATAGATAACACCCCTCTTAACTCCAAGATAACTTCAAATCATTTTTTTCCTTTGCCACATAAATACCATTCCCAAAGGCAATGGAGGATTTCTTCCAACTTATAGCTTGAGTAGACACCTCTTCATAATGATAAAAGATAACCTTGACTGCAGAAAGAGTTTTCTTGGAAGCCTTCCCAACAATAAGAATATCAACAACATAAAAAAGATGTGATGTTGTGAACATACCTCTCCCAACACTTATTTTCTTGAAAATTCCAATTTTGACCATATCATTTATACATCCGCTCAAGTAATCCTCAACAAGGGAAAATAGAAGACCAGACAAGGGATCACCCTGCCTCACCCCCTAGAACATTGAAAGAAACATCTTGAGGATCCATTTACTAGGATGTAGAGCCTTGTAGAGCCCAAGATAACCCTGATCAGATAGATAAAACCAATGGAGAAACCATACTTCTCAAGAATAGCAAAGATGAAACTCCATTTGAGAGTATCAAAGGCTTTGGAAATGTCAATCTTCAAAGAAAAATTCTCATACCCTCTCTTCCTCTTCATAGGATTTACACTTTCAGATGGAGTGAAAAGGCAACTTTGAATGGTCCTTCTAGGGACAAAGCCAAACTGATTTGTAGTGATAATATCGTTAACCATCATACCCAATCAAATAAAAATTATCTTGCTGGGAACTTTAGGAAAAGTATTCCCAATTGCCATTGGTCTAAAATATCTGATATCAACAACATCTTCCTTTTTGGGAATAAGAGCAATAAAATTCAAATTTAAACCAAAAGGCATATGATAATGCGTAAAGAATTACTTGACCGCATTCACCACATCTTCATAAATTATGTCCTAGTAGAACATAAAAAACTTATTGGTGAAACCATCCAACCTAGCCACACTAATAATGCTAAGAGAAAAGATAGAAAATCTAATTTCCTCCTCAGATGGGATTGAGGTGAGGCCATAATTTTCATGCTCTCCAATATAAACAAGAATATTATCAATCATCTTTTGAGTAAAATCAAAACCATCATCAGTGTAAAGACATTGAAAATAACCAATCACTGCATTAGAGATATCATTCTCTAATGAGAACATACACTCATTAACACTGAGTACATTCATCACACCAATTATTCTTTTCTCCCTATGCATTATATGAAAGAACATTGTATTCTCATCACCACTATGAAGCCATATAACATTTAACTTGTTTCTTCTCAAGCTCTCTTTAATAGCCAAAGGATCATCCATCTTGGACAGAGCATCCAGTTCCTCCCTTGAAGGGTTATCCTGATTTTGATTATCAATTTGACAACTAGAGAGAAGATTTTCAGCATCTTTGATATCATCATCAACTATGGAAAAGTATTTTTTTACTCCATTCTTTTAAAATACCATTAATGGATTTCAGCTTTCATGTCAAAATATGAATAGGGCTTCCATAATATCCCACTTTCCATGCATCCTGGATAATCTACCTACAACCAGAAATAACCAGCCACCCATTGTTAAATCTGAAGGGGAGTGGGGTTTCCCATGCAATTTTCAATGTGACATCAATAAGAAATGGATTGTGACCCATGTGAATCCTAGGTAAAACAAAACAAGAACCCTAGTAGATCCACCACCATCATTAAACTACACAAAGCATCTATCAAGATTACAAGCTTGTCTGCCATTAATAGTATGCTTGTTCCAAGTTATTTTTGGAGACCTGGCTGGTCAGTTGTTACAGGGCGCGGCCCACTCAACCCGAAGAATCAGATTGTCGTAGCCATAGCCATAGCCACTGAGCCGGGCCGTAAGCTTTCGGACGTGGGTGGTAGTGGTGATCTTTACTTTATTCTCGTCCTCGTTGTACTTGTACTCCACAACCCTTTTGATCCCTTTCTCATCCGGACCAAAAACCTGTTTCGGCGGCAGGAGGAAATCCAGATCCTCCTTGTCGTCCTCCGTCGATTGTCGGCGGCGTCGAGCCGAGGGCAATCGACGGTGGCGTTCACATCAATCTGAGCCCTTATAATGCTGCAAAGCCCAGCAAGATCCGAGGCGTTCACCTCAATCCTAGGGTTTGGTGTTTTTTCCCAGGTGATCCTTTCGTGGCGGCCCGTTATATATATATATATATATATATATATATATATATATATATATATATATATAATTTATTTATAATAAATTTATTTATTATTATAAAAATATAACTAAAATAAATACAATAAAATAAATATAATATAAATTAAATATAATATAATCAAATATAAAAAATATAATATAATACATAATAAAATAAATTTATTATAATAAATTATTATACATTAAAATAAATTTATTATAATATAATTAAATATAATTAAATATAACATCTGCCACTTGAAGTGGTGCTTTGATCGGCCCCACACCACCCCCAACCCCCATATATATGTATATATATAAAATAAATTTATTATAAAAAATTATAAATAGAATATAATTAAATATAATAAATATAATTAATAAAATATAATAAATATAAATATAAATAATTATATAGTATAATTATATAAAAAAATAAAATATAATACATACATAATAAATTCTAAACATAATAAATATAATAAATTATAAAATTAATATAATTATATAAAAAAATTATAAATATAATTATTATTATATAATTATAAATAAAATAATTATAGATATGGTAATTATATAGTATATATAAATAATTACATATTACATTTATTATATTATAATTATAAAATAAATGTATTATAATAATTATTATAAAATTATTATACATATTTATTATAATAAATGTACAAAATAAATGTAGATTTATTATAATAGATAAATAATATTTATTATAAATATAAATATAAATACACATTTATTATAATTAAATATTATAATATTTATTATAATAAATGTATTACAAATATTTATTATACATTTACTATACATTTATTATACATTTATTATAATATTTCTTATAATAATATTTATTATACATTTATTATATATTTATTATAATAAATATTATAAATGTACATTTATTATAATTTATTGTGCATTTATTATAATATTTATTATAATAGTATTTATTATACATTTATTAGATATTTATTATAATAAATTTTATATAATTATAATTTTATATTTATATATTTATTATTATTATATAATTATTATAATTTTATATTTATTATATTTACATATTTATTATTATTATATGTTTATCATAATTATATATTTATTATAATTATTATATTTATAATTATAAATTTATTATAATTCAATGATTCTAATTATAATAATTATATAATTATAAATATAATAAATGTATAATTATAATAAATGTATAATTATAAATATAATAAATATGTGATTATATAATTATTATATTTATAATTTATTATATAATAATTATTATATTAATAATTTATTATATAATAATTTATAAATACATAATAAATTAAAATAAATATAACTAATATAATAAATATAATATATTTATTAGATAATTATAAATATAATTAAAAAATATATAATAAATACATAATTATATTTATATTTGTTATATTTATAATTATAGAATTATTATATTTATATTTATTATATTTATAATTATCTAATAATTATATACAATAAATACATAATTATATTTATATTTTTTATATTTATAATTATATATTTATTATATTTATATTTATTATGTTTATAATTATCTAATAATTATATTTATAATTATATAATTATTAATTATAATTAAATATATAATAAATATAATAAATACAATATAATTATATAATTATTATATTTATAATTATATAATTATTATGATTTTAAATATATAATTATCATTGTAATATATAATTATATTTGTTATAAATTTATTATATTTATATTTATTATATTTATATTTATTATATTTATAATTATATAATAATTATTATACTTATAATTATATTTATATTCATATAATTATTATAATTTTAAATATATAATTATATTTATTATATAATTATTATATCTATATTTATTATATTTGTAATTATATAATAATTATTATATTTATAATTTATTATATAATTATATTATATTTATAATTTATTATATAATTATATTATATTTATAATTTATTTTGTATTTATAATATTATATTTTATTAATTATATTTATTATAATAAATAAATTTAGTATATTTAATATATTATAATTATAATTATATAATTATATATATATATTTATAATTCTATATATAAATGAATTTATTATATAATTACTTAATTATATATATAATTATATAAATTTATTATATTTGTTTACTAAATATAAATATTTATTACTAATTACAAATTTATAATTATATTAGATATATATATAATTTATAATTAACATATATATAAATTTATTATATTTATATTTTTGTAATTGTATTTATTTTATTTTATTAATTATTTATATATATATAGTGGGTGGTGTGGGGCTGGTCAAAGCGCCACTTCAAGTGGCACTTTGCCCCCATTTTTTTCCAGCACCACTTCATTTGGTGCTGGACCAACCCATATCCCCAATTAAAACAAACCCTGCCCCTTTAAATTAAAAAAACCTCTGCTGCTAAATTTTCCCCTTGAAGTCCCGAACGCGTTTATTTGGGGTTTCCGCGACTTGAGGGCTCTGTTCTTCTTGAATCCCTTCTCATCTTGTGGATTTGACTTGAAGTCAGATCCTGTTCTTCTTTCGGCTTGTGATTTGGTTTTAGACCCTTTTGACGGATTCGGGTTGTTCAAGATCTGTGGCTCCTGATCTTTCCACGGTTTACGGGCTGGAACGATCTTCGACCGATTGTTTTCTTCAGATTGACGAGATAGTGGAGGTGTTGAGCACGCAAGTGTTATTTGCGCATGGGTGGGATTGCGCAGGGCAGTGAGTGTTTGGTGGTGCTCGTGCAGGTGGCTTGAGCGCACGGGTGCTGAGCGCGTGGGTATTATCGCGCAGGGTGTGTTGTTTGCAGGTGCTGAGCGCGCGGGTGTTATCGCACAGGGTGTGTTGTTTGTTGGTACTGGGCGCGTATGTGTTTTCGTGCAGTGCGTTGTTTGCAGGTGTTGAGCGCGCGGGTGTTACTTGCAGGTGCCGAGCACGCGAGTGTTTTTTTTTTCGCAAGGTTGGGATCGCACAGGGCAGTGAGTTTTGTGGTGCTCGCGCAGGTGGCTCGAGCGCGCGGGTGTCACTCGCATTGGGTGGGGCTCGCGCAGGGACTTGAGTGTATCGGTGGTGCACGCGCAAAGTATTGAGCGCGAAGGAGTTGCTCGCAAAGGGTCGTGATTGAGACATAAAGAGGTGTAACTACGGTTTTTAGCTCGTACAGTTTGTGTGCAACGTTTCTGATCGCAAAGGCGATACTCACTTTGGGGTTGGCTACCGCGCGAAAGAGCTCCTGCGTGATAACTGTCACCAGGCCGCTGAATCTTGATTTGTGCTGAGACTTTGGCTCGTACAATAGAGTCCTTTGTGGTTTGTGTTGCAAAGTTTTGATCGTAGTGAGGAGTTTTGTTCGTGAGAGTTCTGGGACCGTGAAGGGTGTGCTCGAGAGGCAACGTTGAGGAGGTGCTCTTTGCTTGTCATGGAATCTGAATTGGTAAGTCAGTGGAAGAACCTTTCGTTGACTGCTAAAGAGAAAGCGCCAATCTCCACATGAAAAAATGAAGACGCCTTTCTGTCACATCGCATGTCGCTCCTGGTGGTAGGGAAATTCTTAGCCAAACGTTCATTCAACCTGGGGGCTTTAAAAAATACTCTGCAAAATTTATGGAGATTGGAGGATGGCGTTTCCATACATGAAGTGGGAGATGGGTTCATTGTATTCAAATTTTTCAAAAATAAAGATAAAGAAAAGGTGTTAAAAGGCAGACCACTGGGGACCCGTGGTGAGGATTAGAGCCTTAGTCGATGTGACACAACCACTTATGAGGGGTCTGTTCTTATCACTTGAAGATTCAAATGCTTGGATTTCTTTTGAATTTGAAAAAATCCCAATTTTTTGTTTTTTCTGTGGGTGTATTGGACACCTCGAGAAAGTTTGTGATTTGAGGAAGGAGAATGGAAAAGGCACCATCATCTTGCAATACGACCCTTGGCTCCGCGCAAAAAGAGTAGGATTTGTGACTATTTTTGAGGCGGAAAAACAAAAGGATCGTGACCGACTAGCGAAGGCCTATTCCAAGCAAATCGAACCAGAACTCAATACTATCATCGTGCTAGGACCACCATACTTTTCGGGGGACAATCATGACGACCAACGGGCGGAAGGAGGGTCTTTGTACAACTCAATGAATGAGGCCAGAACTGGGGACAAGCATGCGAGTCAGAGTTCAGACCTAGCCGTTTTCCCAAGTTCGACCCCTATACCTTTGAAAGACAGCATCTCACCACCATTTGGACCAAGGTCAAAATGTAAGGAACCACCCGACCCGGCTTCTGAACCTAGGCAACTTTGCATTGAATCAACATAGTCTGCTCCCGGGCCAGTGTCTGCTTCTTTAGGGATCAACCTCATGGATGAATCCAATGCGATTGGGATTAAACCATCAGGTGTAACACCCCGAGCTTCTACGGTACGCTTCTCTTTGAATAATGTGATAGCGTGTGTTGTACACAACATCGAGTTCTAACACACCACAACCAATCAATCTAGCCGTTATGAATAGTAATACCTACTTTTTGAAATTATATATATTTTATATTTCAAAATGGAATTCATTTTTGGATTCGGAATATCGAAATTATCCTAAGTTGAATTTTTGGTATTTTTCTGAGAACTTCCAATTTTTATGAATAGTGAAAAATACTTAAAAACAACTTTTTTAATAAAAATAATTTATAGTGATAAATTATATTATTGAGTATTTTTAAAGTATAATTAGAATATATTTTTACCATTTTATCCAATGGTGTTCATTATAATTAATTTCACTTTGAAATTGGACATAAACAATTGTCAATCTTTTGATATGTATTGTTTCTTAAAAATACGCTATTTTTTGTAACAGCGGGAATTAATTATAAAATTAATTAATGAAACTTATATGTTTGGAATTTTGTAAAATGGATATCATTTTTTAATTCAGAATATCAATTATAGCTTAGGGTGAAATTTTGGCATTGTTCTGAAAAACTTCAATTTTTTATGAATAATGAAACCACTAAGTGGTAGTTAAAAAACTGAATTTTTCATAAAACTTAATTTTACCGCTTCTGTGAATGGAATTTTGAAAATCCGAGAGACACGGTTAATATCAAGTAGTAAAATGTGGTTCAATGAGATGAAAATAATTTTTGGTGAATAGTAACTTTTTTACTTTTATTTACCACGGTTAAAAGTAAATAGGGTAATTAAGGGTAAACATGATATTAATATTACCCTAACACATGTCCTAATTCTATTGGAAAAGTGTATCTCAACCAAAAACAACCTTAGGAATAAAATATTATCATTTAGGTCCACTTGGATTAGATTAGGACATTTATTATTATTTAATTCAAAGAAGAGTTAAAAGAGTTAAAATCAAAGTTTATTTACTAAAACATATTTAATATAGGGTTATACATAAGATAAATTCGATTTTAAATATTCATTAGAAAGATAAAAATATTTCCTACATTATGATATTTTATTTATAATTTTTAGACATTAAAAAATTTAATTTATTTATGACACAATGATGATGCAGTAATTACCTTATTAATGAAAGAATCAAATAAATGGTAATATAAATATTAAAATAAATATAATTTCAAAGTTTTTATGACATCCACGAATTTTCTAGGTGACTATGAAATGTTAGGGCTGATTCAATGTATCATGTTCGAAGTAATCAAGTTCTGATGACTTTCAAAAAAAAATACCAAATAGTGTCAAAATTGACATAAAAGAGTTTTTAAAACAAATATTATATTATTAATTGATATTAAATTCCTAAAAATATAAGGTTCGGCCAAAGGACTTGTATCATGATAGGTGTATCATTAATGGACCACTTGGGGGTCGCTTGGATGTATATAGTAAGTTTATTAACCATATAATATAAAAATACAAAGAGACATTGTAAAAGTGAAACTAATTAACTAAGAGTTAATACTTAAAGATAAGGTTAATATAGTAACCCAAACCTGTCTAAATTCTATTCTTTGAGTGGTTTTAGACCCATAACCACCTTAACCTTTAAATAATCCACTTTTGAGCCATTAGAAACTGAATATAAATTTATTATAAACTAATACTTTAAGTTTTTCCTAAAGAGCCCCTCCTCCCCCTTATAAAAGGACCCAACTTCTAACCAATTCTTCACACCTTCAAAGCCTTTTGGTTCGGCCAACCCATGAAAAAATACTCTCTCAACTTCCCTCACTTCATCATAGAGGTCTTCCTTTAGTCAGAAAACCAACCTAAGGAGCCCTTTTGATCAAATCAAAAGGAAGAACCCAAAGAAGAGGTAATGATTTCACCACCCTTTTTTCAAGTTCCTTTCTTCTTCCACTTCTTCTTTCTTTGTTATTACCATTATAAAATAATAACTCCAGTATATTATATATACTTTGATGTTATTATAAACATGGTACAACCATATTTCAGTATTCTATCCATCCTTTGAATGACATGTCACCATACGTGCGTACGTACGGCTTACCGTCTCCACGTCGTGGTGTAATTGTTATTCAAAACATTATTATTTGGATGGGTATAATAATGATGTGTAATTCATTTAAATAATAAATATAACATGATAATTATTCTTTATATATGATATACCATCCAATTATATATTATTTTAATATCAAAAGAATCATATTGTCGCTCGTGCGTACGTACGGACTACCGTCTCCATGAACGTGATGAGATTCATTCTCCATCGTATCCATTCAAGTATAATTATCATTTGATGATTTAAAAATAATGTTTAAGGACTTTATATCATTCTGGATATGAATAATATACAACCTATCCATGAAAACCATGGCTTACGTAACAAAACATATAAAAGAAAATGAGTAAGTTAACACCCGAAACGACGATAATACTAAGATATTATTAACAAAGCAATGTTAAAATATCATATATGATATCATATTAATGTATATGATTCTTTTATAATTTAATAACAATTATTTCACCATTATACAGGAGTTTAACCTACCCCCAACCAAGGAAAAGTACAAGGTAAGGGTTTACTTCGCAATCTCTTCATTATCCGAGGTTGTTTATACGTAATAATCTATTGGGACTTCTTTATCATCCACATCTATGTTTCTTGACAGTGTATTTCAAAACATTCTTACTATTTTACAGAATATGGGTTAAATTCATTTATACCCTTTTTTGAATTTTTATAAGAAGTTTATAAAGGAATCTTTCCGTCATTTTCCAAACAAGTTACTTTTTTACCTTTTCGACAAAACTAAGGTAAGAGTGTTTTTTTAACTTATACGGTGGGTGCAGCTATTTTCCGCCATTATAAATTGTCAAAGCTTCCCTTACAATCTTATAAGAATATTTTCAAAGTAAATGTTTTATTTTATAATTATGTGACTTTTAAATGATTTCAAAATGAATATTTTAATAATTTTTGAAAGGTACTCTTTATAAAGATCATAATTTTAAATGTTTTAAAGATTTATCTTTCTAAATATTTTTAATTAATGTCCATGTTTTCAAAATGATTTTAAGGATTTATTTATATGGACATGAAGGTTTTGAAATGATATTTCTTTTCAAAAGTTTCAAATTGGTATGGGACACTTTGATTCAAAAATCTCTTTTAAATTACTTCCTTTATAAATTTGTGAATTTTCAATGATTTTGAAAAAAGAGATATTTCTCTCAAATAGTTTTGATTTCATCTATGTCAACATACTTTGATGGATTTTAATCTTATTTGAAGTTGATTTATTATGATACAAAACTTTTTTATTGTATTGAAGGTTTTGTGATATGTTTTACTGTGGATGTGTTATTTTTATACCATTCATGGTTTATGGAGAAAGTATTGACATTTGGTATGCTAGTTTTAATACGAATTTTTATGTTATGTTTAAACCTTTTCATATGGGAATGCATTGGACTTATTAAGTGATGGGTGGAGCCCGCTATAGCTCCTCGATGCATCGGTAGGTCTCATGATACAAACTAGTGTCTTGGCACAAGGCCTTGACAAAATATTATTTGTAGACTTGGCACAAGGCCTTGGCTATGTGGTTATGATAGTCTGGAATTATGCATTCCATCATTATGAAAGAGGTTATTGATATTTCATGTGATTATTTGATTAGTAGAATGTCCATGTGAATAAGTAAATGGCATTATTTCATTTTATTTTTTCCATACTATGTTGAAGTTAAAGTTTAAAAGGCTTTTGTTTTAGTTATACATTGCCTTAAATGTTTATTCTTATTTATGAAAGTTTTTGCTATATTGTTATCCTTACTGGGAATTTGAGCTCACCCCTTTGCTATGTTTTATTTTTCCCAGGATTCCAAGAAGTATATTGTGATTGATATGAAGGGTTAAGACAAGGGAATAATGGCATTCATAAAGGATTATTTATGTTGTTTTGTATGTTATGAAGTTTAATGTAACATTCATGCATGTAATCTATTTTCCAAGACTTCTAAACTGATCGGTCCTTTGGGACTTGATTCCTTGTAATCATGCCAATGTATTAAAATAATGCACCGACTCTGGGTAACTGGGGTCGGGGCGTTACATCAGGTACCTTTACTCAACAGACATGGAAAAGGGCAAATCGTGGTGATAGGAGTGGTGATCCTATTAATGCAAAACCCGGGGACCATAAAAGACATATGGAGGATTGTAAAGTGACTGAATGCCTACCAAATAGGTGGAAAGCGGCAGGTGATGGACATCTCTATGAAGTTTCAGAGGCGGAGGTGGGTATGTCACAGCCCCGCCTAAAGCAATGAAAACCCTATGTTGGAACTGTCGGGGGCTTGGCAACCCACGAACGGTTCGGATGCTCCAGTTCCATTGCACAAAAAGTCGCCCTAATATGGTTTTTTTGTCCAAAACCATGTTGGATTACAAGGACAACAATTGCATCGCTCTCAAATTCGGGTTTTAGGGTTGCCTCCTGATGCCCCGCCAAGGCCACTCAGGGGGACTGAGCCTTCTCTGGAAGGACAATGTCAACGTCAGAATCCTCTCATACTCGGTGTTGGAACCACTTTGTGTATAAGGTTCTATTTGTTGTCAATATTTGTCAATGAAGATCAAAATGAAGAAGATCAAGAAGTACTCTAATGAAATGGAGGAATGGAAATTTAGATGATTTTTGTACTGATCATAAGTTCAAAGAACATGTATCAAAGGTGACACATTGTTTACAACAATGAAGAAGTGAGGTATAATCCATCTGAGGATGATTAAATAAGAATGGGGTTTTGATGAATTCCATGCAATTCCTCATGATTGCATGAGAACCATGCAAGAGACTTCATGAATAACTGAATCATATGTTTTGCATGAAGTAGATAATGATGGTTGAAGAAGAAGACAATGTGCAAGTGATTGGAATTCTGAGATGTCCATGCGGGGATTGGAATTCTGAGATGGCCATGCACATCACATTGTCACAGAAGATGATAATGCTAAATTTGTTCCTTCAAGGAATACATATCACGATAGTGGAGTTTGTGATGAAATCAGAAGAGTTTCTGAAGGATACAGATCACTGAGAAGAAGTGTTTTTGAGGTGATCATGCTTGTTGACAAAGCAAACAAATGACATACAAATTTGTTGACAAAGGAGATTCCATGGTGGCATGTTGAGTTCAAGGGTTGTGGTTAAAGATCCATGTTTGGTCAGAGAACTTCGACAAAGGAATGGATGATCTAGAGGCGGTACAAAAAGAGCAGATACAAGTTGGCGCTGTTTCCCAGTGTTTTCCAAATTTTTGGGCCTCAAAATCGGAAAATGAAGACATGGATTGTCTGCAAAAGTAGGTGCGCACAAAGAGGAAGTGGTGCGCGGAAAATAATGGTTGTGCGTGAAATTCTTGAGTTGGGCGCGAAAAACAGCGTGGTGTGTGAAATAAGTGGAGCGAAGTTTTTCGTGCAAATAGTGTTTCAGAATCAGAACGTTGAAAAATGGTAAAGGCATGGGCTGCGTGAAAAACTAGAGCTGTACATGGAAAAATGGGAATGTGTGAGAAAAATGTTGTGCGTAGAATAGCTGGGTGAATTTTTCGCACAAGCATTGCATCGAATCAGAAATACAGAAAATCGGCAAAGGCAAGAGGCATGCGAAAAATCGGAGATGTTCGCGCCATGTGCGCAGAAAATCAAACTGGTGTGCGTAAAGTTGGTTGTGTGCAAAATGTGGGTCTGAAGTTTTACACGCAAGAGAGGATTCATGTTCAGAATGATGAAAAATGGAGAAGTAATGAGATGCGCGAAAAACCAAGTCGGTGCGTGAGAATAAAAGGAAGGTATGCGTAATTCAAAGAACTGAGAGACAGTTTTACGCGCAGGAAGGGGTTTTACGCGCAGGATCAAAAACGCCTATAAATATGAGGTGAACCCATATCATTCATAGAGACTCAACACTTAAACAAATCCCGAGCTCTGATGCACGGAAAAATTAAGGTATAGAGTGGTGCGCGAAAAGAATAAGGGTTGCGCGAAAAATTAGGTGTTCCGTGAAAAAGGGAAATTTTGCACGGAAAAAGAAGAGTTGCAAGAAAAGCCTTTTATGCGCCAAAAGGTATTTTTACACGCAAGGTTTGAGTTTTACACGCAAGCCACTGGGAAGGGTGCATGAAGAATTTAGGGGACCCACTAGACTTTGACAGGTGCTTAGCACTCTCAAATATGCTTTGCGAAGACGGAAGAACAGTGAACCATTTGGTTCTTTGAAGAGAAGTGGTTCTGTACACACATGACTGGTGTTTAACACCCTCATTGTGCTTTGCGAAGAAAAGAAGAATGGTTCGTGCAACTAAACTCAGATATGCACAGTAAAAGGGGAATATATCAATATACTCAGGTGTTAGTATTGGGAATCAAAGGAAGAGAAGAAGAAGATATAGTGCATTCAGTTATTGCACTAAAGTAGAAGGTTGAATACAAAAGAGCATCAAATCAGGACTCTGATGCAAGTAAAGTCTCATGCTGAATAGGTGACAAAGACTTCAATGCAAATCTATTGAAGAGACCTTCACGTCTATAAATTGGGTGTGACTTCACCAAGGGTAGTGAGCCAGGGGGAGTCAACGGGAGTGACCCAAGGGAAGCAGTGAGCTATCCCTGAACCTTTGTAAAGGCAGTGAGCCTGGGACAGAGTGGTTGTGCCCGAACCATTGTAATCCACAACTAGTGAAGAATAGTTGAATTTGGTACGACCGACAACCTGCCGGCATATGATCCTTGGACATAGCCCTTTGTGGTGAACCAAGTAAAAATTGCGGTGTCATCTCTTTGCATGTGAATGTTTCATTACTGATCATATCCATCATACAGGTTTTACCAGTTCCTACCAACGTAGGAACAAGATTCTTGGTTTTAAAAGAAAAATTTGACACACTGATTCACCCCTACCCTCTTAGGGTGTCCCGGGGTCCTACACTCGGTGCATCATGTGGCTGCATCCATCCATGATGACCTCCTACTTCCTTAGACTTTTGTGGGTTTCTACGGCTGGCCCTCATAAAATGATAAATGGAAATCTTGGGAACTTCTCTGCTCTTTACGAAAAGGAATTACTAGCCCTATCCTTTTTGGCACTGATTTCAACAAGATTCTATTCCAACATGAAAAATGAGGTGGAGCACATCGGCCCTTTTCCTTGATGTCAGGCTTTTGTGATGTAATTTCTAGGGTGGATTTGGCTGATCTAGGCCATACAAGTAGCCCTTTCACCTGGTTTCGGGGGAACACGGAAAGCACACTCATTGCTGAGCGTCTGGATAGATTTCTGGGATCGACATAATGGACTAATATCTTCAAGATGTTTCATATCACCCACTTGGACCTGAACTGTTCGGACCATTGCCCTATCATTATCGATTTCTCTCATAGTGGCCGCAAATCAAGATGCAGGAAACCCTTCCGGTTTGAAAGCTAATGGGCCAAAGACCGTGAGTGTGAAGAAGTGATCCGATTGTGTTGGCAAGGTGGATGTGAAGACATCAATTTTAACCTCAAGAAGGTGGCTACTAATCTAAAATCATGGAGCAATAAAAAATTTCACCAACCCGACAAGCTGTGTAACTCCATTGAACGAAAACTCACTGACCTTCTTTCCCAACCCACAACGGATAATATTCTCTCCAAAATTGCTAGTCTTCAAAGTTAACTGGATACGGCTCTTCGCATTAAAGAAAGCTTCTGGGCTATGCGCACACGAGAAATCCACATCAAAGAAGGGGATGAAAACACCCATTACTTTCACCAGAAGGCTTCTTCTAGGCGCCGCAAAAACAACATTTCGGTCCTCACCCACCCTGATGGGGTAACGGTGTCCAACATTGAAGGTATCCACGATATTATTTCATGTTATTTCCAAAAACTCTACATTACAAGAGATTCCATATTATCGTTGGAGGTTGAGTCCTGCATCAAACATGTGATTACCTACGAGATGAACCACCATCTCACAAAATATTTCACGGACGATGAGATCCTTCAAGCTCTCAAACAAATCCACTCCACAAAATCCCCTGGCCTTGATGGCTTCCATACTCTCTTTTTTAAGCAATACTGGCACATTATCGGCCCTGACATATGTGTACTTCTGAAAGGAATTTGGGCTGGGAAAATTAACCTCTTCTCTATTAATGAGACAATTATTACCCTCATCCCAGAGATCAAGAAACCCCTTGCGGCCTCGGATTTTAGGCCTATCAGTCTCTGTAACGTCTCCTACAAGATTTTCTCAAAGGTCCTGGTTAATCATCTGTGCACGTGGTTACCTTCTATTATCTCTGAAAATAAAAGTGCTTTTGTAGCAAAGAGTCTTATCACCAATAATTCCATCGTGGCCCATGAAGTGTTTCATTCTATGAAAACGTGATCCATTGCAAAAAGAGGTATCATGGCCTGGAAACTGGATATGAATAGGGCTTATGATCGAGTGGAATGGCACTTCCTTACGGACGTCATGACAAAAAGGGGTTTCTTCCCCAAATGGACAGATATGATCATGAAATGTGTCTCATCCGTCTCTTTTCAGATTAACATTAATGGTGGACTCACCCAAGGCTTCTCAACTACCCGTGGCCTCTGCCAGGGAGATCCCCTTTCCCCCTTTCTCTTCATCCTGGTGGATGACGTCTTCTCTAACCTCATTTCCTCAGCTGCTGTCTCAAAAGGGATACATGGGGAAAAGGTTTGTCGGGCCATCCCACCTGTCTCGCACCTTTTCTTTGCCGACGACTGCCTTCTTTTCTCCAGATCTACTCATAATGAATGCCTCGCTATCTTCCAGGTGATCCGGCTTTATGAGAGGGCATCTGGACAAGCGATCAATCCAGCCAAGTCGGAAATCTCTTTCAGTTCTGGCGTCCCACCGACCAAGAGAGCGGAGCTTTGTATTTCTATAGGAATTCAAATGGCTGACATACACAATAAATACCTTGGGCTTCCCACTATTTTTGGTCGCTGAAAAAAAAATCTTCTCATCTACGATGGATAGAATCAAGAAAAAAATCCAAGTCTGGACTCCGAAAAGAATCTCTAAATAGGGTAAGGAAACACTCATCAAAGCCGCACTTCAGTCCATCCCTAGATATATTATGTCAATGTTCAAGATTCTTAGCACGCTTGTAAACCATATCCACTCCCGCATTGCTAACTTCTAGTGGGGTCATAATAATGGCAGGAAAAAAATTCATTGGATTGCTTGGAAGACACTTTGTACCCCTAAAATAGGCGGCGAAATGGGATTTCGAGACCTCTAACTCTTTAATGATGCTCTTCTGGCTAAAAAAGGATGGCACCTCATGATTCATCCATCTTCTCTTTGTGTGCAGATTCTTTGTGCAAAATACTTTCCCCACTCGAATTTCCAGAAATCCTCTCTTGGCCCCCACCCCAGCTTTCTATGGAGAATCCTCTGGGGATCATGAAATTTACTTTTTAAAGGGTTGGGATGAAGGGTCAGAGATGGTATGAAAATTAATATTTGAACCGATCCCTGGCTGATTGATAAAGATGGCTTGCAAGCTACCTCCCTCACCATACCTGGCTATGAGAACGCCATAGTTTGCTGCTTGTTCGACGATCATGGTTCTGGGTGGTGTATGGATAAAATAAACTCATGGTTCAATGAAAGGGATAGAAGGATCATTCTTAGCATCCCGTGTGTGAGAGAGGCGGGGCCAGACTGTCCCTTTTGGAGCAATGATGTCTCCGGATCTTATACAGTGAAATCAGGGTACATGCTTGCTCTCGATACCCAAATCAAGGAAAGGGGAGGGCTCTGGAAAACCCTTTGGCATCTTAAGGTCCCCCCAAAAATCCGTTTTTTCTAGTGGAAGGTTTGCACAGGTATTTTTCCTACTATGGACTTCCTCGCCCCCAAACATGTCACGAATGACAAGCAATGTCCCATATGCTCGGGTACACTTGAATCTCCTCTGCATGTGATCACCCAGTGCCTGGGGGTGGAAGAGATCTAGACTTTTTGGGGCTCTGATTTGGAGCTTATGCTGGATACGGCGCCGGACCTTCCAACACTACTGATGTTGTGGTCGTCTTCTTTCACTGCGGACAAAGTTGCTTCATTATGCATCATGGCATTGATCGTCTGGGTGCGATGCAATGTCTTCATCTTTAATCACATTGTAAAGCCCCCCAGGTTCTGGATTGATCAGGCGTCATCCTGAATTGAGGGGTGGAAGAGGGACTCTAACCGTCATGGGCTCTCTGGCACTTACACAGCTGCTTCAAGATGGAACCCCCCAGAAGGAATCCTCAAGATTAATATTGACACATCTCTCTCCATGGATGGAACTGTCGGAATTGGACTTGTGGCACGGGATTGTCATGGTCAGATCATTACAGCCAAACATGAATCATACCACGCTCTCTGGGAGCCCGCTGTAGCTGAAGCCTTCACTGTCCTTGTCGGGATAACGTTTTCAAAATATCGAATATGGGAATCTATTCACATTGAATCCGATTGCCTCACCATCATCAACGCTATTGGGCTCAATGATGGCAGCTTCTTTTCTTTTGGCCCCGTTATCAGGAACATACAGTCTTTCAGTCAAATATTCACAACCTGCTCCTTCTCCTTCATTCAAAGGGACGGAAATGAAGCAGCCCATCACCTGGCTTCATTCAGCATGTCCGGCGTGAATCGTCTCTGGCTTGACCACTTTCCTTCTTGGTTGCATGACTGTGTAACTTCCGACCTTCGTGATTAATATATCATCTTCCTTTGTCAAAAAAAACAAAAATTTAAAATATAAATAACAATAATTAAATGATTGATCTCATATCCCAAAAAAGGATTCTTTATTTAAAAAAGGATTCTTTTGCAATTGTGGACGTTTTATGAAATTCAATTTGAAAATGTCAGGATGATGGAAATGATTTGGATGTAGCTTACAAAAATCCTATTATTTTATAATATCTTATGATTGAATCTCAAATATCATATGTGAGGACTAAGAAAGTCAGAATCTGTTAGAAGTACAAAAGTCATTATCTTTTCCTAGAAACAATAAACTATCAAAAGATCATATTATTAATAAATTTATTGGAGGTGTTTCTCATAAAAACAAAAAATTAAGTTCTTTAAGGAATGAATGAGAACAACATTAATTTATATCACAATCTAAACTTAAAATGAAATATTATGACTTTGGTGATGGATATTTTATAATAGAAAATAAGTAAGAACTAAATCAGTTCAAATGGAATAATATGTATGTTCATCAATGAAACATCCAAATGACATTTTGGTTATAGGAACTAATTGGGTATTTCAAAATAAATGTGATGATAATGGAAATTTAGTTCAAAATAAGGTAAGGATTTTTACTAATGGTTATGTTCTGGAGGAACACTCTCTTGAGAACCCCCCTGATTTTAAAAATCCTAAATTTCAAAATCATGTCTTTAAGCTCACCAAGGAACTTTATGGACACAAAAATTAATAACAGTGTGGTATAATCATTTTCAACTTTTCTTTCCCAAGATGATTGTATTAAAAGAATAAAAGCTCCTCCTATTTTTATCAAAAATGTTTTTAAAGATGCTATAATCATAGAAACCTATATTGATGGAATTATATTCAAATATAGATGAAAATATCTTAAATAATGTTTTTGAAAACTTATACAAAGTTAATTTTGAGATGAGTATGATGGAAGAACTTTCATTCCTAGCTTCTAAATTTCTCAAAAACTAGAAGAAACTATTTTATCGTAGTAGAGGTATATTAGAAACTTATTAAAAAAATTTGGTTTTTACAATGAAACAAGTATCAGTACTTTAATGAGTACTTCTTAATAACTAGTTCTACATGGATATGAAATACTGGTAGATCAAAATCATTATAGTGGACTGATCAAAATTTTACCATAATTAATTACAATTCAACAATATAATATGATTTCAATATCTATTTTTATTAGTTTTCATCTTAATAGGAATGAATCTCACATAAAATATATTAAATAATATTTTTTTTATATTTAAAAAGTTCTTTGAAACATGTTTTATTTTTAACCATTTGGATAGGATTTCTCTATAAAATGTTATTAAAATGATGATTTTATAGGATATATATTGAATAGATAAAGTACATATGGAATATGTCATTTCATAAAAGAATCCTTAGATTCTTTGTCTAGTAAGAAAAAATATTTCAAAATACTATATATAACTAAAGTTGAATGTGATGCAATTGGTAGTTTTTGTACATGGTTGTTATGAATAAAGCACAAAATCATAAATTTTAGAGTAACCTTTATACACAACAATACTATTTATGAAATCACAAGTTCCATTTCATAATAAAAAAATCATACACATCACTAATGAGAAAAAAAACATTGATGTTAAATATCATTTTCTAAGAGATAAAAAATAAAAAGAAGATATATTCCTTGAATTTATTGGACTGGATAGATAACTTTCTAATATTTAAACAATTATTCTAAATTCTAACATATTTATTTTTCTAAAAAAATATTGGAATGATCAAATATGAATGATCATATTCTATTTCATCATTTTACTTCTTATATAAAAAACACAGATTAAGAGAAATAAATAAATGAGCAATTTTTTCATCTTCAATCATTTTTAGGTGTTGATTTATGGGAGGTTAAGAAAGAGAAATGATAAATTCCTAGGATTATTATATTTCTTGAAATATATTGAAAATTAATGATATCATAATAGTATATTTTTTTTAATTTCAAACATCGATAGTAACGGACTTACATTCCTCCTTAGTTTTTCAAAAGAAAAAAATGATGGTTTTAAATAAGTTTTTCAATTATTCAATTTTGGATTCAGTAATGATTACAAGAGAATTAAATCCATCCTTACATGTTTCATATCAATCAATAGTTTATAATTTCATTAGATTCCTATATTTAAGATTAGTCAACCCTTTAAAATCTATGTTAGTATTTGAATTTGTTTTAAATACTTTATCAGTTTTATTTGTTTTGATAAACTACTCTCAATCAACATTTATTAAATTCTCTTATTATTTTCTTAGGTGTTTTAATTAACACTATCAAACTATTAAGTGTTTTAACTAATTAATAATTTTTTATTTCATGTTTTAATAAATTTATAAGAATTTCAAGTGTTTTAAATTCTCAAGTTTATTATTTTCACAAGTGTTTTAATAAACTAATAAATTTTGATTTTGTTATTAATAATTTTGTATAATTACATGTTTTAAATTGATCATTCATGTTATTATAATTTCTTAAATTTATTTTTTTATAATGTAAATGAAAACATTTTGGCATTCCATGTGAGCTAAATGGCTAGCTCTCAACCACTTAGGGGATCCATTGGGTCAACCCCGTGGGAAAGCCCACCACAGGTAGCCCATAAGGAGGCTGATATGTATAGTGCACGCCAAAGGCATGCAGACCCGTGCATAAGGCTCATGGAATGTGCCCGAAATGCACATGGATTGGGCTAGGGTTTCCCATTTGGTCATGGCCCAAAGTGTGTCTAGGTTGTGTTTTTATTCGAACCAAGAATCAACACCAATTGATTGATATACCGCTCAACTGCCTTGTCTCTAAATCAATGTGGGATATTGTTTATGATATTAATGTTCATCCGTCATTTATTTCTCAGACAGTAGTAGTGGGTCACTCTCCGCTCAATCTATTTTAAATATATCGTGCACCTGTTTTTGATCTTCCGTGCCTCACTGTTCTTTTTTCCATCATCTTCTTTGGGCATGCACTCTTTATCCAGTATACATGTGTTCTTTAGCATGCTAGTTCAATCGACCGACCTTGCTTTCATTTTTTTTACTTGCTCTTCCCTTTTCAACTAAGGTTGCAATACTCGTTCAAAGTCTCTTCTTCTTCGATCTCAACATCTCTTTACATCCTTTCTTGAGAAAATAATAGCTCAACTATTTTTTAGCTTCCCACTATTAATCTTCCTTGACTCGACTTGTTTTGATTGGTTTGAAGTCTTCTATGTTGGTTGCAAGACAAGCCACCGTTGGAAGAACCCAATGGTGGGTGAGTTAAGTCATCATTGGAAAATACCAATAGTGGGTGAGTCGAGTCACCATTGGAAAATATCAACAATAAGTAATGAGTCACCATTGGAACTCAATGGTGGTTTTGTGACCTGCCACCAGACATCAATAGTGGGTTATTTTCCCCATCAGTTGCTTCTTTCTTTCTTCTTGTTGTACACTGACTTGAAAGTAGCTCCATAGAGATCCTCCTCATTCATTGCTTCTATAGTTGTTTTATTTCTACGTTTTGTTTTACTTTTATCAGATTTTTTTTAAAGATGTTTTGTTTCTGTTTGCAGTTGTTATTTCCTCTTCTGGAAGAAGCTTCTTTGTGCTCCAACATGAGCTCTTCATCCTTATTCAATCAGATACAGTAGAGTTTTTCTTGCTGTTTTGATTTGTTTTCTTTTTTTTCTTATCAGAATATTATTTATCTACTTTTTATTTTTATCAGATGTTTATCGTTCTTTATATCAGAATCATCTTTGAGTGATTTATTTTTTCTAGTAACGCCTCCATTGTTTCAGTAGTAGCTTTGAAGTAGTATTTTTTTATGTTGTTGCAGTAGGTTATTTCTTTTTTAAATTTGTTTACTTATTTTTATCATCTTTAATTTATTCAAATTATTAGGAAATTAATTTCAATGAGTTTCTATTGGAAATTTCCAACAACAGGCCCTGATCTACCATTGGCTTCAGGCAACGGTGAGTTATGAGTCACTGTTGGCATCCAACGATGATAAATTTTTTATTTTTTCATATGAATCCTTTGGTTGTTCTGTAACATGAAATAATTTTTATTTTGGTTGAATTTCATTATTTTTTTAAGTGTAATGATAACTTATGCTCTGTTAATCCACCATTGGACTTTTTCAATGGTAGGTTATAAGTCACTGCTCTCTATTTTCAACAGTGAGTCATGACCACCGCTCTCTGCTCCAACGATAGGTCAATCCACTGCTAGTTAAAATTTTATGTTTCTAAAATTTTATTTCTTATTTCAATTGATGATTATTAAAATTAATTCCTTTGTTAAAAGTATTATTATTTTATGTTGAAATATATTTTTAGAGTATGTAAAAATAATTGTAACAATATTTTATTTTGGTTGGATTTCATTATTTTTTTAAGTGCAGCGGTAGCTTATTCTCTGTTAAGCCACCATTGGACTTTTTCAGTAGTAGGTCATGAGTCACCACTCTCTGTTTTCAATGGCGAGTCATGAGCAACCGCTCTCTGTTCCAACGGTAGGTTAATCCACTGTTGGTTAAAATTTTATATTTCTAAAATTTGATTTCTTATTTCAATTGATCATTATTAAAAATAATCAATTAGTTGAAAGTATTATTATTTTATATTTAAATATATTTTTATAGTATTTAAAAATAATTGTAACAATAATTGATGTTCTTTTATTCATGCAGTTTGATATTCATATCATGCTCTGTTTTTCTACAATTTTTGATGCATGTATAATCTACAAGATTATATTTTTATTTCAATTGTTTTATAATTGTTAATTTTATACAAATGATTTACTTAATATATTAATTGTTTTATATTAATATTTCATGAAGAAATATAAAGCATAATTGTTTCTATATTGTTATTCAATGAGGTTTTAATAAACAAAGGTAACAATATTATTATATTTATATGCACTAACAAGTGTTATGTATATATTGGACACATACAGTCTCCTAGAGGATGTTGTTTTAAATGATCTAAGAGATCTCTTCAAGATATAAAACATATACCTATACAGATCAATTTATATAGATAGTTATGATACATCTTCGACATTTTTCTACTCTCAATTTTTCATGATCCTCTGTAACTTCTGTACTCTAATTGTGATCAATGAAGGACTCTATCTTTGATATTTACTCCTTCCAAGTGATCAATGATAATCGAGTGTAAACTTCTTCGAAATTCTTATCATCTGCTGATTTTCCTATATATTTTTTTATTCATGTAATCTTGTTTCTTTCTGTTTGTATTTTCTTTGTGTCTGGTTTATGCTTTTCCTCATCAAAAGTAGGTCTTGATTTTATTTGGTCATTATATCACCCAAAAGGAAGATTGGGTTGTGACTCAGAATCAAAAGTCAGGATACAAACTAGGTTGAGTCTCCTATAAAAATACTGGGATGTACCTTAGGTTTTTTTGAAAGGTAGTGTCTGTAATAAGGTTCTCACACCTTTAAAAGTGAGGCTCTTAGTGGGTATCAGTCTCCTCGGGGAGTAGAGAAGATTGAGGAGTGTACTAGGATCTTGGTGATCCAAACCTCTATTAATCTTATGTTATTTCATTTTTATTTTCACTGCAACTCATCTTAAGAACATTGCACTCACTACTGTTTAATATCCTATTAACTCTGATTGTTTTGTCATTAATTTTTAAAATGACTATTCACCCCCCTCTAGTCATAATTTTCATCAATAAAGATCCAAAAATTGTTATCAGAGTTAGGTAAATAAATATGTGGTTTTGATATCAAATAATTAGTATTAGAGCTAGGTAAATAGATCTATGGTTATGATATCGAACAATTGGTATCAGATCCATGTATCTGATTAGTTAGTCTTTTTTTAATTTTAATTTGATACCAAAAAATTGGTATCAAAGCCACAACTATGATCAGATAGCATCTTTATCTGTATTAATCTTTAAGAATATTATTTCTTCTACATATTTTGAACTCTATTCTAATATGGAATCCTAGCCTTAACAGTTTAAGGAATAAAAGAAAAGTTTTCTTTTAAGATGATAAGTGAAAATGCTAAGGATGGTTGGATACCATAGAAACCCTCATTCTTTGATGTGAGTGACTATATGTACAAGAAAGATCGAATGGAATCCTACATGAAACAACTAAGTTTAGATCACTGGACCATCATGGAAAATCTATATGAGCTACCCAAGGTTGATCCGAAGACTATGGTTGGTAATGGCATGGTAAAAATGTTTTGAATTATACATTTAAAAATATTCTATACTATACTATAAGTAGAAGTGTCTATATCCATGCTTCGGACTATAAGATATCCCATGACATATGGAGGATATTGCAAGTCACTCATTATGGTATTGATAAGCTGAAGAGAACCAAGCTACGGATGCTCCGAGCAGAATACCAAGACTTTAAGATGGGAGATTAAGAATCTATAAACCAGATGATCTATCGGTTCACCAATATCACCAATGGTAGGAGTTATCTTAGAAAAGTCTTGGAAAACACAACTCAAGTGGAAATAGTACTGATAGCTCTTTTAAAAAGATGGCATGCCAAGAAGGTGACCATCAATGAGAGTAATAATTTTAAGGAATATACTTTAGATGAACTAATAGGATCTCTATTTCAGAATGAGTTAGAGATGAAGAATATTGCTGATGATGAGTCAACTAAAAGAAAAGGTATTGCATTCAAGTATAATGTAATTGATACCACTAATTCCTCTGATTATGAATTTTAGGAAAGTGATAAGGAGATGGCTCACTTCAGTAAGACACTTTACACATTTATGAAAAACAATGGTGGAAAGAGAAAGTTGGGAGGAAGAATTAAAAGGATTACAAGAAAGGTAATTCAAATAAGAATAATGATATTTATGATTTGACATGTTATGAGTGTAGGAATAAAGGTTACATCAGACCTGATTTTCCCAAACTCAAGCATTCAAATAAGTACAAAGACAAGAGGAGGAAGGAAAAACAAGCTTTGTTTGGAGGATGGGATCACTCAGACAGTTCTGACTCCAGCAATGACTCTGAAACTGAAAAGGAATCAGGTAACCTTTCCCTGATGGGTATTACTTGTGAGGTAAATGATTCTCTTTTTTACTCAGTTAATAACTCCTATAAATGTTGATCATAATGCAATATCCAAAAATGAAAAAGACACTGATTATGATTCTATTTTTGATTTCAATTCTAAGGATTCTAAAGTTAGGAAGTTTCTTAAAGAGAATGAAAAATTGAGAAATGGTAGTTTTAAAATTATTGAAAAATATAGAGAATTTAAATGTAAAAATAAGAATTTGGTCAAAGAAAATGATAAACTAAAAAGGGAACGTGAAAATGTGAATATCATTCTTTCCAAGAATGAAGAATATATAAGGAATTGTGATTATGATATCTTGAAACTAAAAGATGAAAAGGAAAAACTAAAATACTTTATGGATGTAAATGATAAAGACCAAGATAGAAGATTTAATTTAGTTGTGGATGATTTAATAAATGTAGAAAATGAATGTAAGAAATTAAAGCAAGAAAATAAAAAGTTAGTAAACATAGATTCTGGATCTAATGAAAAGGTTTATACAGATTTAGAAACTATTCAAAAATATAATATGGATATGAAGAATTAAGTTTTTAATCTTAAATAGGATTTATCTACTTTTTTAAAAGGTAAACAACAATAAAATAAGATGACGTATTTAATGAAATTAAACACTAATAAGAATGGTTTTGGATATAGTAGTATTACTCCAAGTTTAAATAAGAATTTTTTTAATATAATATCAAAAGGAAGCATTTCTACTATAACTTACTTTAAATTTATAATGAAAGGGAATTATGCTAATGAATGCTCAATGAGATTAACTCAATCTTTTGGTCATACTAGAACTGTTTTATCTGAAAATTTGTATCCAAATTCACCATGAAACAAAGGTTTTAAACCTGTTTGGGTGGTCAAAAGACCTTCTGTGAATACTGCTGAACTTATGATATCATGGGTACCAAAAGTATGTTAATCAAATCCTATTGGACCTAAGCTGGTCAGCATGCCCAGATAAGTATTATTATTTTTGAACTATCATGCATACTATCTACTTTAATATAATTTGATATACTAGAAAACAAGATTTATAATGTCTTTTTAATAATCATTTTAATTCAAGGCATGTGCATTAATTTCTATTTGTTTTACTTTAGCAAGTAAATTTTTTGTAATTTACATAGTTAAAATTTCAGTTTGAATATACTGATTATATGTTCACTTTTATATAAATTATTTTAATAGTATTGTTTTATCTTTCTTTAAAGATGCATGAATTGAGAGGACTTACCCCTTATTTGTTATTTAAAATAAAATACTGCTATGTAAGTTTTAAATAAGTATTTAAAAAATTAGTTTATGCAATATTATAATTTCCTTAGTTTGTTTGAAATAATTTTTCAACAACTGATCTAGGGAAATCCTTAACTATCTTCTAAATATCTTATATGATTTATTATTTATATTTTCATAATTCAAAGTTGAAATATTCTTGGAATTCTAAATTGATTTAAATAATAAATTTATTCAAAAATTGATTTAATTTTGATAATAAAATTTGATTTTTTGATTTATTTTTAATCTAATAATTTTATGCTTAAACTCAGGGGAGTTTGTTTTTAAAACCCTTAAAGATAAGAAAATATTAATTTCTTTTGGAAGCATATTGAGTTATTTGTCTGTTCATGAAAATCTGTTTTATTTTTTCATTTAATATAACAATATTGTATAATATGTTAGTGTTTGATCTTAACATGAAAGAAACTTGATATTTTTTGATTTATGTAAAAATTTTGTTTTGATAAATACTATTCACTCTGATTTAATTGGTAATTATTTCATTCTCTTTAAAATCGCTTTGTTAAAATTTAATATGTATTAATTCATTATTTCATTGATTATTATAATTAATGTCTTCTCTCATCATAATAAACTAATCTGTTATTTTTAAATAATTTTTTGATTTTGTTTAAAAAGGGAGTATTTTTTATATAATAAATTTCTAATATACTTTTTTTGATAAATTTTAAAAAGGGGGAGATTTTTATTGAAAATTTAATTAATGTTTTTTTTCAATTTACAAAAAGGGGGAGTTAGTTAGTATTTTATTTTGTTTTAAATACTTTAACAGTTTTTTTTTGATAAATTACTCTCAATCAACATTTATTAAATTCTCTTATTATTTTCTCAAGTGTTTTATTTAACATTATTAAATTTTTAAGTGTTTTAATTAATTAACAATTTTTTTATTTCGTGTTTTAATAAATTTATAAGAATTTCATGTGTTTTAAATTCTCAAGTTTATTATTTTCTCTAGTGTTTTAATAAACTAATTACTTTTGATTTTTTTATTAATAATTTTGTTTAAGTAAATGTTTTAAATTGATAATTCATGTTATTATAATTATTTAAGTTCATTTTTTATAATGTAAAAGAAAAACTTTTGGCCTTTCATGCGAGCTAAGTGGCTAGCTATCAACCACTTAGGGACCCTATTGGGTCAACCCCATGGGAAAGCCTGCCATAGGTATCCCATGAGGATGTTGGTATTCATAGTGCATGTCATAGGTGTGCATGACCATGTATATGGCCCATGGAATGCGCCCATAGTGTGGATGGATTGGGCTAGGGTCGCCCGATGGGTCGTGGCCCGAAGTGTGTGTGGGTTTTATTTTTATTCAAATCGAGAATCAACACTAATTGATTGATATATCACTCATCCACCTTGTCTCCAAATTGATGTGGGACATCATTTTTGATATTACTATTCATCCGTCATTTATTTCTCGGACAGTAGCAGTGGGTCACTCTCTAATAAATCTATTTTAATTACCCCATGCATTCATTTTTGAACTCCCATGCCTCACTATTCTTTTTCCATCATCTTCTTTTGTCATGTGCTCTTTCTCTAGTATACATGTGTTCTTCAGCATGCTAGTTCAATTGACTCGCCTTGCATTTTTTTACACCCTCTTCCCTTTTGACTAAGGTTGCAATACTAGTTCAAAGGCTCTTCTTATTTGATCTCAAAATCTATTTACATCCATTCTTAAGCAAATAAACTATTTTTTTATCTTCCCACTATTCATCTTCCTCGACTCAACTTGTTTCGACTGGTTCAATGTCTTCTTTATTGGTTGCATGACGATCCACTATTGGAAGAACCCAACAGTGGGTGAGTCAAGCCATTGTTGGAAAATACCAACAGTGGGTGAGTCGAGTCACTATTGGAAAATATCTTCAATCTATTACCGGTTTCATCATTTTTATATATTTTATTGATACACATCTCTCAAAACATGGGGAACATATCTTCAATCTCTAATTATACTTATTTGATGTCTCCACCCTACTTATAAGGATTTATATTGTTTAATTCTATTTCCATTAATGAATTATCAATGTTTTATCCTCAAATTTAGGCTATGTGATTTGATGTTACATGATTTTAATAATCCCATAGGTAATAGAAACTAATTCATGGAGAAGTAATTCATCATATACTTAAAATCATAAAAATGAAAAATCAATTGGGATATGATCACACCAACTTGATTCATCATCCTCTAGACTAGTCAGAAATGAATCATCACATATTTTATAATCATTTGAAATCATTGATCCCATATAATTAATAATATTGCCCATATCCTTTATGGTACATCAAACAACATGTCCATCTACTTCCAAGATAAATATGTCTTCCATTCATGGATCACATAAAAATTATTCCTATTTTGACAAGTGGTAATTATTACTTATGATTTTCTTCAATTTATTCATCAAGAAATCAAGGTATTTGTAAAAAATCAATTCTAATATGAATTGAATAATTCTTGAAAAAAAAACTAAAATTCATTATCAATAAGGAAAGAAAAATCAATTATTCAATGAGAAATACATGAAATCAATATAGAGAATCCAATAGGGATAATCCTACTTATGATTCTAATTGAGCAGAACTATTGGGATATTTACAACACTGATAGGGGGTTGAATCAGTGGTGGTAATTCTTAATCTATTTAAAATAGTAACTTTTAACCCTTTTAAATTTACCAATATCATTTTTCAAGTGAACAAATCACTATTTTTATATCTCACTCCCTCGCTCATTCTTGTAGCATAAACAAAACTAGTTTTTCACCACACCTATTTTACCCTTTTCTCTAAATCATTTCATTTCCTAAAGTGAACAACAAGACCACACTACTTTGATCCCAACCTTATTCATTTTTTTTTGTTCTATAGGAACACTAGATTTATTTATCTTTAATACCCAAGGATTTCTTCAATTCATATGTAGGTATTCAAAATATACTTTGATACTCAAAGGATTTATCCTATGTGTTTTATTATTAGGTTATTTTATTTATATATTGATCATATTATTCATATAGATATATTTCAAAATATCATGCACAACATACATCCAATACCACTATTTTCATTTTTAATTTCAAATTCAAATTCAATCAGCCAACATCCTCCCACTTCTTATTCAAACTCAGCCTTTGGATATTTTTCCAAATAGAACCTCATATTTAAAATCAAATTTGTTGTTATAAATGACTGAAACAACCACTGAATCAACTAGATATATAAAAGTCATCATTCTTCTTTTAATATACCATGAATCCAGAAATCCTGGTGTGGGCACCTCAATTATGGTATAGTACAATGACTCAATCAAGTTACAATATAACTACATGGAAATATTTTGGAGTGAGAATACTCTTCAAGAATGGGGGAATAAAATTTTCTAGTGACCCTAGTACCAATAAAATAATATATCATTGTGTGGGAACCATGGATTTGGAATAAAATGGTTTGATCAAAACACGTTGTAGTGTAGACACTTCCTACGGTGTGAGGGTAGGAAAATTTATCATACTAGAAAAAATAATCACATCCAACTCTACGGTGTGTTACTCCTTATACATCATGAGCACATAGCTGTTCCATCCATTTAAGTGTGGTGATTCACTATGTTTTAGAGGTCCTCTTGATTGATCTTTCACTACAGCATGGTTACTCACTCTATAACATGATGTCTAATAAATATTTTTTCATCCCTAAACTTAATTGTATACCTCTATGGCATGGATAATATGCTATGATATGATCCACCTTTCTCCTTCATTTCCACAGTATGGTATATATCTTGCGGAATAGTCTATACCTGCATATTCTTTTTTGAATCATGAACTCATTTAATGATATTTCTAATGTCCCAGACCCTCCTCCTCCATTACTCTGCCAATTTCTAGTGCTTTCGACACCTTGGACATAAGTCCATATCGGAAGGGCAGCGTGTCGGTGGCAGGATGTCACCGTGGTGTCACCCATCCGTGACACCGATCGGTGTGTCACCAATCGGTGTGCTACCGATCGGTGTGCCACTAATTAGTTCCATAGGGGCTTTTCAGGTTTTCCTTCCCCAGTTTTCCTGTAACTCCACTTTTGAGTCTTTTAAACTTTTTAAAGTGGTTCATGGACATTTTTAGCACCATGAACAATGTTTTAAATCCCCTAGGAGTGGGGCTACCCTCAAAAAACCGGTTTTCATCTATTTAAATGAAATTGTTTAACGCACAGCTGTTATGGCCACCCCTCGGATGTGAATTATTAAATAATAATTAATTCCATCGTGTGGAACCGTCCAACCACATGGTGAAACCATGATCCGCCTTTAAAGTCGTTCAAGTTTTTCATATCTTGGAACTCTAGGATCTCACCATTTTATCACACTAGAATTCTTTCCTTTTTATTCTTGGATGGTTTCTTTCTTTCCTTAGTGTGTTTGGAGACCCATTTCTCGAGGCTAGTGGTGTGTCTGTGTCGGAACCTTTCATGCTCATTCTTGGATTCATCGAAGTTCCTCCCCTGCAAGTCGTGCATCCCCAGTTATTGGCACAAGGAGAAAAAGCGTCGATCGTTGGTCATACAAGTAGGGTTTTTCCTACGTCTATCTTTATTGTGTATCATGCGGGGTGGGTATTATAATGTTCCTATGTGGATGGATGAAAGCAAACCTTAATGAAGATAATAAATGGTTTTTAAAGAATAAAGGGGTGTGTTTGACGATGATATCGTGCTCTTTTAACTTTGCTTATATGTTGTGAATTGTATAGTCTTATGTCCATTGAAAATCGCGGTTGTTGGTGGTCCCTTCTTGAGCACTAATGAACCTATGTTTTTTGGAAATTTATGTGATTGAATGGTTGTAACATTGAAACTGGTTAATCACGTAAACTTGGTTGATTAAATGGATAACCAATGAATAATAATTCCTGTGTATTCACCTCGATTAACCAAACGGAAATACGGAACTAAATGAAAGGAATATTTAAATTTGAAAACTCCCTTGATCTATTCTGGTGATGTTTATGGATGATGCTTATGAGGTGACGTAGATGGGGATGGGATTCCCTATTGTGCAGTTGTTGGTTTGTGGACCTAAGGCTGTGTGGGGCCATATGTTGGGTCTTGGTTTGGTTCCAGTACTTTGAGAGATCGTACGGATCCCTTTGGTGGTTGTGACTTTACAAGAGAACCGAGTGTGAATTCTTGCATTGCTGCTTGGCTATTTTTCTTCCTTGGCTTGTGGCTATTCTTGTTAGTTGCCCAGTAGTGAATAATTATTTAAATAAAATCACTTGAAGATGAAAACAAAAATGGGTTCAATGTGGAATTATTTTCTGGGAATGAGTTGTGACATGGTTATGGCTGTAGTGTTTCTTATGAATGAATAGTAACAAGGGTGTTTGTATATGAGTTGGTTTTGGAACCCCTAGGTTGGGATGAGTGTTTGTTACCAATATGTATAATTTTATTTTTTTTATGTTTCTTATTCGTGCCCCACCCAATTTGATCACTTTGTGCCAAACACCCCCATTTCATGGGGGAGGGTGTTTGTCCCAACACTTCTATGAGTGGATGGTTATTATCTCCTTTTCTGCTCTCTTTCCCGAGTATCCTAAGACTCTTCAGGTTGGCTGTGACAGCCTGAGGTCCATTATAGCCCAAGATTCTTCGAGCAGGGTAGTTGTGGTGGTTGTCCTAGGTGTGTGCAGGTAGTTTGTTTCCCAAGTGTCTTCGGGATGAGGCCTAGGTGTCTTCAGGTGTGGCGGTAGTTGTTTTGGCCAAGGTGTCTTCGGGCGTGGCAATAGTTGTTATGAACCAGGTGTCTGTGGGTGTGGTTATGTGTGGTTATTTTGTCCTAGGTGTTTGTAGGCGGGATGTGTGGTTGTGGTAGCCCAGGTGTGTGTGGGTGGGGTATGGCAGTGGGACTATGGTGAGAATGACGGGGAATGTTTTATGCGTAGGATTCCTTCAATAACCAGTGGGAAAGTGGTGCAGGGTACCCAAACATCAATTTGTTATTACTATTACTTACTTGACTTGTGTTATTTGGGGAGTGTGCCTTGGTGAGGTTTGGGTGGATAGTTCCCTTGCTAGGTGAACTGGTTATCACCTTTTCTCATGGGGCATTAGAATGCCTCCCCACTTGTGCACAATAGCTTTTGGTTTTCCCTACTGAGTATATCTATATACTCATCCTACGTATATAAAATTGCTTTTAGGTTTCCAGGAGTACTTCGAGGACCATACCGGACCCTATTAGCTCGGACACCGGGACCATTGACATTGCTGTTTTTCTTTTCTTTTGGTATTTTTCCCTTTGGAGTTTTCTTGTACTTTGTAGCACTTTGTTATTGGAACATGCATATGGAAATGGATTGTTTTGAATTTACTTTTACTTCCAGTTTTTGGTGTTTTTTGGGATTCGCTATCTTATCTCTCGATCCTACTAAATAAAAAGGGTAATGCCTTCCATTTTATGTGTGATTCTATACCCTTGGTGCTAGTATTCACTCTGGGACCTATTGAAGCCGGGTTTTGGGGTTTATTATCTCTCCTTCAACTTGAGGAAGGAAGGGTCTAGAAATCTGATGTTCCTTTCCTCATCTTGGTGAAGGCGGGTCATGACAGAATGGTATCAAAGGATATGGTTGAGAGATAAGATGGAGTTTAGTGTTAGGCATAGTGAGGATTGCATGGGATGTTAGGGCAGCCGTGTTAGGAAATCTTGGCACGTGAAATGGGCCAAGGAAGACAGGCTAGGACACGGGATTTTAGGGCCCCTCATGATCTGATGCAAGGACTCTGGACCTACCGAACGACCAAGTGAGGCTACACTGATTACAGGGTAGAGACACTAGGTATGGTACATGCATCATAATGACTTGTGTTCTTGTGTGTCTTGGGTATTTTGGGAATTTAAAATAAATGGGAATTTATGAAAATTTTAAAAGTAATCTTCTACACTACTCGAGTTTAGGCATTCCTTGTTTACTTGCAGCTATGGCACCCGGATGGTGACCATGATTAATGCGAGCGATCGAGGCCATGGAGGCGGATTTAGCTAATCAACATATGGATGATTGGGGGATGATGACCAGTGGTAGAAGGCGCTTCATGCCTTTCAGCGGTAGAACCTCGGGAAGTACGAGGGATACGTCTTGGACATGGAGACAGAGAGCTGGCTCGAGGAGTTGGTGATAGATTTCATCTTGATTTGGGCTCTGATAGAGTACTAGGTTCCTCTGGCTATAATCCAAATGCAGGGAGCATCACGTCAGTGGTGGAAACTCTATCTTGGGGAGAAGAGGGAGGCTAAAGTTTCATGGACTGACTTTGAGAGGGAATTCTGGGCGGAATTCCTCTCTTCCACGATGAAGGCGGAAAATAGGCAGGATCTACTCTCCCTTTAGCAGGGGAGCATATCAGTGAGGGAGTTGGGGATAAGATTAAAGGATCTCCTTCATTTTGATTCGGATATTTTTTCAGATGAGGAGTCTCGGGTGAGATTTTTGGAGGAGGCACCCTGATCTTCTATTCAGTATGTTGTTACTCCCTTCACCCTACCGACGTACTTGGAGGTCCAGAAGAAGGCTGAAGTGGTGGAGAGGATGCACATGCAAAGAGGTGTGCTATGAGAGGGGAGCCAGTTGGGCTCGTCAAAGGGGAAGGCTGTCAGCAAAAAGCCTCCAGCATCAGGGATTTCTAGGTTTCATCCAGTTGGGAGCAGGCCCCAATAGTTCCTCTTTAGATCTCCCAATCCTTGCCCTTTCCTTACGGCCCGAGGACTGAGGTGCTTCATCTGTGGAAGTCGTGGACACCTTCGGAATCAGTGCCTAGACTGAGTGCAGTACAATGGGGGTGGGTAGGTTTAGCACCCACCTCAACAGTAGTAGTTTCCAACAAGAACCTTTCAGCAGTAACAGCAGGGACAGCGAGCTCCTGCTCCTCTGAGAGCAGACGTTGCAGGAGGAGGCCGACCCTAGGGTGCTCCTCAAGGACCTTAACCAGGGTGTGGTCGGGGAGGCAGCCAACAGCTGAGGGGTAGAGGATCTAGGCTTGGATAGTTTCACACCGCAGAGGCAGCAGTTCCAACAGGGCCACAGGTCATTTGAGGTATGATTAGCTTATTTAGCACTCTTTCCTACAACTTGTTTGATTTAGGAGCCTTACACTCCTTTGTTACACCCAGTCTAGCCCATGCCTTGGGACTAGATGTAGAGAGACTCTCCATCCCCCTGGTGTTGAGTACGCCAGTTGGGGGTCATACCAGTCTGTTTGATGTTTTTCGGGGATGCAGACTGATGTTGGGGCCGCATCAATCGAGTGAGGATCTCCTTCTGCTGCAAATGCAGCCATATGATGTCATCCTAGGCATCGATTTGCTGTTTTATGTGCACGCTGTCATTTACTGCTTCTGGAGAAGAGTCCAATTCTCCGATTAGGATGGACAATGTGTGGCTTTTGTTGGAAAACAGAGTTGTCAGGTGGGGGGGACGGCGTGTGGAGCCTCTTCTTTCTAAGTTGGCCGAGATTTCAGCAGAATCAGTGGATGCTGAGATGATGGATATTCCGAGAGTTGTCAGAGAGTTCCTGGATGACTTTTTAAAGGAGGTTGTGACTCTACCCCCTCGATGTGACGTTGGGTTCGGGATAGACTTACAACCCGGTGCTCATCTGATTTCCATGGATCCTTATCGTATATCACCTTCTGAGTTACAGGAGTTGCAAATTCAGATTTATGATCTGATAAAGAAGGGTTTTGTCAGACTCAGCGTATCGCCATGGGGTGCTCTGGTCTTGTTCTCAAAGAAGGCAGATGGTGGCCTCGGGTTGTGCATAGACTATCGGAGACTGAATCAGGTAACAGTCAAGAACCGTTACCCTCTCCTAAGGATAGACGATCTCATTGACCAGCTGAGGAGATTAAGTTGGTTCTCTAAGATCGATCTATCGTCTGGGTATCACTAGTTAAGGGTGAAGGACAATGATATCCTGAAGACTGCTTTCAGGTGCAGGTATGGGCACTTTTAGTTCGTAGCCATGTCGTTCGGTATTACGAATGCACCTATTGTGTTCATAGGGCTCATGAACTCTATTTTTCGTGAGTTTCTGGATGGGTTCTTCATTGTGTTCATCGATGACATATTGATCTACTCAAGATTAGAGGAACATACTAAGCACCTCAGGATGGTCTTGGAGATCCTTCGACATCACCATCTCTATTGGAAGTTGTCCAAGTGAAAGTTCATGACACGAGAAGTGCATTTTCTTGGACACGTGGTGTCCCAACAAGGGGTAGCAGTTGATTCGTCAAAGGTTGAAGCAATTGTTTCTTGGGAAGCACCCAAGAATTTGACGGAGGTTCATAGTTTTCTGGGGCTGGCAGGCTATTATCGGAGGTTCGTACCTGACATCTCTCGAGTTACATCTCCTTTAATAGCTTTGACCATAAAGGACCAGGCCTTCGTGTGGAGTGAGCAATGTCGTGCAGCTTTCATCTATCTGAAGGAAAGTTTGGTCAGTGCTCCAGTGCTCAAATTTCCAGAGGAAGGGGTGTTGTATGAGTTGTTTTGTGATGCTTCTGAACTTGGCCTGGGGTGTGTGCTGATGCAGCAGCGGGGAGTGATATTTTATGGGTCTAGGTAGTTATGTCCTCATGAGCGTAACTATGCCACCCATGACCTAGAGCTTGTAGCAGTAGTCTTTACGTTGTAGTTGTGGCGGCATTACCTCATCAGGGATCACTTTGTGGTCTTCACAGATCACAAGAGTTTGAGGCATATCTTTACCCAGAGGGACTTGAACTTGTGACAATGAAGGTGGGTGGAGTTTCTTTAGGACTACAAATTCAAGATCTCTTACAATGAAGGTAAGGAGAACGTTGTGGCCGATGCCTTGAGCAGGAAGTCATGGAGGGAAACTGTTCAGGAATCTGTGGATGCTTGGAAGGCAATGGAGGAGTTGGCTGCCCTACACCTGGATGAAAGGGTGGATGGTGGTAGAGGTTGTCTATTTCAGATGACAGTGCAGTCCTCTCTGTTGCGGCAGGTGGAGGAGTCTTAGTGGGAAGACTTAGAGAGTGAAGTGATGCGCGATCGGGTTAACCAAGGCAATTCTCCGGAAGGGTGGTCGGAGGATGGTTAAAATCAGATTCTTTTCCGAGGAAAGTTGTTTGTCCCAGAGACGATGTGAGATGGAGTTATCTGTGATTTCCATAACTCACTCGTAGTGATACACCCAGGAGTTTCCAAAATGTACCAAGGCCTGAGGGAATAGTTTTGGTGGCCCGGGTTGAAACGGGCAGTGGCGGGGTTTGTAGCAAGGTGCCTGGTGTGTCAGCAGGTGAAGGCTGAACACCACATCTCGGGAGGTTTGTTGCAGCATTTAGATTTCCCCGAGTGGAAGTGGGAGTACATCTCGATGGATTTCATTACAGGACTACCCAGGGTTCAGAGAGGTTGTGATGCTATCTAGGTAGTGGTGGACCGGCTGATGAAATCAACTCACTTCTTAGCAATCAAGGAGTCGAGTGTGGTGGATTCCTTATCATGAAAATACATGGATGTGGTGGTGCGGTTGCATGGAGTTCCGAGGTCCATAGTCTCGGATAGGGATTCACAGTTTACCTCAAGAGTTTGAAGGGGATTTCAGCATGTTTTTGGCATCCAACTATTCCTTAGCACTACTTTCCACCCCCAAACAGATTTGCAGATAGAGCAGACCATCCAGACATTGGAGGATATGCTACGGGCTTGTGTTTTAGACTTTGGGGGATCGTGGGTGTGACACTTTCCCCTAGTAGAGTTTTCCTACAACAATATCTATCACTATACCATTGACATGGATCCATTTGAAGCCTTATACCATGTCGTTTGCCCGTGTGTTGGACCGAGGTTGGGGGTAGGTGTTCTTGGCCCAGAGGTAGTGTAGAGCACAATGAAGAAGGTTCAGCATGTGTGTGTGAGGATGAAGGTAGCCCAGGACCGGCAGAAGTCGTATGTCGATCGTAGGAGGAGGCCCTTGGAGTTCGAGGTTAGAGACCATGTGTTCTTAAAGGTTTCCCCTCGACGTGGGCAGTAAAGGTTCGGCAAGGGGAGCAATCTCTCTCCTAGGTTCATTTGGCCTTTCGAAGTGTTGGGGTGAGTCGGTGAGGTGGCATATCAGCTGGCGTTTCCACCTCAGTTGGAAAGGATCCATGATGTTTTCCATGTCTCCTAGCTTCGTCGATATCTACATGATGATTCCCATGTCATTGACTGGGAAGAATTGGATATAGGGTACGATGCTACATTCGTGGAGCGACTAGTGAGGATCGAGGATCGAAAGGAGAAAGTGCTCCATGGACAAACCACCCCTTTGGTTCGTGTGTTGTGGAGGCACGGTGGCCTCGAAGAGAGTACCTGGGAATGAGGGGCACAGATGCGCACCCAGTACCCAGAGCTGTTTTGAGTGTTGTTCTGTCTTGTTTCGTGCTTGTTTGGGGTGTAGTGTTTGAACTTGTTAAATATGGAATGTGTTGTTTTTCCTTGTTTTTTGAATGTGTGTGAAGAGTCCTGACTATGGGAAGGGAAGGACCTGATCCCTAATCAAGACGCATTAAGGTGGATGCGATTAAACCCGTGCGGGCAATTCAGTGTCGCCCAAAGCGGATAGTATCTTGACATGGAGTAGGGGACTCACTAATCCATATGACTGGACGGTATGACCTTTACATGTTTGTGAGGTTTCTTTAGGGAGATGTGTTCCTAGATGCCCAGGGGGTTACTCCTGAGAGGTATATTTTGAGGTGGTTGTTCGGACCCCTCTCTTTTCTTCGGGTCTAGTTTCCATTCTCAAGGTCGATAATAGTTTGAGAGGTATCTAATGTAATGGATCAGACCCTCCTCATCCATTACTTTTCCAATTTCTGGTGCTTTGGATGCCTTGTATGTAAGTCCGGATCAGAAGGGCAGCGTGTCGGTGGCAAGATGTCACTGTGGTGTCACCCATCGGTGACACCGATCGGTGTGACCCCGATCGGTGTGTCGTCGATCGGTGTGTCCCTGATCGGTGTGTCAGCGATCGGTGTGACATCGATCGGTGTGTCACCGATCAGTGTCATAGGGGCTTTTTGGGTTTCCCCCCCCAATTTTCTCGTAACACTACTTTTGAGTCTTTTAAACTTTTTAAAGTGGTTCAACGACGTTTTTAGCACAATGAACAACGTTTTAAATCCCCTGGGAGTGGGGCTACCCTCAACAGACCTGTTTTTCTCTATTTAAATGAAATCATTTAATGCACAACTGTTATGGCCACCCCTCATATGTGAATTATTAAATAATAATTAATTTCATCGTGTGGAACCGTCCAACCGTGTGGTGAAACCACGATCCGCCTTTAAAGCCATTCAAGTTTTTCATATCACGTAACTCCAGGATCTCGCCTTTTTATCGCACTAGAATTATTTCCTTCTTCTTCTTGGATGATTTCTTTCTTTCCTTGGTGTGTTTGGAGTCCCCTTTCCTGAGGTTAGTGGTGCACCTATGCCGAAACCTTTCCTGCTCATTCTTGGAGTCCTCGGAGTTCCTCCCCTGCAAGTCGCGCATCCCTAGTTATTGGCGCGAGGAGAAAAAACGTCGATCTTTGATCATACAAGTAGGGTTTTTTCCTTCATCTCTTTTTACTGTGTATTGTGCGGGATGGGTATTATACTGTTGCTATGTGGATGGATGAAACCAAACTTTAAAAAAGATAATAAATGGTTTTTAAAGAATAAAGGGGTGTATTTGATGATGTTATGGTACTCTTTTACCTTTTCTTATATGTTGTAAATTGTATGGGCTTATGTCCACTGAAAATCATGGTCATTGGTGGTCCCTTCTTGCACACTAATGAACCTCTGTTTTCTAGACATTTATGTGATTGAATGGATGTAACATAGAAACTGGTTAATCATGTAAACTCAGTTGATTAAACGGATTCCCAATGAATAAGAATCCCTGTGTGGTCACCCCGGTTAACCAAACGGAAAGACGGAACTAAATGAATGGAATATTTAAATTTGAAAACTCCCTTGTTCTGTTCTGGTGATGTTTACAGTTAATCCATTCACAGCAACCTCCTTCACCCATGTGAACATTGACAAGAATTCTTCATGTAACTCACTTAACTAAGGTGAGTTCTCCCTACATCATTCATTATTTTCTATTCATTGAACTATGTTCGTTCAACTGTCTTCTCCAAATTCCTTTCTCATAGAAGAGTTCCCATTTTTTTCTAAACTTGAATTATATTCATACAGCTATATTGTCCAAAATATATTCATTCAAGTCTGATTCGTGCGTGTATGTTCACTCATATAAACCTCAAATGAAGAGAGAGCCCCAAAATCCATCTCTAAATCTTCGTTAGTCTATAATGAAGGTGGTAAAAAGATATTTATAGTAAAATCGAATCCTTCATGGAATGTATCACACTTCGGCTCCCTTGGGGTATCCTTTGTGCATCTCAATTTCTGTGGAACCTGACTAGCATGAATCTCCCATATTGTGTTCCACCAAAAATCATGCAATGTGACGAGAAAAGAAATCTAGAAATTCATGAAACTCACTAGTGAACAAACACCTGGTCAATATTCCACACAACTGGCGTGAAACTCATTAGCTATCATGAAACATTTCCATAAGCGCAAAACTATACTTTTTAATGAAAGAAACACTCCAATTCCCTAACAATATTTTGGCTTCCTGTTGATATGAACCATCTGCATTTGTCATCAAATGCCATGACAACCCTATAAAATGATCGAGAACAAATAAAACACATCCTCAATCTCCCAATAAGACCACTCTAGATCAATAATGTTAATATAATAAAAGATGTTGTAAAATGAAAAGGTTGGTATGGAGTTTGATAATAATCTGAAGGAAGTGTTGGTTGATGCCAAGCCATGAACACACACTATAATAAGAGTGGATAATTTCATTGTGTATCAGAATTAGAAAACTCAAAACAAACAAATATTTACTCTATAAACACTAAAAACACAAAATAATAAACTTCAACTCATGTGTTGTTTTTTTTATAATGAAGAGACACACTAAATTATGATAATTTATAGCAGAGGTTTTGTAATGCAGAAGAATAATGAAGGCATCCAACCAACACTCAATATTTTAGTAATTATTTTAGATGGGTAGTATTTCTAGTGTGGCATATATGTTCATATATCAAGGTATTTCTCATTAGAAATATTGAGGAATGTTCTTCTTATGACCCAAAATGTTCAAACATAATAGATCAAGGATTCATCAATTACGCTAAAAATAGAAAAACAATTTTCGTTTTTGCAACATAAAGTTGGTCCATCAAATTTAGAGGGTGATTGAACATCCCAATCATCATTGGGTTGGTAGTCAAAGACCAAAAAAAATGAAAATAACAAAGGTAGTGGTCATATAAATTAACATGAAAGAGTCATTTGCCATTAATATATGCATTCTTGATTGTCTATGTACATCCCATATGACATAAAATAGGGATCTAGTAAGAGACATCATGTATGATAATGAAGGTTACATTAGATTTGGAGATGAGGAATGTTTGAAGATTATTAGATCTGGAAAATCTAAAGTTGGTCCAATGATATGAGACACATAGATTTCTAGGTTGAAGAAGAACTTAAGTACGAGATAAACACAATTCATTCGTCTGACTTAGGATATGCAGTGACTTTCAAAAAATGAATTGCATCTTCAACATGAAGGATAATACTGTTTTGATGAAAGGGAAACATACAAAGGGGAATATCTAAATCTTCAATGGGGATGGAGATATCTTATTTTTATCCATTGAAGGAGAAAAGATATTTTGGAATAAAAGTATTGGTCACTTGAGAAAACAGTCCATGAATGATTTGGTGAACAATGATTTGGTGAACAATGATGTGGCTTGTGATATCCCCAGCATATCATTTGATCACACACATTTGAAATATTTTTCAAAAGGGGATGATTATTTTGAAGGAATACAGGTAAAAATAAAAGAATTAAAACATTTTTCTTGAATTTGTGAATTTTTTTGTATGATGAATGATATCACCAGGATCCATTGATGGGAAAAGACACTATGTTCTATTGATTGATGATTATAGTAGGATGTCATGGTTGATAATCATCGCCAATAAATTTGTGGTATTTAGTGCATTATATGGTATTAGAGGAAGGATGAAAATTTATTAAATTAAATATTCTAAAATAACAAATTGATAATGGCACTGAATTCACCAACAACGAAATGGGGGATTATCTCGAAAACATGGGATAAGGCACCATGTATCAGTAGTGATAACTCCTTAGTAAAATGTTACTGTTTACAAGAGAAACTCGATCATAAAAACAGATACAGATTGTTTTTTATGGAGAAAACACTATAAATCCCCATGATTTTAAAAAAACTATATGAATAATGAATCCACTAGTTAATATACGGTATTACTGAACTAAGATTATTTAAATTTAAGGGATAAATAATTAATATGATTTAATATTAAAAATGATTGTTCTTTATCAAATAATTGTATTTTAAAAATATTTTATATTTTATCATAATAAGTTAAATTAAAAAATTTAAAAATATTATATTATAAACACTCCTATGTTAACATTTTATAAATATCAAATTGGTATAAAAGGACATTAAAAATTCCATTTTTCAATAAAATTTGTTTTTAGTTTCATTATTTTCATTTAAAAAATTAATTTATAAATCTTAGAATTTTAACTTTATAGAATTATGATAATTTTTTAATTCAACATTTAAAAAATATCTTTCAATAGAATTTTTATATTTTTATAAAAGGTCGATTTTTAGCGTTAATAGTGAGAAATAAACATTTTACAAATACTGTCACATTTATGACATACTCGTAATAAAAGAAGAGTTTGATGGTTTATAACAACTTTATTAAATACAAAATAAATATTTATAAATTATAATAATTAATTTAATAATACAATGTTGTATTTATAAAACTCATGTTTAACAATTTGGAATTATAAGAAATATTACTCAAATAAAAACTATTTTTCGTCTATTTCTTTTAACTGTGCATCAAGTATGGGGAATTTTGTTTTTAATCAAAAGGTCCAAGACACAGGCAAACCCGGTCCTAAAATTTATTAATAAAAAGTAAACAGTACAAGCAAACGACAATCAAAAGGTCCATTGTGAAAATGTGTATGCCACTAGATTGCAAACAAAAGGAAAGACAACACAAACCTCTCAAAAGCTGAAAAGAGGTCTGATTGTTCCTTACATACCAGCAGCCCCATGCTTGTCCAAGCGCAACAGTGAGCAGTCGGTGCAACAAAACCACCAGCCCCATGCTTGTCCTGGCACAATAATGAGCAGCACGTGCAACACCAATGCCATCTGTGCAGCACAACAGGAACTCCATGCCTTTGGTTCATATGCAAAAATACCCAGCATAGCAGGACACGCCATCAGATCAGCTCAGCAGTGCAGAAAAAACACAGCAGTACAGGTGCGGCACAACAGAACCCAGGGCTTCGGATCAACAAGATCACTCCTTTCTTGTCCAGATGCAACAATGAACAACAGACTCAAATGCAGGCCACTCCATTAACCCCTTAAAGCATCTCTTGATATCATGACATATAGAATAAAGAATATAATATGAACACCCATTGATCAACATTGCCATAAATCTAGAAGAAAAAAATTCAGTGGAAGGGTCATTCAGAGTAATGAGCTTCCAAGTGAATTTTGTGAGCAAAGCATCGTTAAAAATCCTGAGATATTTAATCCCACGATCTCCCAGATCCAACGGCTTAATAAATGTTTTCCAAGAAATCATGATAATTTTCTTCTCATAAACTGATCCAGTCCAATTAAAATTCCTGATCGTACTTTGGAGTTTATTAATAAGGCCGATGGGACATCTATAAAGAGAAAAAGAGTATACAAACATAGATGTTATCACCGAATTAAATAAGAAAACTCTTCCCGCTTAGGACATGGATTTCCCCTTCCATTTTTTCATCTGATTTATGATTTTAGAGAAAGTGTCTTCAAGATAACACTTCTTGATCATACCACAAAAGAGAGGGACTCCAATATAAATAAAATAGATAACACCCCTCTTAACTCCAAGATAACTTCAAATCATGTTTTTTCCTTTGCCACATAAATACCATTCCCAAAGACAATGGAGGATTTCTTCCAACTTATAGCTTGACTAGACACCTCTTCATAATGATAAAAGATAACCTTGACTGCAGAAAGAGTTTTCTTGGAAGCCTTCCCAATAAGAAGGATATCAATAGCATAAAAAAGATGTGATGTTGTGAACATACCTCTCCCAACACTTATTTTCTTGAAAATTCCAATTTTGACCATATCAGGTATACATCCACTCAAGTAATCCTCAACAAGGGAAAAGAGAAGACCAGACAAGGGATCACCCTGCCTCACCCCCTAGAACATTGAAAGAAACATCTCGAGGATCCATTTACTAGGATGGAGAGCCTTGCAGAGCCCAAGATAACCCTGATCAGGTGGATAAAACCAATGGAGAAACCATACTTCTCAAGAATAGCAAAGATGAAACTCCATTTGAGAGTATCAAAGGCTTTGGAAATGTCAATCTTCAAAGAAAAATTCTCATACCCTGTCTTCCTCTTCATGGGATTTACACTTTCAGATGCAGTGAAAAGGCAACTTTGAATGATCCTTCTAGGGACAAAGCCAAACTGATTTGTAGTGATAATATCGTTAACCATCATACCCAATCAAACAAAAATTATCTTGCTGAGAACTTTAGGAAAATTATTCCCAATTGTCATTGGTCTGAAATCTCTGATATCAACAACATCTTCCTTTTTGGGAATAAGAGCAATAAAATTCAAATTTAAACCAAAAGGCATATGAGAATGCGTAAAGAATTACTTGACCGCATTCACCACATCTTGATAAATTATGTCCTAGTAGAACATAAAAAACTTATTGGTGAAACCATCCAGCCTAGCCACACTAATAATGCTAAGAGAAAAGACAGAAAATCTAATTTCCTCCTCAGATGGTATTGAGGTGAGGCCATAATTTTCATGCTCTCCGATATAAACAAGAATATTATCAATCATCTTTTGAGTAAAATCAAAACCATCATCAGTGTAAAGACATTGAAAATAACCAATCACTGCATTAGAGATATCATTCTCTGATGAGAACATACACTCATTAACACTGAGTGCATTCATCCCACCAATTATTCTTTTCTCCCTATGCATTATATGAAAGAACATTGTATTCTTATCACCACTATGAAGCCATATAACATGTAACTTGTTTCTTCTCAAGTTCTCTTTAATAGCCAATGGATCATCCATCCTGGAAAGAGCATCCAGCTCCTCCCTTGAAGGGTTATCCTGATTTTGATTATCAATTCGACAACTAGAGAGAAGATTTTCAGCATCTTTGATATCATCATCAAGCATGGAAAAGTATTTTTTTACTCCATTCTTTTAAAAGACCATTAATGGATTTCAGCTTTCATGTCAAAATATGAATAGGGCTTCCATAATATCCCACTTTCCATGCATCCTGGATAATCTACCTACAACCAGAAATAACCAGCCACCCATTGTTAAATCTGATGGGGAGTGGGGTTTCCCATGAAATTTTCAATGTGACATCAATAAGAAATGGATTGTGACCCATGTGAATCCTAGGTAAAACAAAACCAGAAACCCTAGTAGATCCACCACCATCATTAAACTACACAAATCATCTATCAAGATTACTAGCTTGTCTGCCATTAATAGTATACTTGTTCCAAGTTAAATCACCCACAAAATGGCTATGGATACGACAATCTAATTCTTCGGGTTGAGTGGGCCGCGCCCCGTAACAACTGACCAGCCAGGTCTCCAGGTCAGTTTCCTTTGTTACATGTACTTTTGATGCCCAAGTTGTGTGTTTAATCTTTAGTTGGTACCTTTTTGGATGATTTGTGAGGCTGTTTGGTTGGTTTCTCAATATTACTGTTCAGAAGGAGTATTCTTTAAAACCAAATGATGCACAATATGATTTATATTATAACTTGAAATATTCATAGCATCAGGAAAAGAATATTTTTTAATTCTGTATTTACACAACATTGATCGAGATATCTCTTGAAGAGTTCTGTTTATTTATTCAACTACCCTATTTTTACAATGTTGTTCTTGATGTTAAAAAGTTATATCTAATATCTCTTAATTCTGTATTTACACAATATTGATCGAGATATCTCTTGAACAGTTCTATTTATTCATTCAACTACCCTAGGTGTTAAAAAGTAATATCTAATACCTCTTTCACTACAAAACATTTCAAACGCAACATTTTTAAATACTCCTCCTTGATCGCAAAGGGATAGTGATTATGGGTTGGTTTTTTCTTATTTTGAACAAGAGATGAACATGTCTTTAAGGGTTCTATTTATTCATTCAACTACCCTAGGTGTTAGAAAGTTATATCTAAAACCTATTTCACTACAAAACGTTTCCAACTCAACATTTTTAAATACTCCTCCATGATCACAAAGGAATACTGATTATGGGTAGGTTTTTCTTATTTTGAATAAGAGATAAACATGTCTTAAATAACATGAGTGCTTATAATATATAAACATGAAATAAAACCCAACTATTGTGATTGGAGTAATCATCAAAAAGAATTGTTTCCCTTCAAAAAATTCAGTTTGAGTTTGTTTGAAAATATCCATATGAACTCTTTATAGATTTTTGAATATAGAGATATCACTTACATGTTTAATGCTAACTTTTTATTGCTTTCCATAATGAAAAAGGTCACATAGTTTTGATAAACTATAAATTATCTCCAGTAGATACATCACAAGTTCTTTCATGGAACATTTAGTTAATGTATAGATATTTTATTGTCCTAATCTTATATACCAAAGCTAAGAATTGTCACATATTACATTAAGACAATGTAAAAATTGACGTGTTAAATCTTCTATGTCTATGGTAAAAACATTATCATGCAATTTTGTGGATTAAAGTTGATCTTCTTGACAACTAAGAGTAAATTTATCATTCCCAAAGTTCACATAGTACTATTGATAATATAATTTACCTATATTGATGGGTTATTGATCAAATATAAAATCTAAAGAACATTTTAAATTAAAATCTCACTACAGATAGATACATCACCTAAATCCGCTACATGTCTTTGTACAATTATACTAAAAGTAGCATTTCCTCCTTCAATTTTATTTATGTTTTGGTATTTGGAATTTTCACATATCATATATCTGGAGTAACTATTTTCCATGTACAAAGAATTATTATTTTCTACATTTGATATTTTGTGCATAAAATCAGATAGCTAAAGATTTTGGCACCCAATGTCACGACCCGTCCCCCGGGGCCCGCATCATGACTACCCCAAGCCCGTCTTCCATAGGTAAGGGGCTGGCGACTAGCAACAAAGGCAACAAGCGTGCTGAAAGTACAAAGAGGCCAGAAATACAAGCCTAACTGAAAGGTACAACTACAACTGAAAGAAATTACAACTGAAAAGACAAACAGCTGGAAGATGGAAACAGCTCCTGGATCGTCCTCTGAGTTCCTACCTGAAGGGTAGGTACATATGTTCTCCTCAGCACTCCACGTTCGTCCGTCTCCTCCGAGTACCGACTCATCATGAGGTCCACCTCCGGGTACCATCCAGTCCTCGTACACTCTGTCTCAGTCAACGCTGTCATTCGTCTACATCAAACACAACGAGGTGCGGGCGTAGCCCGTGCAGGGATGAGTATAACGATACTCAATAGGAACCCCGAGACCCTTAAGGTCTCACAAAATTCAACAAGGATAAACCACAAAGTAATATTTCAACGGATAACCACTACTTAGGTATATGCTCATACATATACCTAAGTTATCAAGTAACTCATCTCAATCATGAGGAAAACACAAAGTTCATTAACTCAGCTCAAACCATGATTTTTATTATCGAAACCACAACTGTTGGAGAACTCCTCCTCTGTCGAGTACAATGGTCATGTCATGACTCTGAGGCGCTACTCATTAACCTTATACTGCTGAGGTACTCCTGTCAAGTACTGCAGGTCTACTGCCAAACCGGGCGCTCCGTCCGCTGTGGGTCTGCCGCCAAACCGGGCGCTCCCCCTAATAGTCGTCAGAGGTACTCCTGTTGTCGAGTACTGCGGGTCTGCTGCCAAACCAAGTGCTCTGTCAGTCATGGGTCTGCCACCAAACTAGGCGCTTCGTCCACTAGGCTAGTCGAATCGGTCAAGCAGTCGTTAGGTTTACAGCTACTAGGTCTCTGCACTCTGTATGCTCGTCTCCGGCAGGATCCGCTCCATGAGCTACTGGTCGATACTCCAAGTGTCACGAAGTCTCACGTAGAAGTATCAAAAAGGACCTCTACGTCAAAGGGGTCTCAACGCAACAGACGGCACGTCAATCGGACGCCTGGTCTGTGAGTTATTAGCCTTTTTGTCACGGGGGCCCGGTTGGTTTCGTGTACGAACCAACCCGACCATATCTCAACTGTACCCCGAACTCCCATTTGGGTATACTCAAAGGAACCGTTTCTCAACGAGATTACCAACTCCGCTGACAGTTTTTCAAACGGACGTCCGGTCTGAGAGTTATTGGCTTTTCCGTTCCAGGGGCCCGGTTGTTTTTTTAAGCTAAAACCAACCTGGCCGTACTCCAACTGCAACCAAACCTCAAGTGGAGTAATGTGAGGTACCGGGACTGCGCAGCGGAAGCCGGTGGGCCGGGGAATTAAAATTTTCTGCTTCACCAGAGTGGCATAACCCTGTCAACTCTGGTAATCTTGTCCCGGCTTGGTCCGAGGATCTCGCAAGGTTTATACAGAGCACAAAAAATTAAACTGAACATTTACCTTGTTCGAATTGACATGTACAAGTCTACTGCAGGACGCCGGCGATCGTTGCTCGAAGACTCCGACGTGGAAGCCCTCTAGATCGTTCACACACGCCTCGTGAATCTGCTCGCGTGCCGTTCGTCAAGATCCGGGTGCTGGCGCGGATCTTCGACGATCACTGCAAAGGTAGAAGCTTCAATCTGGGATGGATGATCTTGAAGATCCTTCTTTTCTTGAGAGACTCTCTCTCTAGATTCCAAGATGAGAGAGAAACTCTCAATCTGGACACATGAATAGTAATCATGGGAGAGCCTCTCTCTCACTTATATAGGGAGTGTTTAAAACACGCGGTATTGATTCCCGACCCCCGTGTAATAGACATCCGCTATTTAAGTGATATAAATAATTATTTATGACAAATAAAATTATGCCATAAATAATTTTTACAATTTATCACTTGTAATATATAAATATATTACGTGGTAAATTTTGAGTCTTTAGCTCGACTCATTCCTCCTGCTAATATTAAACGAACTTAGAATGTTTAAATCCATTCAAATAATATTAATACTTGTATTTACTATATAACTTGTAAATACATGTTATAAATAAATTCAACGAATTATTCTAAAACTCGAACTCCACTACGAAAGCTCCAAATCGAACTCCACTGCGAAAGCTCCAAATCGCCGTTGCGGTCCCATTTCGTCATCGCCCGTCAATCCGCGCACATACGAACAACTTGCGGAGGGTCATCGAGCCGTGTTTGTTCGGCATGCGCCCTCCGTGTTAAGTATTTTCAATTGGCCATAAACAAACACTTTCTTTCATCAACGACAAGGGTATAGTTTATTCAAAATAAATTATACAAACACCTTACCTCAAGGTTCGTCATTCGTTGACGATATCGCGAAAAGGCGGACGTCGGTTCGTTGACGTCGTCACAAGGGAGGAGATAAAGGTGTCGATGATCGTTGGCATTCGTCGCTCCCGCAAAGTGTCTTCAATCCCGGCTCGAGCGTCGTTCGCCGGAGATCCGTCGGAAGGAGATCCTTTCTTCATTGAAGATCTTTCCTCCACCAAGAGTTCCCCTTGCCAACGAAAAGCCCGAAAATAAAACATTCAAAAATGTTTACAAGAAGAAGAGTCTTTTGTCATATAAGATTTATACATACCAAAATATTGAGTTTTTTTCTAGTAACAGATTTTTCCAACATCCTATAGTTTGGAAATAAGTTCCAAAAGTTGTAATTTCCCAAAAAAAATAGTTTTTCAGGAACAATGATTTATGGAAAAAGTATATCCTATTATAAAAATATACTAGTGGTTTTGATAAATCAAGAATCTTTTTTGGATTTTGTCTTCATACTATAAAGCTAGATAATATCATCTTTAGGATTTTAATCTTCGACTCAAGTTTCATAAGTTCTTCATGATTGTTTATAGACATAGAAATAGTTTGTCTAATTTTTTATTTAGTATATAGCTTGGTGATATTTCCATTATCTTTATCAATATCTACCTTAGCCTCTTAATATTTTTTTATCTAACATCTTATAGGAGTCCTCTAATTGATCAATATATCTTATCTACGGATTGATGATTTTATTTTACTTTATCAAAAATAAAAGAACTTAAAGATTCAATAGTTAAGACTAGACTTAATTTTTCCACAAAACATATATCATCCTTTTGGGTAGTAGTTTCCAAAACTAAAAATATATTGAAACTATCATCATTATCCAATCAACTATATGAAAGTGGATCTTCATTGGAACTCCCTATGACAGTAGCCTTCAAAACTTTTTTTTTCATTAAATCTCTTCTAACTCAACTCTGTTTAATTCTTCTTGATTTGAGTACAATTTAATTTAATATTTCTTGGTTTCATATCTTCATAATAGTTAACAACATTTAATTTTCCTTTGTCTTGTTTCCTTCTAACATTTCATACTGTTATCTTCATTTTTTTATATTACTGTTTTTCTAAGGTATTCTCATCAACAGCATTCTCCCATCTGTTTTGAAAGCTGAGAAAATTCATTTTCACATAAATGGACATCAATATCAACTAAATTATTTCCAGTTTTAGATAATATTATAAAATCCATGTATATCGGGCCATTATTTGAATGAAAACATATAGATCCTTTTGTTTTTTATACATCAATACTTATATGTATTTTACTAATAAAAATAGCAGGAGGATCAAAACATGGAACTAGATAACCCAACATTGAGTAAAATTGAGTACAAGTAGTTTTCACTTGCACCCCCAAGCTCTAAGGAAAGAATTTTTTGTGCCTTGACAGAGAAAATAAAAAAATTTGGCACAAAATAGAAAAATAAATAATGAAATAAATAATAAACTATTATAAAATCACGAAGTATTTTATGTATGATTGGCTTGATCATCCTCTCATATTTCTAGAAAAACAAAATATAACCATCATACCAACTTATCAAAAAGTATCATAAACAATCTTTATTCTAATAGTACATTATTATTTTAAGGATGTAGTTATTGAAACTTGGATGACATTGGTAATCTTGGATAGACTCGTTATGTAGCAATAACATGTAAGGGTCTTTGAGAAGTTTTTTAATATTTACTTCTATTCTCTTTGATATAACTCCATACTTTATGGAATATTAATATTAGTTTGTGGTATCTTGAGTTTGGAAAATGTTAATTTTATAAGGATTGATGTCCATAAGGTGTGATTCATCATGATTTTTTTTACTAAAATTAACATCCGTAAAATTATTAGTAAAATACATACATGTATTGTGATTTATAAAAAAAAGGACATATATGTTTTCATTCAAATAATGGCCAAATATACATGGATTTTTTAATATCATCTAAAGATGATTAGATCTACAAACAGAAGTCTACGGTGATGGGATCAATGAACTGCATGCATAAATTTCAAATTGGTCTTTTCACAGCGCGTAAAAAGGGTTTTAACAGTGCTAAAAGGAGCATTAAAAAGACCAATTTGAAACCCTTTTTGCGCACCTCAATTCGACACACAGTATGACTGATATGACTCAAAGTGTGTGTTATCAGTTTAAAATTGACATTTTAGTTCAAAACATACATCACTAACTGAAAATCAAGAAAACATGCTCTGATTGTCTTGATAATTTAAGACAACGATTCATAAATCATTTGTGATGTGTAAGAAAAAGTTTCGCATCAAACTGACACACGATGTGACAGGTATGACTCAAAGTACGTGTTTCCTATTTGAAATGACATTTGAGTAAAAAACACAAGTGACATAATCAAAATCAAGCAAACACGTTCGGATTGTTTTGATACATTAGGAAAAGATCCATAACTCATTTTTGACATGTAGCAATCAGCCGCACCTTAATATGACTCATGGTGCGATCAATATGACTTCACGTGTGTATTTATTTAAAATTTATCTTGATTTTAGTAAAAAGAACAAGTGACATACTCAAAACCGAACAAACACAATCGAAATGTTTTGATACTTTAGAACAACGATCCATAAGTTATTTGTAACGTGTAAGAATCAACCCCACCTCAATCCGATGCACGGTGTGACCGGTATAACTCAAAGTGTGTCCTTTTATTTAAAATTGGCATTTTATTAATGTATTCTTTCATATTTATGTTTAATTTATTTCTTTATAGTATTACTCATATAAGATCAATTTTCTGTTTTCTTATATACGTTAATTCTTTTGCTCGGGTTGAAATGGTTTGTTCGGCAATTGATCCCATGGTCAAACTTTTTGAGAGGGGGTCATGGGTGTGCCAAAGACGATGAAACATCAAAGTTTTTAAATGTTTGTTGATATTAATTGTGAATGTAATTATACAAAACATTGTTTGAAATGTATATAGCAGTGTTTTTTTTGTATTTGTGATGTAAAATTTATTTCAATTAAATTATATATTTGCATACATGTTACAAGTGTATTTGTTGCGGTGTGTTATTATTCAAACACACCGCAGCAGATGAGCCTTTATCAACACTCCTTTTATTGATTATAAAGGTTTCCTTTATAAAGGCATCTCATTTAACGGAGCTAAAAATAATAACACTTTTTTAGCACTGTTAAAACCCATTTTACGCGCTGTGAAAAGACCAATTTGAAATTTGTGCATGCAGTTCATAGATCCCATCACCGTAGACTTCTGTTTGTAGATCTAATCATCTTTAGATGATATTAAAAAATCCATGTATATTTGGCCATTATTTGAATGAAAACATATAGGTCCTTTTTTTTTTGATAAATCACAATACATTTATGTATTTTACTAATAATTTTACGGATGTTAATTTTAGTAAAAAAAATCATGATGAATCACACCTTATGGACATCAATCCTTCTAAAATTAACATTTTCCAAACTCAAGATACCACAAACTAATATTAATATTCCATAAAGTATGGAGGTATATCAAAGAGAATAGAAGTAAATATTAAAAAACTTCTCAAAGACCCTTACATGTTATCGCTACATAACGAATCTATCCAAGATTACCAATGTCATCCAAGTTTCAATAACTACATCCTTAAAATAATAATGTACTATTAGAATACATGGATTTTTTAATATTATCTAAAACTAGAAATAATTTAGTTGATATTGATGTCCATTTATGTGATAATGAATATTCTCAGCTTTCAAAACAGATGGGAGAATGCTATTGACGAGAATACCTTAGAAAAACAGTAATATAAAAAATAAAGATAACAGTATGAAATGTTAAAAGGAAATAAGACAAAGGAAAATTAAATGTTGTTAACTATTATGAAGGTATGAAACCAAGAAATATTAAATTAAATTGTCCTCAAATCAAGAAGAATTAAACAAAGTTGAGTTAGAAGAGATTTAATGGAAAAAAAAAAGTTTTGAAGGCTACTGTCATAGGGAGTTCCAATGAAGATCCACTTTCATATAATTGATTGGATAATGATGATAGTTTCAATATATTTTGATTTTAAGAAACCACTACCTAAAAAGATGATATATGTTTTGTGGAAAAATTAATTCTAGTCTTAACTATTGAATTTTTAAGTTCTTTTATTTTTGATAAAGTAAAATAAAATCATCAATCTGTAGATAAGATATATTGATCAATTAGAGGACTCCTATAAGATGTTAGATAAAAAAATATTAAGAGGCTAAGGTAGATCTTGATAAGGATAATGGAAATATCACCAAGCTATATACTAAATAAAAAATTAGACCAACTATTTCTATGTCTATAAACAATCATGAAGAACTCATGAAACTTGAGTCGAAGGTTAAAATCCTAAAGACGGTATTATCTAGTTTTATAGTATGAAGGCAGAATCCAAAAAAGATTCTTGATTTATCAAAACCACTAGAGTGTATTTTTATAATAGGATATACTTTTTCCATAAATCATTGTTCCTGAAAAACTACTTTTTTTGGGAAATTACAACTTTTGGAACTTATTTCCAAACTATAGGATGTTGGAAAAATCTGTTACTAGAAAAAAAAACTCAATATTTTGGTATGGATAAATCTTATATGACAAAGGACTCTTCTTCTCGTAAACAAAGAAGAGTTGGGAGAGTTTACATTTTGAATGTTTTATTTTCTAATATTTCCAGACCCAAGAAAATTTGGGTGCCAAAATCTTTAGCTATCTGATTTTCCGCACAAAATATCAAATGTAGAAAATAATAATTCTTTGTACATGGAAAATAGTTACTCCAGATATATGATATGTGAAAATTCCAAATACCAAAACATAAATAAAATTGAAGGAGGAAATGTTACTTTTAGTATAATTGTACAAAGACATGTAGCGGATTTAGGTGATGTATCTATCTGTAGTGAGATTTTAATTTAAAATGTTCTTTAGATTTTATATTTGATCAATAACCCATCAATATAGGTAAATTATATTATCAATAGTACCATGTGAACTTTGGGAATGATAAATTTACTCTTAGTTGTCAAGAAGATCAACTTTAATCCACAAAATTGCATGATAATGTTTTTACTATAGACATAGAAGATTTAACACGTTAAATTTTACATTGTCTTAGTGTAATAGATGATAATTCTTAACTTTGGTATATAAGATTAGCACAATAAAATATCTATACATTAACTAAATGTTCCATGAAAGAACTTGTGATGTATCTACTGGAGATAATTTATAGTTCATCAAAACTATGTGACCCTTTCCATTATGGAAAGCAATAAAAAGTTAGCATTAAACATATAAGTAATATCTCTATATTCAAAAATCTATAAATAGTTCATATGAATATTTTCAAACAAACTCAAACTGAAGTTTTCGGAGGAAAACAGTTCTTTTTTATGATTACTCCAATCACAGTAGTTGGGTTTTATTTCATGTTTATATATTATAAGCACTCATGTTATTTAAGACATGTTCATCTCTTATTCAAAATAAGAAAAATCTACCCATAATCACTATTCATTTGTGATCATGGAGGAGTATTTAAAAATGTTGAGTTCGAAACGTTTTGTAGAGAAAGAGGTATTAGATTTAACATTTTAACACCTAGGGTAGTTGAATGAATAAATAGAACCCTTCAAGACATGTTCATCTCTTGTTCAAAATAAGAAAAAACCAACCCATAATCACTATCCCTTTGTGATCATGGAGGAGTATTTAAAAATGTTGAGTTTGAAACGTTTTGTAGTGAAAGAGGTATTAGATATAACTTTTTAACACCTGGGGTAGTTGAATGAATAAATATAACTATTCAAGAGATATCTCGATCAATATTGCGTAAATACAGAATTAAGAGGTATTAGATATAACTTTTTAACACCAATAACAACATTGTAAAAATATGGTAGTTGAATAAATAAACAGAACTCTTCAAGAAATATCTCGATTAATGTTGTGTAAATACAGAATTAAAAAATATTCCTTTCCTAATGCTATGAATATTTCAAGTTATAATATAAAGCATATTGTGTATCATTTGGTTTTAAAGAATACTCTTTCAGAATAGTAATATTGGGAAACCAACCAAACAGCCTCACAAATCATCCAAAAAGATACCAACTAAAAATTAAACACACAACTTGGGCATCAAAAGTACATGTAACAAAGGAAACTAACCTGGAGACCTGGCTGGTCAGTTGTTACGGGGCGCAGCCCACTCAACCCGAAGAATCAGATTGTAGTAGCCATAGCCATTGAGCTTGTTGATGGCCCGCTCTGCATCCTCCCGATTCACAAAGTTCACAAACCCGAACCCCCGGCTCACCCATGTGTTCTGGTCGATGGCCACGTACACGCGAGCCACCTGCCCAAATGTTCGAAACAGTTCATTCAGGTCCGCCACCCGGGTGTCCTCCGACAGGTTCATCACCCGCACCGAGTTCTCATCGTTTCGGTGCCTCATCTCAAACCCTGCGGGCCGCTCCGCACCAGCCCTCATACTCGGCGGCACATAGGTTGCCTTCCCCCCACCCGGAGCACTCGCACTGTGCTCTGGCCCGGTGGGCTTCTCCACAAATGACTCCACAGGTTGAGTCAGGTCCTTGTACGGGCATCGGGACGTCCAGTGGTCTCCTTTCTTCCCACAGGTCCGACACACCATCAGAACCACACCTCTTTTCCCGAGCTGGGCCAGTGACTCCCTGGCCGCCGCCTTACCCTCCTCAGGCTTGCTCCCGGGAGCCCTATGTCGTTCTAGTAGGATCTCCTCGGTGGAAACCATGGTGAGTCTGGCACCAAATCTCCAAATTTTGCCCAGGACCTCCGTTCCACGGCCTGCTTGCTGAGCCGGGCCTTCGCAAGCTTTCGGACGCGGGTGGTAGTGGTGATCTTCACTTTATTCCGGTCATCATTGTACTTTTACTCCACAACCTTTTGATCCCTTTTTCATCCGGACCAAAAACCTATTTCGGCGGCAGGAGGAAATCCAGATCTCCTCATTGTCGTCCTCTTCGATCTCCCCCCACCGGATCTTGCTGGGCTTTGCGACATTATAAGGGCTCGGATTGAGGTGAACGCCTCCGTCGAAAAGTCATTATCCTTTCCTAGAAATAATAAACGGTCAAAAGATCGTATTATTAATAATTTTTTTGGAGGTGTTTCTCATAAAAACAAAAAATGAAGTTATTTAAGGAACGAGTGAGAATAATGTTCTTTATTAGGGGTTTCCGCGACTTGAGGGCTCTGTTCTTCTTGAATCCCTATCATTCTCATCTTGCGGATCCGCCTTGAAGTAAGATCTCGTTCTTCTTTCGGCTTGCGATTCGGTTTCAGACCCTTTTGACGGATTTAGGTTGTTCGAGATCTGCGGCTCCTGATCTTTCCACGGCTTATGGACTGGAACGATCTTCGACCGATCATTTTCTTCAGATTGACGAGATAGTGGAGGTGTTGAGCGTGCGGGTGTTATTTGCACATGGGTGGGATCGCGCAGGGCAGCGAGTGTTTGGTGGTGCTCGCGCAGGTGGCTTGAGCGCGCGGGTGCTGAGCGCGTGGGTATTATCGTGCAGGGTGTGTTGTTTGCAGGTACTGAGCGCACGGATGTTACTTGCAGGTGGCGAGCACGCGAGAGTTTTTTTTGTGCAAGGTTGGGATCGTGAATGGCAGTGAGTTTTGTGGTGCTCGCGCAGGTGGCTCGAGCGCGCAGGCGTCACTTGCATTGGGTGGGGCTCGCGCAGGGACTTGAGTGTATCGGTGGTGCTCGCGCGAAGTATTGAGCGCGAAGGAGTTACTCGCAAAGGGTCGTGATTGCGACATAAAGAGGTGTAACTACAGTTTTTAGCTCGTACAGTTTGTGTGCAACATTTCTGACCGCAAAGGCGATACTCACTTTAAGGTTGGCTACTGCGCGAAAGAGCTCCTGCGCGTTGGCTGTCACCAGGCCGCTGAATCTTGATTTGTGCTGAGACTTTGGCTCGTACAATAGAGTCCTTTGTGGTTTGTGTTGCAAAGTTTTGATCGCAGTGAGGAGTTTTGTTCGTGAGAGTTCTGGGACCGTGAAGGGTGTGCTCGAAAGGCAACTTTGAGGAGGTGCTCTTTGCTTGTCATGGAATCTGAATTGGTAAATCAGTGGAAGAACCTTTCGTTGACTGATAAAGAGAAAGCGTCAATCACCACACGAAAAAATGAAGACGTCTTTCTGTCACATCACATGTCGCTCCTGGTGGTAGGGAAATTCTTAGTCAAACGTTCATTCAACCTGGGGGCTTTAAAAAATACTCTGCAAAATTTATAGAGATTGGAGGATGGCGTTGCCATACGTGAAGTGGAAGATGGGTTCATTGTATTCGAATTTTTCAACAATAAAGATAAAGAAAAGGTGTTAAAAGGCAGACCATGGTCTTTCGACAATCAACTCATCCTCATGGATGACTTTTCAGGCGGGGACGACATTCAGAAAATTAAACTGACTCACTCACCCTTCTGGATACGGATCAAAGGAATTATGTTTCATGGTAGAACGGAACGTGTTATGCGGGAAATTGGAGAACGCGTTGGTAAATTTATGGACTGGGACCAATCTATGGTGAGGATTAGAGCCTTAGTCGATGTGACACAACCACTTATGAGGGGTCTGTTCTTATCACTTGAAGATTCAAATTCTTGGATTTCTTTTGAATTTGAAAAACTCCCAATTTTTTGTTTTTTCTCTGGGTGTATTGGACACCTCGAGAAAGTTTGTGATTTGAGGAAGGAGAATGACAAAGGCACCATCATCTTGTAATACGGCCCTTGGATCCGTGCAAAAACAGCAGGATTTGTGACTATTTTTGAGGCGGAAAAACAAGAGGATCGTGACCGACTAGCGGAGGCCTATTCCAAGCAAACCGAACCAAAACTCAATACCATCATCATGCTTGGACCACCGGACTTTTCGGGGGATAATCATGATGACCAGCGGGCAGAAGGAGGCTCTTTGTACAGCTCAATGAATGAGGTCAGAACTGGGGACAAGCATGCGAGTCAGAGTTCGGTCCCGACCGTTTTCCCAAGTCCGACCCCTATACCTTTGAAAGACAGCGTCTCACCACCATTTGAACTGAGGTCAAAATGTAAGGAACCGCCCGACCCGGCTTCTAAACCCAGGCAACTTTGCATCGAATCAACAGAGTCTGCTCCCGGGCCAGTGTATGCTGCTTACGGATCAACCTCATGGATGAAGCCAATGCGATTAGGATTAAACCATCAGGTACCTTTACTCAACAGACATGGAAAAGGGAAAATCGTGGTGATAGGAGTGGTGATCCTATTAATGCAAAACCTGGGGAACATAAAAGACATCTGGAGGATTGTAAAGTGACCGAACGCCTACCAAAGAGATGGAAAGCGGTTGGGGATGGACAGTTCTATGAAGTTTCAGAGGCGGAAGCGGGTATGTCCCAGCCCCGCCTAGAGCAATGAAAACCCTATGTTGGAACTATTGGGGGCTTGGCAACCCACGAACGGTTTGGATGCTCCAGCGCCATTGCGCACAAAGTCGCCCTGATATGGTTTTTTTGTCCAAAACCATGTCGGATTACAAGGACGACAATTACATCGCTCTCAAATGTGGGTTTCAGGGTTGCCTCCCGGTACCCCGCCAAGGCCACTCAGGGGGACTGAGCCTTCTCTGGAAGGACAATTTCAACGTCAGAATCCTCTCGTACTTGGCGCATCATGTGGCTGCATCCATTCATGATGACCTCCTTCCGCCTTGGACTTTTGTGGGTTTCTACGGCTGGCCCTCACAAAACGATAAATGGAAATCCTGGGAACTTCTCTGCTCTTTACGAAAAGGTATTACTGGCCCTATCCTTTTTGGTGGTGATTTAAACGAGATTCCATTCCAGCATGAAAAATGAGGTGGAGCACATCGGCCCTTTGCCTCGATGTCAGGCTTTTGTGATGCGATTTCTTGGGCAGACTTGGATGATCTGGGCCATGCAAGTAGCCCCTTCACCTGGTTTCGAGGGAACACAGAAAGAACACGCATTGTTGAGTGTTTGGATAGATTTCTGGGATCGACAAAATGGACTAATATCTTTAAGATGTTTCATATCGCCCACTTGGCCCCAAACTGTTCAGACCATTGCCCTATTATTATTGATTTCTCTCATAGTGGCCGCAATTCAAGATGCGGGAAACCCCTCCGGTTTGAAAGCTACTGGGCCAAAGACCGTGAGTGTGAAGAAGTTATCCGATCGTGTTGGCAAGGTGGATGTGAAGACATTAATTTTAACCTCATGAAGGTGGATGCTAATCTGAAATCATGGAGCAATAAAAAATTTCGCCAACCCGACAAGCTGTGTAACTCCCTTGAACGAGAACTCACTGACCTTCTTTCCCAACCCCCAACGGATAATATTCTCTCCAAAATTGCTAGTCTGCAAAGTGAACTAGATGTGGCTCTTCGCATTAAAGAAAGATTTTGGGCTATGCGCGCACGAGAAATCCACATCAAAGAAGGGGATGAAAACACCCGTTACTTTCACCAGAAGGCTTCTGACAGGCGCCGCAAAAACAACATTTCGGTCCTCACCCACCCTGATGGGGGAACAATGTCCAACAATGAAGGTATCCACGATATTATTTCATGTTGTTTCCAAAATCTCTACACTACAGGAGATTCCATCTTATCGTTGGAGGTTGAGTCCTGCATCAAACATGTGATTACCGATGAGATGAACCGCCAGCTCACAAAAGATTTCACAGACGATGAGATCCTTCAGGCTCTTAAAAAAATCCACTCCACAAAAGCCCCTAGTCCTGATGGCTTTCATGCTCACTTTTTTAAGCAATACTGGCACATTATCGGCCCTGACATATGCATACTTCTGAAAGGCATTTGGGCTGGGAAAATTAACCTCTTCTCTATTAATGAGACAATTATTACCCTCATCCCAAAGATCAAGAAACCCCTTGCGGCCTCAGATTTCAGGCCTATCAGCCTCTGTAACGTCTCCTACAAGATTTTCTCAAAGGTCCTGGTTAATCGCCTGCGCACGTGGTTACCTACTATTATCTCTGAAAATCAAAGTGCTTTTGTAGCAAAGAGGCTTATCACGGATAATGTCATCGTGGCCCATGAAGTGTTTCAATATATGAAAACACGATCCGTTGCAAAAAGAGGTATCATGGCCTGGAAACTGGATATGACTAAGGCCTATGATCAAGTGAAATGGCACTTCCTTCAGGACGTCATGACAAAAAGGGGTTTCTGCCCCAAATGGACAGATATGATCATGAAATGTATCTCGTCTGTCTCTTTTCAGATTAACATTAACGGTGGACTCACCCAAGGCTTCTCACCTACCCGTGGCCTCCGCCAGGGCGATCCCCTTTCCCCCTTTCTCTTCATCCTAGTGGCTGACGTCTTCTCTAACCTCATTTCCTCAGCCGCTGTCTTAAAAGGGATACATGGGGCAAAGGTTTGTCGGGCCAACCCACCTATCTCGCACCTTTTCTTTGTCGACGACTACCTTCTTTTCTCCAGAGCTACTTATAATGAATGCCTTGCTATATGCTAGGTGATCCGACTTTATGAGAGGGCATCTGGATAAGCGATCAATCCAGCCAAGTCGGAAATCTCTTTCAGTTCTGGTGTCCCACCGACCAAGAGAGCGGAGCTTTGTCTTTCTACAGATATTCAAATGGTTGAAAAACACAATAAATACCTTGGGCTTCCCACTATTGTTGGTCGCTCAAAAAAATAAATCTTCTCATCTATGGTGGATAGAATCGAGAAAAAAACCCAAGGTTGGACTTCGAAAAGAATCTCTAAAGTGGGTAAGGAAACACTCATAAAAGCCGCACTGCAGTCCATCCCTAGATATATTATTTCCATGTTCAAGATTCTTGGCACACTTGTTGACCATATCCACCCCCGCATCGCTAACTTCTGGTGGGGTCATAATAATGGCAGGAAAAAAAATCACTGGATTGCTTGGAAGTCACTTTGTACCCCTAAAATAGGCGGCAAAATGGGATTTCGAGACATATGGCTCTTTAATGATGCTCTTCTGGCTAAACAAGCCTGGCGCCTCATGATTCACCCATCTTCTCTTTGTGCGCGGATTCTTCGTGCAAAATACTTTCCCCACTCAGATTTCCAGAACTCCTCTCTTGGCCCCTGCCCCAGATTTCTATGGAGAAGCCTCTGGGGATCACGAAATTTACTTTTTAAAGGGCTGGGCTGGAGGGTCGGATATGGTACGAAAATTAATATTTGGACCGATCCCTGGCTGACTGATAAAGATGGCTTACAAGCTACCTCCCCTGCCATACCTGGCTATGAGAACACCATAATTTACTACTTGTTCGACGATCATGGTTCTGGGTGGTGTATGGATAAAATCAACTCATGGTTCAATGAAATGGATAGAAGGATCATTCTTAGCATCCCCTGTGTGAGAGAGGCGGGGCCAGACTGTCCCTTTTGGAGCAATGATGTCTCCGGATCTTATATAGTGAAATCAGGGTACATGATTGCTCTCGATACCCAAAGCAATGAAAGGGGAGGGATCTGGAAAACCCTTTGGCATCTTAAGGTCCCCCCAAAAATCCGTTTTTTCTGGTGACAGGTTTGCACAGGTATTCTTCCTACTATGGACTTCCTCACCCTCCGACATGTCACAAATGACAAGCAATGTCCCATCTGCTCGGGTACACTCGAATCTCCTCTGCATGCGATCACCGAGTGCCCGGGGGTGGAAGAGATCTATACTTTTTGGGGCTCTGATTTGGAGCTTATGCTGGATACGACGCCAGACCTTCCAACACTGCTGATGCTATGGTTTTCATCTTTCATTGTGGACAAAGTTGCTTCATTATGCATCGTGGAATGGATCGTCTAGGTGCGACGCAATGACTTCATATTTAATCACATTGAAAAGCCCCCCAGATTCTGGATTGATCGAGCGTCATCCTGAATTGAGGGGTGGAAGCGGGACTCTGACCGTCATGGGCTCTCTGGCACTCACACAGCAACTTCAAGATGGCACCCCCCAGAAGGGATCCTCAAGATTAAAGTTGACGCATCTCTCTCCATGGATGGAACTGTCGGAAGTGGACTTGTGGAATGAGATTTTCATGGTCAGATCATTGTGGCCAAACATGAATAATACCATGCTCTCTGGGAGCCCGTTGTAGCTAAAGCCTTCATTGTCCTTGTCGGGTTGATGTTTTCAAAAGATCAAAGATGGGAAGCTATTCATATTGAATTTGATTGCCTCACCATCATCAACGCTATTGGGCTCAATGACGGTGGATTCCTTTATTTTGGCCCCGTTATCAGGAACATCCAGTCTTTCAGTCAAAGCTTCACAACCTGCTCCTTCTCCTTCATTAAAAGGGATGGAAATGAAGCATCCCATCACCTGGCTTCATTCAGCACGTCCGGCATGAATCATCTCTGGCTTGACTACTTTCTATCTTGGTTGCATGACTGTGTAACTGCCGAACTTTGTGATTAATATATCATCTTCCTTTTTCAAAAAAAAAAATTAAAATATAAACAAAAATAATTAAATGATTGATCTCATATCTGAAAAAAGGATTCTTTATTTAAAAAAGGATTCTTTTGCGATTGGGGACATTTTATAAAATTCAATTTCAAAATGTCGAGACGACGGAAATTATTTGGATGTTGCTTACAAAAATCCTATTATTTTATAATATCTTATGATTGAATCTCAAATATCATATGTGAGGACTTCAAAAGTCAAAATCTGTTAGAATTAGAAAAGTCATTATCTTTTCCTAGAAACAATAAACTATCAAGAGATCATATTATTAATAAATTTATTGGAGGTGTTTCTCATAAAAACAAAAAATGAAGTTCCTTAAGGAATAAGTGAGAACAACATTCATTTATATCACAATATAAACTTAAAATGAAATATTATGACTTTGGTGATGGATATTGTATAATAGAAAAGAAGTAAGAACTAAATAAGTTCAAATGGAACAATATGTATGTTCATCAATGAAACATCCAAATGAATTTTTGGTTATAGGAACTAATTGGGTATTTCAAAATAAATGTGATGATAATGGAAATGTAGTTCAAAATAAGGTAAGGATTTTTACTAATGGTTATGTTCTGTAGGAACACTCTCTTGAGAACCCCCCTGGTTTTAAAAATCCTAAATTTCAAAATCATGTCTTTAAGCTCACCAAAGAACTTTATGGACACAAAAATTGATAACAGTGTGGTATAATCATTTTCAACTTTTCTTTCCCAAGATGATTTTATTAAAAGAATAAAAGGTCCTCCTATTTTTATCAAAAATGTTTTTAAAGATTCCATAATCATAGAAACCTATATAGATGGCATTATATTCAAATATAGCTGAAAATATCTTAAAGAATGTTTTAGAAAACTTATACAAAGTTAATTTTGAGATGAGTATGATTTAAGAAATTTCATTCCTAGCTTCTAAATTTCTCAAAAACTAGAAGAAACTATTTCATCATAGTAGAGGAATATTAGAAACTTATTAAAATGTTTTGGTTTTTACAATGAAACAAGTATCAGTACTTTAATGAGTACTTCTTAATAACTTGTTCTACATGGATATGAAATACTGGTAGATCAAAATCATTATAGTGGACTGATCAAAATTTTACCATACTTAATTACAATTCAACAATATAATATGATTTCAATATCTATTTTTATTAGTTTTCATCTTAATAGGAATGAATCTCACATAAAATATATTAAATAATATTTTTTTATATTTAAAAAGTTCTTTGAAACATGTTTTATTTTTAACCCTTTGGATAGGATTTCTTTATCAAATGTTATTAAAATGATGATTTTATAGGATATATATTGAATAGATAAAGTACGTGTGGAATATGTCATTTCATAGAAGAATCCTTAGATTCTTGGTCTAGTAAGAAAAAATATTTCAAAATACTATATATAACTGAAGTTGAATGTGATGCAATTGGTAGTTTTTGTACATGGTTGTTATGAATAAAGCACAAAATCATAAATTTTAGAGTAACCTTTATACACAACAATACTATTTATGAAATCACAAGTTCCATTTCATAATAAAAAAATCATACACATCACTAATGAGAAAAAAACATTGATGTTCAATATCATTTTCTAAGAGATAAAAAATAAAAAGAAGATATATTCCTTGAATTTATTGGATTTGATAGATTACTTTCTAATATTTTAACAATTCTTCTAAATTCTAAAATATTTATTTTTCTAATAAAATATTGGAATGATCAAATATGAATGAGAATATTCTATTTCATTATTTTACTTCTTATATAAAAAACACACATGAAGAGAAATAAATAAATGAGCAATTTTTTCATCTTCAATCATTTTTAGGTGTTGATTTCTAAGAGGTTAAGAAAGATAAATGATTCATTCAAAGGATTATTATATTTCTTAAAATATATTGAAAATTAATGATATCATCAGAGTATATTTTTTTTTAATTTCAAACATCGATAGTAACTGACTTACATCCCTCCTTAGTTTTTCTAAAGAAAAAAATGATGGTCTTAAATAAGTTTGTTAATTATTCAATTTTGGATTTAGTAATGATTACAAAATAATTAAATCCATCCTTACATGTTTCATATCAATCAATAGTTTATAATTTCATTAGATTTCTATATTTAAGATTAGTCAACCCTTTGAAATCTATATTAGTATTTGAATTTGTTTTAAATACTTTATCATTTTTATTTGTTTTGATAAACTACTCTCAATAAACATTTATTAAATTCTCTTATTATTTTCTCAGGTGTTTTAATTGACATTATCAAACTATTAAGCGTTTTAATTAATTAATATTTTTTTGTTTCATGTTTAAATAAATTTATAAGAATTTCAAGTGTTTTAAATTATCAAGTTTATTATTTTCACAAGTGTTTTAATAAACTAATAAATTTTGATTTTTTTTATTAATAATGTTGTTTAAGTACATGTTTTAAATTGATCATTTATGTTATTATAATTTCTTAAATTCATTTTTTTATAATGTAAAAGAAAAATTTTTGGCCTTCCATGTGAGCTAAATGGCTAGCTCTCAACCACTTAGGGGATCCATTGGGTCAACCCCGTGGGAAATCCCACCACAGGTAGCCCATAAGGAGGCTGATATGCATAGTGCATGCCAGAGGCATGCAGACCCCTGCATAAGGCTCATGGAATGTGCCCGCAATGCACATGGATTGGGCTAGGGTTTCCCATTGGGTCATGGCCCGAATTGTTTATGGGTTGTGCTTTTATTCGAACCAAGAATCAGCACCAATTGATTGATATACCGCTCGGCTTCCTTGTCTTTAAATCAATGTGGGATATCGTTTTTTATATTAATGTTCATCCGTAATTTATTTCTCAAACAGTAGCGGTGAGCCACTCTCCGCTCAATCTGTTTTAAATATCCCGTGCATCCGTTTTTGATCTCCCATGCCTCACTGTTCTTTTTCCATCATCTTCTTCGGGCATGCACTCTTTCTCCAGTATACAGGTGTTCTTTATCATGCTAGTTCAATCGACCAACCTTGCTTTCAATCTCTTTACTCGCTCTTCCCTTTTCAACTAAGGTTGCAATACTGGTTCAAAGGCTCTTCTTCTTCGGTCTCAACATCTCTTTACATCCTTTCTTGAGAAAATAATAGCTCAACTATTTTTTTAGCTTCCATCTATTCATCTTCCTTGACTCGACTTGTTTAGATTGGTTTGAAGTCTTCTATGTTGGTTGCAAGACAATTCATCGTTGGAAGAACCCAATGGTGGGTGAGTTAAGCCATCATTGGAAAAAACCAATGGTGGGTGAGTCGAGTCACCATTGGAAAATATCAACATTAAGTAATGAGTCACCATTGGAACTCAACGGTGGGTCTATGACCTGCCTCCAGACATCAACAGTGGGTTATTTCTTCCCATCAGTTACTTATTTCTTTCTTCTTGTTGTACACTGACTTGGAAGTAACTCCATAGAGCTCCTCCTCCTTCATTGCTTCTATAGTTGTTTTATTTATACGTTTTGTTTTACTTTTATCAGATTTTTTTTAAAGACATTTTGTTTCTATTTGCAGTTGTTATTTCCTCTTCTGGAAGAAGCTTCTTTGTGCTCCAACATGAGCTCTCCATCCTTATACAATCAGATACAATAGATTTTTTCTTGTTGTTTTGTTTTGTTTTCTTTTTTTTTCTTATCAGAATATTATTTATCTGATTTTTATTTTTATCATATGTTTATCATTATTTATATCAGAATCATCTTCAAGTGATTTGTTTTTTCTAGTAACACCTTCATTGTTTCAGTAGTATCTTTGAAGTAGTATTTTTTTATGTTGTTTCAGTAGGTTATTTCTTTTTTAAATTTGTTTACTTATTTTTATCATCTTTAATTTCTTCAAATTATTAGGAAATTAATTTCAATGAGTTTCCATTGGAAATTTCCAACAATAGGTCATGAGCCACCGTTGGCTTCATACAACGGTGAGTCACGAGTCACCGTTGGCATCTAACGATGATAAATTTTTTATTTTTTCATATGAATCCTTTGGTTGATCTATAACATGAAATAATTTTTTATTTTGGTTGAATTTCATTATTTTTTTAAGTGTAATGATAACTTATGCTCTGTTAATCCACCATTGTAATTTTTCAATGGTAGGTCATAAGTCACTGCTCTCTGTTTTCAATGGTGAGTCATGAGCCACCGCTCTCTTCTCCAACAGTAGGTCAATCCACTGCTAGTTAAAATTTTATGTTTCTAAAATTTTATTTCTTATTTCAATTGATGATTATTAAAATTAATTCCTTTGTTAAAAGTATTATTATTTTATGTTGAAATATATTTGTAGAGTATGTAAAAATAATTGTAACAATATTTTATTTTGGTTGGATTTCATTATTTTTTTAAGTGCAGTGGTAGCTTATACTCTGTTAAGCCACTGTTGGACTTTTTCAGCAGTAGGTCATGAGTCACCACTCTCTATTTTCAATGGTGAATCATGAGAAACCGCTCTCTGTTCCAACGGTAGGTTAATCCACTATTAGTTAAAATTTTATATTTTTAAAATTTGATTTTTTATTTCAATTGATCATTATTAAAAATAATTCCTTAGTTAAAAGTATTATTAATTTATATTTAAATATATTTGTAGAGTATGTAAAAATAATTGTAACAATAATTGATGTTCTTTTATTCATGCAGTTTGATATTCATATCATGCTCTGTTTTTCTACAATTTTTGATGCATGTAAAATCTACAAGATTATTTTTTTATTTCAATTGTTTTATAATTGTTAATTATATACAAATGATTTACTTAATATATTAATTGTTTTATATTAATATTTCATGAAGAAATATAAAGCATAATTGTTTCTATATTGTTATTCAACGAGGTTTTAATAAACAAGGGTAACAATCTTATTTGATTGATATGCACTAACAAGTGTTATGTATATATTGGACACAGACATGCTCTTAGAGGATGTTGTTTTAAATGATCTAAGAGATCTCTTCAAGATATAAAACATATACCTATGCAGATCAATTTATATAGATAGTTATGATACATCTTCGATATTTTGCTACTCTCAATTTTTCATGATCCTTTGTAACTTCTGCACTCTAATTGTGATCAATGAAGGACTCCATCTTTGATATTTATTCCTTCCAAGTGATAAATGATCATCGAGTGTAAACTTCTTCGATATTCTGATCATCTGCTGATTTCCCTATATTTTTTTTATTCATGTAATCTTGTTTCTTTCTGTTTGTATTTTCTTTGTGTCTGGTTTATGATTTTCCTCATCAAAAGTAGGTCTTGATTTTCTTTGGTCATTCTATCACCCAAAAGGAAGATTGGGTTGTGACTCCGAATCAAAAGTCAGGATACAAACTAGGTTGAGTCTCCTATAAAAATACTGGGATGTGACTTCGGGTTGTTTAAAAGGTAGTGTCTGTAATAAGGTTCTCACACCTTTAAAAGTGAGGCTCTTAGTGGGTATCAGTCTCCTCGGGGAGTAGAGAAGATTGAGGAGTATACTAGGATCTTGGTGATCCAAACCACTATTAATCTTATGTTATTTCATTTTTATTTTCGTTGCAACTCATCTTAAGCACACAACACTCACTACTATTTAATATCCGATTAACTCTGATTGTTTTGTCATTAATTTTTAAAATGACTATTCACCCCCCTCTAGTCATAATTTTCATCAATAAATATCCAAAAATTGGTATCAGAGTTAGGTAAATAAATCTGTGGTTCTGATATCAAATAATTAGTATTATAGCTAGGTAAATAGATCTGTGGTTATGATATCAAACAATTGGTATTAGATCCATGTATCTGATAGGTTAGTCTTTTTTTAATTTTAATTTGATACCAAACAATTGGTATCAAAGCCACGACTCTGATCAGATAGCATCTTTATCTGTATTAATCTTTAATAATATTATTTCCTCTGCATATTTTGAACTCTATTCTAATATGGAATCCTAGCCTTAACAGTTTAAGGAATAAAAGAAAAGTTTTCTTTTAAGATGATAAGTGAAAATGCTAATGATGGATGGATACCATAGAAACCCCCATTCTTTGATGTGAGTAACTATATGTACAAGCAAGATAGAATGAAATCCTACATGAAACAACTAAGTTTGGATCACTGGACCATCATGGAAAATCCATATGAGCTACCCAAGGTTGATCCGAAGACTATGGTTGGTAATGGCATGGTAAAATATGTTTTGAATTATACATTTAAAAATATTCTATACTATACTATAAGTAGAAATGTCTATATCCATGCTTCAGCCTGTAAGATATTCCATGACATATGGAGGATATTGCAAGTCACTCATTGTGGTACTGATAATATGAAGAGAACCAAGCTACGGATGCTCTGAGCAGAATACCAGGACTTCAAGATGGGAGATGAAGAATCTATAAACCAGATCTTTTATCGGTTCACCAATATCACCAATGGTACGAGTTATCTTAGAAAAGTCATGGAAAACACAACTCAAGTGGAAAGAGTAATGATAGCTCTTTTAAAAAGACGACATGCCAAGAATGTGACCATCAATGAGAGTAATAATTTTAAGGAATATACTTTAGATGAACTAATAGGATCTCTGTTGCAGTATGAGTTAGAGATGAAGAATATTGCTGATGATGAGTCAACTAAAAGAAAAGGTATTGCATTCAAGTATAATGTAATTGATACCACTAATTCCTCTTATTATGAATTTTTGGAAAGTGATAAGGAGATGACTCACTTCAGTAAGACACTTTACACATTTATAAAAAACAATGGTGGAAAGAGAATGTTGGGAGGAAGAATTAAAAGGATTACAAGAAAGGTAATTCAAATAAGAATAATGATATTTATGATTTGACATGTTATGAGTGTAGGAATAAAGGTTACATCAGACCTGATTTTCCCAAACTCAAGCATTCAAAGAAGTACAAAGACAAAATGAGGAAAGAAAAACAAGCTTTGTTTGGAGGATGGGATCACACAGAAGGTTCTGACTCCAGCAATGACTCTAAAAGTGAAAAGGAATCAGGTAACCTTTCCCTGATGGGTATTACATGTGAGGTAAATGATTATATTTTTACTTAGTTAATAACTCCTACAAATGTTGATCATAATGCAATATCTAAAAATGAAAAAGACACTCATTATGATTCTATTTATTATTTCAATTCTAAGGATTCAAAAGTTAAGAAGTTGCTTAAAGATAATGAAAAATTGAGAAATGGTAGTTTTAAAATGATTGAAAAATACAGAGAATTTAAATGTAAAAATAAGAAGTTAGTCAAAGAAAATGATAAACTGAAAATGGAATGTGAAAATGTGAATATCATTCTTTCCAAGAATGAATAATATATAAGAAATTGCGATTCTGATATCTTGAAACTAAAAGATGAAAAGGAAAAACAAAAAATAATTTATGGATGTAAATGATAAAGACCAAGATAGAAGATTTAATTTAGTTGTGGATGATTTAATAAATGTAGAAAATGAATGTAAGAAATTAAAGCAAGAAAATAAAAAGTTAATAAACATAGATTCTGGATCTAATGAAAAGGTTTATACAAATTTAGAAACTTTTCAAAAATATAATATGGATATGAAGAATGAAGTTTTTAATCTTAAATAGGATTTATCTACTTTTATAAAAGGTAAACAAAAATAAAATAATATGATGTCTTTAATGAAATTAAACACTAATAAGAATGGTTTTGGATATAATAGTATTAGTACAAGTTTAAATAAGATTTTTTTTAATAGAATCTCAAAAGGAAGCATTTCTACTGTAACTTACTTTAAATGTATAATGAAAGGGAATTATGCTAATGAATGTTCAATGAGATTAACTCAATCTTTTGGTCATACTAGAACTTTTTTATCTGAAAATTTGTATCCAAATTCACCATGAAATGAAGGTTTTAAACCTGTTTGGGTGGTCAAAAGACCTTCTGTGAATACTGCTGAACTTATGATATCATGGGTACCAAAAGGATATTAATCAAATCCTATTGGACCTAAGCTGGTCAACATGCCCAAATAAGTATTATTATTTTTTAACTATCATGCATACTATCTACTTTAATATAATTTGATATACTAGCAAACAAGATTTCTAATATCTTTTTAATAATCATTTTAATTCAAGGCATGTGCATTAATTTCTATTTGTTTTACTTTAGCAAGTAATTTTTTTGTAATTTACATAGTTAAAATTTCAGTTTGAATATATTGATTATATGTTCACTTTTCTATAAATTATTTTAATAGTATTGTTTTATCTTTCTTTAAAGATGCATGAATTGAGAGGAGTTACCCCTTATTTGTTATTTAAAATAAAATACCGCTATGTAAGTTTTAAATAAGTATTTAAAAAATTAGTTTATGCAATATTATAATTTCCTTAGTTTGTTTGAACTAATTTTTCAACAATTGATCTAAGGAAATCCGTAACTATCTTCTAAATATCTTATTTGATTTATAATTTATTTTTTCATAATTCAAAGTTGAAATATTCTTGGAATTCTAAATTGTTTTAAATAATCAATTTATTCAAAAATTGATTTAATTTTGATAATAAAATTTGATTTATTGATCTATTTTTAATCTAATAATTTTATGCTTAAACTCAGGGGAGTTTTTTTTAAAACCCTTAAAGAAAAGAAACTATTAATTTCTTTTGGAAGCATATTGAGTTATTTGTCTCTTCATGAAAATCTGTTTTATTTTTTCATTTAATATAACAATATTGTGTAATATGTTAGTGTTTGATCTTAACATGAAAGAAACTTGATATTTTTTGTTTTGTGTAAATATTCTGTTTTGATCAATACTATTCACTCTGATTTAATTGGTAATTATTTCATTCTCTTTAAAATAACTTTTTTAAAATTTAATATGTATTAATTCTTTATTTCATTGAATATTATAATTAATGTCGTCTCTCATCATAATAAACTAATCTGCTATTTTTAAATAATTTTTTGATTTTGTTTAAAAGGGGAGTATGTTTTATATAATAAATTTCTAATATAATTTTTTTGATAAATTTGAAAAAGAGGGAGATTTTTATTGAAAATTTAATTAATGTTTTTTTTCAATTTACAAAATGGGGTAGTTGGTTAGTATTTTAATTTGTTTTAAATACTTTAACAGTTTTATTTTTATTTTTATAAATTACTCTCAATAAAAATTTATTAAATTATCTTATTATTTTCTCAAGTGTTTTATTTAACATTATTAAATTGTTAAGTGTTTTAATTAATTAACAATTTTTTTATTTCATGTTTTAATAAATTTATAAGAATTTCAGGTGTTTTAAATTCTCAAGTTTATTATTTTCTCTAGTGTTTTAATAAACTAATAACTTTTGATTTTTTTATTGATAATGTTGTTTAAGTAAATGTTTTAAATTGATAATTCATGTTATTATAATTATTTAAGTTCATTTTTTATAATGCAAAAGAAAAACTTTTGGCCTTCCATGCAAGTTAAGTGGCAAGCTATCAACCACTTAGGGAACCTATTGGGTCAACCCCATGGGAAAGCCTGCCACAAGTATCCCATGAGGATGTTGGTATGCATAGTGCATGCCATAGGTGTGCATGCCCATGTATATGGCCCATGGAATGCACCCGTAGTGTGGATGGATTGGGCTAGGGTCGCCCGATGGGCCGTGGCCCGAAGTGTGTGTAGGTTGTGTTTTTATTCAAATCGAGAATCAACACTAATTAATTGATATATCACTCATCCACCTTGTCTCTAAATTGACATGGGAAATCATTTTTGATATTACTATTCATCCGTCATTTATTTCTTGGACAGTAGCAGTGGGTCACTCTCCAATAAATCTATTTTAATTACCCCATGCATTCATTTTTGAACTCCCATGCCTCACTATTATTTTTCCATCGTCTTCTTTTGTAATGTGCTCTTTATCTAGTATACATGTGTTCTTCAGCATGCTAGTTCAATTGACCCACCTTACTTGCATTTTTTTACTCCCTCTTCCCTTTTGACTAAGGTTGCAATACTGGTTCAAAGGCTCTTCTTATTTGATCTCAAAATCTATTTACATCCTTTCTTAAGCAAATTACAGCTCTCAACTATTTTTTTTATCTTCCCATTATTCATCTTCATCGACTCAACTTGTTTTGAATGGTTCAATGTCTTCTTTATTGGTTGCATGATAATCCACTATTGGAACAACCCAACAGTGGGTGAGTCGAGCCATTGTTGGAAAATACCAACAGTGGGTGAGTCGAGTCACTATTGGAAAATATCTCCACTCTATTACCGGTTTCATCATTTTTCTTCTGATATATGGTTCTTTATTTTGAATTTATTATCGGTTTCATCATTTTTATATATTTTATTGATACACATCTCTCAAAACATGGGGAACATATCTTCAATCTCCAATTATAGTTATTTGATGTCTCCACCCTACTTATAAGGATTTATATTGTTCAATTCTATTTCCATTAATGAATTATCAATGTTTTATCCTCAACTTTAGGCTATGTGATTTGATGTTACATGATTTTAATAACCCCATAGGTAATAGAAACTAATTCATGGCGAAGTAATTCATCATATAATTTAAATCATAAAAATGAAAAATCAATTGGGATATGATCACACCAACTTGACTCATCATCCTCTAGACTAGTCATAAATGAATCATCACATATTTTATAATCATTTGAAATCATTGATCCCACATAATTAATAATATTGTCCATATCCTTTATGGTACATCAAAAAACATGTCCATCTACTTCCAAGATAAATATGTCTTCCATTCATGGATCACATAAAAATTATTCCTCTTTTGACAAGTGGTAATTATTACTTATGATTTTCTTCAATTTATTCATCAAGAAATCAAGGTATTTGTAAAAACTCAATTCTAATCTGAATTGAATAATTCTTGAAAAAAACTAAAATTCATTATCAATAAGGAAATAAAAATCAATTATTCAATGAGAAATACATGAAATCAATATAGAGAATCCAATAGGGATAATCCTACTTGTTGGACTCCCCATGTGTTAATCATGTTTTAATAATCACAAATCTCATTACTGTTAATTCATCTTGATCTTCAGTGCACATCTTGCTAATGCTCTTCAAACTCAACAATAGGTGCATATCATGTTTTTATAATAACAAATCTTATGGATGTTAATTACTCTTTACAAGTTTTATGCATAATCACAATTCTCTCATTTATTATCTCTAATGATTAACCTTAACCCATATTCTGTATATCACTGTCTTAGTCCAAATACAGATTTTTTTGTCTAAGTATGGAGACACCGTGACCAGACACTGTGACCACTCACCGTGACCAGACACCGTGAAGGACTCACCGTGACCAGACACCGTGACCACTCACCGTAACCCAGACACCGTGAAGGACTCACCGTGACCAGACACCGTGACCACTCACCGTAACCCAGACACCGTGAAGGACTCACTGTGACCAGACACCGTGACCAGACACCATGACCACTCACCGTAACACAGACACCATGAAGGAATCACCGTGACCAGACACTGTGACCAGACACCGTGACCACTCACCGTAACCCAGACACCGTGAAGGACTCACTGTGACCAGACACCGTGACCAAACACCGTGACCAGAAACCGTGACCACTCACCGTAACCTAGACACCGTGAAGGACTCACCGTGACCAGACACCGTGATCAGACACCGTGAAGAAGACACTGTTTCCATGATCACTGTGACACCGTTTCTTAAGCTTTTGTCAATATTATTTTAAATGATGCTAATGGTCATATTTGTTGTTTTTAATGTAATTAATATTATTTAATGTTAGTTGTTGGCTTGACAGGAAACCGTATCTTGTACCTATGAAAAGGGAATCATTACTACTGCCAGAGCCCATGGAATATAAAGAAGATTGAGCCGCATTAGAGAACATGCGCGCTTGACACGTCTTGACACATATACTACAAGACACGCGAGCTCTGTACTGAACCGAAGAACAATCCGGAGCACAACTGTGAAGAACACATTGCACGATCCTCAAAGAAGTTCCATACATGCAATCCTACATTTCTGAAGAACACACGACGAATCAAGAAACTGTAGAGAACAAGCTGAACTACGACACTCTGTTTTTCAACAGAAAACCAGAGAAGGACTCCGAAGCATTTCTGCTCAATCCAATGAATCCATATCTACATTGACAATCACTAGAGCCATTTCTAAACTCTACATCTCTGCTATGTGATTTATTATTTAATTTTCGAGCAGTGTGTGTCATCTGCTGTATTTTTACACACACACTGTCTCCTGAACTTTAACTGGAGGATCTGTAAATCCTCACTCAAAATCTTACATATTTTATTTCCCACTGGGATAGTGGTAGAGGTCGTGTGTGACCTGAACAACTGGTTTGCTGTTGTTTTGTTTCCCACAAATAACAGTGGTAGAGGTCTTGGACCTGTACAGTTTTTGTAAAACTGTTGTTAACCCCGATCCAGGGTGTGGATCAAATTATTATATATATTTGAGAGGAATAAGTCTCGGATTGAGACTGAACCTCTTGTTATATCTGTTGTGCATCTTTTATTTAAGTTTAATGTATACGACATATATTATATTTATTCCACTGCTATTAATTTAAAATACAAAATTATTTTGAAGCTACTTTGATAGTTAAATTAGAAAGTGTTTAAACTTATTGTAAATCAGTAGATTAGATTCAAAAGTTAGTTTGATCTTGTGGTTAAACTAACTGAGACCTAATCAATCTTTGAGAAGCTAAGTAAACATTTACAATCTGTATAAATTCACTACAGTTTAACTTATTTTATAAATCGGGGGATTTTAACTAGACAATATTTTAATAGAAATTTTAATTGGAACTCAATTCACCCCCCCCCCCCCCTCTTGAGTGTCCACTCCGACCAACATTTGGTATTAGAGGGTTAGTTTTTTTTTTCAAAGATTTTTGAAATACTCTGTTTTGCAACTGTGATTTTAGTTTCATCTTTAAAGATCTTAAATTTCTGTTAGTTCTAAATTTTTTATCTCTTTAAATTGTCTTTCTAAAATCTAGTTATGGATAATAGACTAGAGGGTGATGCTACTAACATGCCACCTTTCTTCAATGGTACCAACTATGCTCAGTGGAAAATTAAAATGAAAATTCATTTAGAAAGCATAGGTTTTGATATTTGGACTGCCATAGAATCAGAATATAAACTTCCCACTACTTCTAGATCCACTTGGTATGAACCTAAAAAGACTGCCTAAAATAATAATTGTAAAGCCATGAATGCCCTGTACTCTGCTTTAGTAGATGAAGAGGTTAACAGAATATCTACTTGTAAAACTGCTTTTGAAATTTGGGATACCTTAGCTGTTTCTCATGAAGGAACAACCAATGTTAAGGAAATGATATTAAATACTTATACTATTAAATATGATAATTTTAAAATGAAAACTGATGAACCTATTTCTGACATGTATCTCAGGTTTAATGAGATATTCAACACAATGAATTCACTTGGAAAAGTTGTTCCAGCAAAGGAACAAATTATGAGAATCTTGAGATGTTTACCAGACCGATGGAGAGGCACATCTGTTTCAATCAGAGAGTCATGTGACATTGCTGGTCTACCTGTTAAAGAACTCATTGGTAAGCTTATGATGTATGAGGAAGAACTCAAGGTGAACAAAGAAGAAGAAGATGAACCTAGAAGAAAGTCTGTTGCATTCAAATCTTCAACTTCAAAGAACAAGGATAAGGAGAAACTTCAAGCTATAAATGAGAGTTCAAGCTGTGAAGACAATGAAAGTTCTTCTGATAGTGATACTGAAATGGATCACATTTCCAGAAGGTTTAAGAAGTTTTATAGGAAAAATAAATTCTTCAGCAAATCAAATTGAAAAGGAAAGTATGAAAATAAGGGACATTGGAAAAAGGATTGGAAGAAGTCTGATAAAAGTAATGAAGTTGTCTGTTATGAGTGAAAAAGAAAAGGACATATTAAAGCAGACTGCCCAAAGATCAAATTCAAGAAGAAATATGAATACAAGGACAATAAGTACAAGAAAGCCATGAAGGCTACTTGTAGCGCTTCTGAGGATAGCTCCACTGAATCTGAAGTTTCTGAAACTGAACACAAAAATAAGGCAAACATGTGTTTTATGACAAACACTTCTGAGGTAACAGCTGAAACTCCTGCTTTAAATTCTTATTATTCTGGAGATGATACTGACTCTGATAACATGTCAAAATCTGAACTATTTGAATATTGTGATATGTTAGAAGAAACTTGTAATGAGCTGAAAGACAAATACAAAGGTTTAAAGAAACAATATGCTTTAACTGTTAAACATAAATCTGATCTTGATATTGAAATGGAAAAGAATGCTCAGTTGCTTAAAGAAAACACTGAACTAAAATTATCTAATGAGAAACTCAGAAAGGATTTAGAGAAATTCACAAATGGAAAGGATACACTAACTCAAATTCTAGGAAAGAAAGTTGCACCAAAATACACTACTGGAATAGGCTACAAACCTGGACAGAGACAGTTTACTAAGAACAGATTTATTCCTAAATCTGGACAGAATGCTGCTAATTCTAGTTCTGGACATTTATATGCTTCAACTAGTTATATTCATAGTTATGGATCTAATAAGATTTATCTTTCAAAGTCTGTTGATTCTACAAATTTCATGAGACCCATAAGACAAATTTGGGTACCAAAAGATTTGATTTATAACCTCTCTGGACCCAAGAAGATCTGGGTACCAAAATCATTTCCTATCTAAATATATTTTGTAGGAAACCTTCTTAAAGAGCTCATGTAGGAAGACCTGGTACTTGGACAGTGGATGTTCAAGACATATGTCTGGAGACTTCTCATGCTTTAAAGGCTTAGTCAGGATTGATGGAGGTTTTGTCACCTTTGGTGATAACTCAAAAGGGAAAATCATCGGCTTAGGCCAGATTGGTAACACTGACTCATTATTAATTTCTAAAGTTTTACTTTTTGATGGACTTAAATATAATCTGTTAAGTATTTCTCAGTTATGTGATGATGGTTTTAATGTTAAATTTGAAAATGATTCTTGCAATGTTTTTAATTCTAAAAATGCTTTAGTATTTTTTGCCCTGTGAAATGAAAATGTTTATGTTGTTGATTTAAATTCTTTAGCTAATCAGAATATTACTTGTTTAAATACTTTTCATAAAGATTCTTGGCTTTGGAACAGAAGATTAGGACACTGCAATATACACTCACTTAGAAAACTTAGTTAGAGACCTACCCAAACTTGAGTTTCCAAATGACAAAGTTTGTAATCCTTGTCAAAAGGGAAAGCAACACAAAACCTCTTTCAAACCAAAGAAAGAAGTCTCAACTTCTCAACCTCTCGAGTTGGTTCACATGGATTTGTTTGGACCATCTAGAGTTTCTAGCTTAAATGGGAAGCACTATTTCTATGTCTTAGTAGATGACTTTTCTAGATATACTTGGGTATATTTTCTAGCTCACAAAAGTGAAGCTTGTTCTTACTTTGTTAAATACTCCAAATATGTAGAAAACCTTAGTGGACTTAAGATTAAAACTCTGAGAAGTGATCATGGCCGTGAATTTAAGAATCATGAATTTGAATCTTACTACTCACACAATGGCTATAGTCACAATTTATCTGCCCCTAGGAAACCCCAACAAAATGGTGTAGTAGAAATAAGGAATAGAACCCTGCAAGAAATTGCTAGAACTATGATTAATGAGTATGATCTACCTATTTATTTTTGGGCTGAATCTGTAAATACAGCTTGTTATATTATCAATAGAGTTTTAATCAGACATGTTCTTAAGAGGACCCCTTATGAGTTGTGGAACCATAGGAAACCTAAGGTTAACTACTTCAAAGTCTTTGGCTGCAAAGTCTTTATTCTTAATACCAAATATAATCTTGAAAAGTTTTCATCCAAGAGTGATGAAGGGATTTTCCTAGGTTATTCTATCTCTAGTAAAGCCTATAGAGTTTTCAATAAGAGAACCAAGTGTGTGGAAGAATCTATTCACATTAAGTTTGATGAAACTGATCCACATGAGCCTAAAACCTCTCTTGAAAATCTTGAAGATGATCTCTCTATTTTGAACCTTAATGATAAAGACAGTGGACCTATAGTTAAAACGTCCAGTTCTGGAAATTTTCCAGAACCTGCTTCTGTTGATTCCCAACCTATTGATGAACCTGAAATTTCTAGCCCTACCTTTACTAGATCAACTAGAATTCTGAAGAATCATCATTTCGATGCTGTTGTAGGAAATCTTGATAGAGGGACACAGACTAGAGCTTCTCTTATAAATCAGGTTGAACATCAAGCCTTCTTGTCACAGCTTGAACCTAAAAACATTGATGATGCTATTAATGATGAATTTTGGGTAATTGCTATGCAAGAAGAACTCAATCAGTTTGAAATAAATAAAGTTTGGAATCTTGTTGAAAGACCTAAGGACGCTTTCACAATAGGCACAAAATGAGTGTTTAGAAATAAAGTAGATGAATCTGGAAACATAGTTAGAAATAAAGCTAGACTAGTTCCACAAGGCTATAGTCAAGAAGAAGGTATTGACTATGAGGAGACTTTTTCTCCAGTAGCCAGATTAGAAGCTATTAGGATTTTACTTTCTTATGCTGCACATCTAAATTTCAAACTATATCAAATGGATGTCAAGAGTGCATTCTTAAATGGATATATTGCTGAGGATGTTTTTGTTGAACAACCACCTGGTTTTTCAAACCCTCATTTTCCAAATCATATTTTCAAACTATCAAAAGCTTTATATGGTTTAAAGCAAGCTCCAAGAGCTTGGTATGATAGATTAAGTACTTTTCTAATTTATAAAGGTTTTACAAAAGGAATAGCTGATCCTACTCTTTTTATAAAATGAATTTCTAAAGATGTTTTAGTCGTACAAATTTATGTTGATGATATTATCTTTGGATCTTCTAAAAATTCTTTATGTACTGATTTTTCTAAAATGATGCAAAATGAATTTGAAATGAGTTTAATGGGTGAACTTAAATTCTTTCTCAGTTTTCAAATTTTTCAAAATGATGATGGAATTATTTTAACTCAAAGTAAATATACTAGAGATCTTTTAAAACGTTTTGGATTGGATAGCACAAAAAGTAGTGACACTCCCATGAGTACCACCTGTAAGATGGATCTTGATGAAAATGGTAAATCTGTTGATCAAACCACTTATAGAAGAATGATTGGAAGTCTACTCTACCTGACTGCTAGTCATCCTGATATTATGTTTAGTGTGTGTATGTGTGATCGTTTTCAAGCAAACCCTAAAGAGTCACATTTAAATTCTGTAAAGAGATTTTTCAAATACCTCAAGAATACTCCCAATTTAGGACTGTTCTATCCCAAAGGACAATCATTTGAACTAGTTAGTTATTCTGATGCTGACTTTGCTGGATGTAAGCTAGATAGAAAAAGCACCTCTGGAACATGTCATCTTTTAGGCAAGTCACTAGTATCATGGTGTAGTAAGAAACAAAATTTTGTTGCATTGTCAACTGCAGAAGCTGAATACATAGCTGCTGGAAGTTGTTGTGCACAAATTTTATGGATGAAACACACATTACTAGACTGTGGATATTAATTCAGACATGTCTCAATAAATTGTGACAACACAAGTGCTATTAATATTTCTAAGAATCCTGTTTCTCATTCTAGGACAAAACATATTGATGTAAGACATCACTTTTTGAGGGATCATTATCAAAAAGGTGATATCACTTTGGAATTCATTGGTACTGAATATCAACTTGCTGATATATTCACTAAACCATTAAATTCTGAAAGATTAGACTACATCATACATGATCTTGGTATGATTAATCATAAATGAATATCTTACTGATCTTAATGTTTAATACTTTACTGTACTTTACTTTACGGTTTTATACTTACTGTTTCTAAGTTACTGTTTTATGCTCATGGTCTAACAACTCACTGTCTCACCGTGACTATATAAACTGCTCATTGTTTCACCGTGATGACTATAAATTGTCTCACCGTGATGGCTAGTTTTCTGTCTCACCGTGAGAAGTATGATAATTTTTATTTTTATTTTATTTTTACCTGTATCACAGTAATTTTTATTTCACCACTTTTTGATTTCCCGCATTTGTGTTTTTATGACATTTGACATTCCCAAATGATAAAACTTAAGGGTTTAATTCGACTCCTTACCCGAATTCTCTCCTGAACCTTCTCTTCTCTCTCGCCCGAACCTTTAGTGAATGCCAAGGATGAAGCGTCCATCTTCACCCTCGTCTGAGAAGCGCCACTCTAAGAAACAAAGGAGGATACCGAGGATAGCTCCCGAAGGACCTCTAAACCCAAACCTGGTAAGCCGTACCGTTGTACCTGAAAAAGAGGTTTTCCCTGAATGGTTGTTGTCTAGCAGATCGTTAGTTTTGAAAGTTTTAAAAGAGCAAGGATGGCTTGAATGGTTCACTGGACAGAATATACCAATTTACCCGAGGCTTGTATCTCAATTCTATTAGTATGTGAAGTTCTCTTTTGAGTTTGGATAAATCTTTTTGGTGACCAGCTGGATCGATGGTTAGAAGTACTCTTTCTCTTCAATGTTGTGGGTTTCATGCCTAAGAATTCCACATGAAGGAGTGTGTGAAGATTACCAGAGAGACCCTCCTCCAACAACTGACATCTTTGACCTAGAAACTGCTTTGGAAAATCTAACTGGAAATGGAACCAAGCGAAGGTCCATAGCTGCTGAACTAGATGGGGAGACAAGACTTTTGTTCAAGTTTTTTCAGAATTTTGTTAGTCCAAGAAAAGGAGATTTTGCTGTGATGAAGTATCAGGATGTGTTCCTGATTCACCTGTTGAAGAATGGCCAAAAGATCAATCTGTGTAACTATGTTATCAACCATATCGGTGATCTGATCAAAGTAACTTCCAAATCCACCTCCCTGTTTTATTCAAGGATGATTTTATCCATGTTAGTCTCAAAAGGAATGGTTTGACCGAATGAAGAAAAATTAGAGGACTTTGATTTCTACCTATCCATGCCTATCATCAGAAGGATGAAGATTAGCTGGAATCCCTGGAAAAAGAAATGGGTTGAGGATAGTGATCAACTGTATAAAAATTTTAATCCTGTTGACTATCCAAGAAGGCCTAAGAACCTAGCTGATCCTGGTTTAGAACCAGATGAAGTGGCTGAGTACTCATAAGAAGAAGAACAAGAAGAAGTAACAGCTGAAGTTCTGCCTAGAGAAGAATCTGTAATACCTCAAATGGAAACAGTTCCTGTTGAAGAGGAAAGGGGTGTTATCCCTGCTATTATACCTACTGAAATACCTCAAGGAGAGGAAGTTATTGTTGAAAAGGAAATGACTGGGGATCCTTTAGTTGTTCTTCATGAGGAAGAAGATCATCCCAATGCTGCAAGGAAATTAGTTTTTCCTGGTTCAGAACAGCAAGCAACCTTTGAGGAAGTTTTTGTTGAAGAGACTCTTTATGTTGAGAAAGAAGCAAGTCTGGAAGCTTATCTAGTGGAACAATCAGTTCCTGAGATTATTCCATCTGCTGAAGAAAGAATGGAAATTGCCTTTCATCTGACAAGGCAAGAATTTTCTGAAGAGATTAGGGATGATCCTGTGGATCTTGTCCATGTTCCTGAACCTCAAGAATCTGAAAGGGAAGCACAAGTTGAGGGGGAGGAAACTCGAAATATTGATATTGTGGAAGCTGGATCTGGTGAAGCTTCTCAACCTTCTATCACTTTCTCTGTACACTCTCGGTATGAGTTCCCAAGATTTTATGATGTGAATGAGTCACAGCAAGTGACTGCAACTAGAATGGATCTTTCTTCTCTATTTCAACTGAAGTCCTTAGCTCATTCAGAACCAGAACCAGAGCCCCAACCTCAATCTGGATCAGAATCTGAGTCTGAAGATGACTCTGACCCTCAACCAGAATCTAAACCTCTACCTTTACCTGCATCCTTACCTGAGCTTCACTCCTTTGTAACCAAAGATGATCTGAAAGTTTTTGGAGAGACTTTGTTAGCTGGTTTTGAGAAAATTTTCTCCACTCAACCTCGCCCAATGACTCAATTAAGTCAAGAAGATGCATCAATTATCTTGGAAAATATTATCTTGCATATTCAACCAAGGATGATTATAGAAATTCAAGAAGTCCGAGTAGAGAATAAGCTGCTGAGTGCTGATGTTGCAAATATGAAAAATATGGTAGAAAGTCTGCAGAATGAGTTATCTGTGAGATCAGAGCCTGCTCCTGTTTCTGCCCCTGCACCTGCTGCTGTTTCACCTGAGTATTCTGATTCCCTCCTTGCTAGGGAGATTGTGTCTCAAATTCAACCTTACCTACTATATTTTGATGAAAATATTGGAAAAAGGCACACGAAGATGCTGGAACGCATGACAGAGCCTGTAGAAACTCTGAATAAGCTTATAGATGAATACACTGGATGTCTGCAAAAAGTTATGAAATAGCTCAAAGTTCTAACCGAAGCTGTCAAGGCTTCACTTGCTTCTGGTCAGACCTCCACACCTGCTTTGGATGATTCTCTGCTGAGATCCATAATGAAGGAAGAATTACAGAATGCCTTCAGTGGCTTGGATCTATCTTCTTTGTCAGAAGTGATTAAGAACAGTGATAGAGCATTGGACTTGGTTAGGATTCATTCAAAGATAGCCAATGATGCTCAACAAGAGATCTCCAAGAAAATAGATTTGTATCTTTCCCGAATTTTCTCTAAAAGTGACATGACAGATCACTTTAGATATCTTGTGGAAAATCTGAGAATCCCTCTGGTGACTCAATCTTTTAAAGCTCAAGTTCAGAAACTTTCAGAGTTCACCAGATTGTTGGACAAATTTCTGGAGAATAAGGATGATTTTGAAAAGGCTATGCAGTATGGTGGTGAAATCATTACTGATTTCATCAATCTTTTGAAGTCGTATCTTCATGTGCAGAGTACTGCTATAGTTGCTCCAGTTGCTACACCCCTTAGACCTAGACTGCCTGCCTTAGCATCTACTACCATGACAGTTAGCCAAGCCCTTTCTCAGATCCGACCAGTCATTCTTGAGCAACCTAAGCCTAGATCTTCTACTACTCCTACTTTGGATCCATCTGTTTTTGAAGGTCTACCCTTAACCTCGTTGTCTACCTCTTCTATGCCTTCTTCTACTTCTGCACCAGCTCCTGCTGCTGATAAAGGCTACAAGTATCAGTTATATAATAGTATAAATGAAAAAAAACTGCAAGTATCTGTTCTATAATGTTTTTTCTATGCTAGTATCTTTAATATTACATATCTTTTATATTCTGCCTATATATGATTTGTGATCATCAAAAAGGGGGAGATTGTTGGACTCCTCATGTGTTAATCATGTTTTAATAATCACAAATCTCATTATTGTTAATTCATCTTGATCTTCAGTGCACATCTTGCTAATGCTCTTCAAACTCAACAATAGGTGCATATCATGTTTTTATAATAAAAAATATTATGGATGTTAATTACTCTTTACAAGTTTTATGCATAATCACAATTCTCTCATATATTATCTCTAATGATTAACCTTAACCCATATTCTGCATATCACTGTCTTAGTCCAAATACAGATTTTTTTATCTAAGTATGGAGACATCGTGACCAGACACCGTGACCACTCACCGTGACCAGACACCGTGAAGGACTCACCGTGACCAGACATCGTGACCACTCACCGTAACCCAGACACCGTGAAGGACTCACCGTGACCAGACACCGTGACCACTCACCGTAACCCAGACACCGTGAAGGACTCACCGTGACCAGACACCATGACCAGACACCGTGACCAGACACCGTGACCACTCACCGTAACCCAGACACCGTGAAGGACTCACCGTGACCAGACACCGTGAACAGACACCGTGACCACTCACCGTAACCCAGACACCGTGAAGGACTCACCGTGACCAGACACCGTGACCAGACACCGTGACCACTCACCGTAACTCAGACATCGTGAAGGACTCACCGTGACCAGACACCGTGATCAGACACTGTGAATAAGACACCGTTTCCATGATCACTGTGACACCGTTTCTTAAGATTTTGTCAATATTATTTTAAATGATGCTAACGGTCATATTTGTTATTTTTAATGCAATTAATGTTATTTACTATTAGTTGTTGGCTTGACAGGAAACTTTATCTCGTACCTATGAAAAGGGAATCATTACTACTGCCAGAGCCCATAGAATATAAAGAAGATTGAGCTACATTAGAGAACACGCGCGCTTGACACGTCTCGACACATATACTACAAGACATGCGAGCTCTGTACTGAACTGAAGAACAATCCAGAGCACAACTGTGAAGAACACATTGCAAGATCCTCAAAGAAGTTCCATACATGCAATCCTACATTTCTGAAGAACACACAACGAATCAAGAAACTGTAGAACACAAGCTGAACTACGACACTCTGTTTTTCAATAGAAAAACCAGAGAAGGACTCCGAAGCATTCCTGCTCAATCCAATGAGTCCAGAGCTACATTGACAATCACTAGAGACATTTCTAAACTCTGCATCTCTGCTCTGTGATTTATTATTTATTTTTCGAGCAGTGTGTGTCATCTGCTTTATTTTTACACACACACTGTCTCCTGAACTTTAACTGGAGGATCTGTAAATCCTCACTCAAAATATTACATCTTTTATTTCCCACTGGGATAGTGGTAGAGGTCGTGTGTGACCTGAATAGCTGGTTTGATGTTGTTTTGTTTCCCACGAATAAAAGTGGTAGAGGTCTTGGACCTGGACAGTTTTTGTAAAACAGTTGTTAACCCCGATTGAGGGTGTGGATCAAATTCTTATATAAATTTGAGAGGACTAATTCTCGGCTTGAGACTGAACCTCTTGTTATATCTGTTGTGAATATTTTATTTAAGTTTAATGTATACGAAATATATTATATTTATTCCGCTACTATTACTTTAAAATACAAAATTATTTTGAAGCTACTTTGATAGTTAAATTAGCAAGTGTTTACACTTATTGTAAATCAGTAGATTAGTTTCAAAAGTTAGTTTGATCTTGTGGTTAAACTAACTGAGACCTAATCAATCTTTGAGAAGCTAAGTGAACATTTACAATCTGTATAAATTCACTACAGTTTAACTTATTTTATAAATTGGGGATTTTAACTAGACAATATTTTAACAGAAATTTTAATTGGAACTCAATTCACCCCCCCCCCCCTCTTGAGTGTCCACTCCGACCAACACTACTTATGATTCTAATTGAGCAGAACTATTGGGATATTTACAACACTGATAGGGGTTGAATCAGGGGTGGTAATTCTTAATCTATTTTAAATAGTAACTTTTATCCCTTTTAAATTTACGAATTTCATTTTTCAAGTGAACAAATCACTCTTTTTATATCTCACTCCCTCACTCATTATAGTAGTATAAACAAAAACACACACGAGAAATCTAATAACATAAAAGTTTATCCCATCAGTGTGAGATGGCTAGTCCTAGGTATAAATTTGATTCCTCTATTATCAAATAACTAAATATATTACACCAATGAGTTATAAAGTGTATGTATTAACCTTGAGACTTATTTTTCCATGTCTCCCAACAATTCTTCAGTATATCCAATACACAACAACATCTAACACCTTAAAATGAAAATCATTTGCATAACAATAAGATATTTTAATAGAAATGATGAATTTTATCTTATTGTAAATGTGTTTCCTATTTATTATTCTTCTATAACTTTCATAATAGTATGCATGGACTTATTCTATTTCTTACAAAGTATCACACAACTCATGCACCTTTAATAATTGCATGTAAATGACACATCCTTTTATTCACTGGTTCCAATACTTCTCTTCTTCTTCTTCACTGTAAAACTAGTTTTTCACCACACCTGTTTTACCCTTTTCTCTAAATCATTTCATTTCCTGAAGTGAACAACAAGACCACACTACTTTGATCCCAACCTTATTCATTTTTTGTGTTCTATAGGAACACTAGATCTATTTTTCTTTAATACCCAAGGCTTTCTTCAATTCATATGTAGGTATTCAGAATCTACTTCGATACTTAAAGGATTTATCCTATGTGTTTTATTATTAGGTTATTTCATTTATATATTGATCATATTATTCATATAGATATATTTCAAAATATCATGCACAACATACATCCAATACCACTATTTTCATTTTTAATTTCAAATTCAAATTCAATCAACCAACATCCTCCCACTTCTTATTCAAACTCATCCTTTGGATATTTTTCCAAATAGAACCTCATATTTAAAATCAAATTTGTTGTTATAAATGACTGAAACAACCACTGAATCAACTAGATAGATACAAGCCATCAATCTTCTTTTAATATACCATGAATCTAGAAATCCTAGTGTGGACACCTCAATTATGGTATAATACAATGACTCAATCAAGTTACAATATAACTACATGGAAATATTTTGGAGTGAGAATACTCTTCAGGAATGGGGGAATCAAATTTTATAGTGACCATAATACCAATAAAATAATATATCATTGTGTGGGAACCATGGATTTGGAATAAAATGGTTTGATCAAAACACGTTGCAGTGTAGACACTTCCTACGGTGTGAGGGTAGGAAAATTTCTCATACTAGAAAAAGTAATCCCATCCAACACTACGACATGTTACTCCTTATACATCATGAGCACATAGCTGGTCCATCCATTTAAGTGTGGTGATTCACTATGTTTTAGAGGTCCTCTTGATTGATCTTTCACTACAGCATGGTTACTCACTCTATAACATGTGTACCTCTATGGCATGGATAATATGCTATGATATGATCCAACTTTCTCCTTAATTTCCACAGCATGGTATGTATCCTACGGAATAATCTATACCTGCATATTCTTATTTGAATCATGAACTCATTTAATGATATTTCTAATGTCCCGGACCATCCTCCTCCATTACTCTGCCAATTTCTAGTGCTTTGGAAACCTTGGACATAAGTCCGTATCGGAAGGGCAGTGTGTCAGTGGCAGGATGTCACCGTGTTGTCACCCATCAATGACACTGATCGATGTGTCACTGATTAGTGTGCTACCGATCGGTGTGCCATCAATTGGTGCCATAGGGGCATTTCGGGTTTTCCTTCCCCAGTTTTCCCATAACACCACTTTTGAGTCTTTTAAACGTTTTAAAGTGGTTCATGGCCATTTTTAGCACCATGAACAACGTTTTAAATCCCCTAGGAGTGGGGCTACCCTCAAAAACATGTTTTCATCTATTTAAATGAAATTTTTTAACGCACAGCTGTTATGGCCACCCCTCGGATGTGAATTATTAAATAATAATTAATTCCATCGTGTGGAACTGTCCAACCGCGTGGTGAAACCATGATCTGCCTTTAAAGTCATTCAAGTTTTTCATATCTTGTAACTCTAGGATCTCGCCATTTTATCACACTAGAATTCTTTCCTTCTTATTCTTGGATGGTTTCTTTATTTACTTGGTGTGTTTGGAGACCCCTTTCCTGAGGCTAGTGGTGTGCCTCTGTCGAAACCTTTCCTACTCATTCTTGGAGTCATCGGAGTTCCTCCCCTACAAGTCGCACATCCCCAGTTATTGGCACAAGGAGAAAAAACGTCGATTGTTGATCATACAAGTAGGGGTTTTCCTTCGTCTCTCTTTATTGTGTATCATGCAGGGTGGGTATTATAATTTTCCTATGTGGATGGATGAAACCAAACCTTAATGAAGATAATAAATGGTTTTTAAAGAATAAAGGGGTGTGTTTGACGATGCTACCATACTCTTTTAACTTTTCTTATATGTTGTGAATTGTATGGGCTTATGTCCACTGAAAATCACGGTTGTTGGTGGTCCCTTCTTGAGCCCTAATGAACCTCTATTTTTTGGAAATTTATGTGATTGAATGGTTGTAACATAGAAATTGGTTAATCATGTAAACTTGATTGATTAAATGGATACCCGATGAATAATAATCCTTGTGTAGTCACCCCGATTAACCAAACGGAAATACTGAACTAAATGAAAGGAATATTTAAATTTGAAAACTCCCTTGCTCTGTTCTGGTGATGTTTGTGGTTGATGATTATGAGGTGACACAGATGGGGATGGGATTCCCTATTGTGCAGTTGTTGGTTTCTGGACCTAAGGCCATGTGGGGCCATATGTTGGGTCTTGGTTTGGTTCCAGTACTTTTAGGGATCTCACAGATCCCTTTGGTGGTTATGACTTTACAAGAGAACTGGGTGTGAATGCTTGCATTGCTGCTTGGCTGTTTTTCTTCCTTGGCTTGTGGCTATTCTTGTTAGTTGCCTGGTAGTGAATAATTATTTAAATAAAATCACTTGAAGATGAAAACAAGAATGGGTTCAATGTGGAATTATTTTCCTGGAATGAGTTGTGACATGGTCGTGGCTGTGGTGTTTCTTATGAATGAATAGTAATAAGGGTGTTTGTATATGGGTTGGTTTTAGAACCCCTAGGCTGGGATGAGTGTTTATTACCAATATGTATAATTTTATTTTTTTTAAATTTCTTATTCGTGCCCCACCCAATTTGATCACTTTGTGCCGAACACCCCCATTTCATGGGGGAGGGTGTTTTTCCCAACACTTCTATGAGTGGTTGGTTATTAGCTCCTTTTCTGCTCCATTTCCTGAGTATCCTAAGACTCTTCAGGTAGGCTGTGACAGCCTGAGGTCCATTATAGCCCAAGATTCTTCGGGCAGGGTAGTTGTGGTGGTTGTCTCAGGTGTGTGCGGGCAGTTTGTTTCCTAAGTGTCTTCGGGATGAGGCCTAGGTGTCTTCGGGTGTGGCGGTAGTTGTTTTGGCCCAGGTGACTTCGGGCGTGGCAGTAGTTGTTCTGGACCAGGTGTCTACGAGCATGGTTACATGTGGTTATTTTGGCTCAGGTGTTTGCGGGCGGGATGTGTGTTTGTGGTAGCCCAGGTGTGTGCGGGCGGGGTATGGCAGTGGGACTGCGATGAGAATGGAGGGGAATGTTTGATGCGTAGGATGCCTTCAATAACCAGTGGGAAAGTGGTTCAGGGTACCCAAACATCAATTTTTTGTTACTATTACTTACTTGACTTGTGTTCTTTGGGGAGTGTGCCTTGGTGAGGTTTGGGTGGATAGTTCCCCTTCTAGGTGCACTGGTTATCTCCTTTTCTCGTGGGGCATTAGAATGTCTCCCCACTTGTGCACGAGAGCTTTTGGTTTTCCCTACTGAGTATATCTGTATACTCATCCTACGTATATAAAACTGCTTTCAGGTTTCCAGGAGTACTTCGAGGACTATACCGGACCCTATTAGCTCAGACACCAGGACCGTTGATGTTGTTGTTTTTCTTTTCTTTTGGTATTTTTCCCTTTGGAGTTTTCTTGTACTTTGTAGCACTTTGTTATTAGAACATGCATATGGAAATGGATTGTTTTTAATTTACTTTTACTTCCAGTTTTTGGCATTGTTTGAGATTCACTATCTTATTTCCCGATCCTACAAAATAAAAAGGGTAATGCCTTCCATTTTATGTGTGATTCTATACCCTTAGTGCTTGTCTCCACTCTGGGACCTATTGAATGCGGGTTTCAGGGGTTATTATCTCTCCTTAAACTTGATGAAGGAAGGGTCTAGAAATCTAATGTTCCTTCCCTCATCTTGGTGAAGGAGGGTCATGATAGAATGGTATCAAAGGAGAAGGTTGAGAGATAGGATAGAGTTCAGTGTTAGGCATAGTGAGGATTGCATGGGATGGTAGGGCAGCCGTGTTAGGCAATCTTGGAATGTGAAATAGGCCAAGGAATACAGGCTAGGATACAAGATTTTATGGCCCCTCGTGATCCGATGCAAGGACTCTGGACCTACCGAACGACCAAGTGAGGCTACACTGATTACAGGGTAGATACCCTAGGGAAGGTACATCCATCATAATGACTAGTGTTCTTGTGTGACTTGGGTATTTTGGGAATTTAAAATAAATGAGAAGTTATGAAAATTTTAAAAGCAATCTTCTACACTACTCGAGTTTAGGCATTCCTTGTTTACTTGCAGCTATGGCACCCAGACGGTGACTATGAGTAGTGCGGGCGATCGAGGCCATGGAGGCTGATTTAGCTAATCATCAAAGGGATGATTGAGAGTGGGAGTATGACTAGTGGAAGAAGATTCTTCATTCTTTTCAGCAGTAGACCCTCGGGAAGTACGAGGGAAGCATCTTGGACATGGAGACAGAGAGCTGGCTCGAGGAGCTGGTGATAGATTTCAGCTTGATTTGGGATCCAATGGAGTACTAGGTTCCTCTGGATATAATCCAGATGTGGGGAGCATCACGTCAGTGGTGGACACTCTATCTTGGGGAGAAGAGGGAGGCTAAAGTTTTGTGGACTGACTTTGAGAGGGAAATCTGGGTGGAATTCTTCTCTTCCATGATGAAGGTGGAAAAGAGGCATGATCTACTCTCCCTTTAGCAGGGGATCATGTAAGTGAGGGAGTTGGGGATCAGATTAAATTATCTCCTTCGTTTTGGTCCAGATATTTTTTCATATGAGTATTCTCGGGTGAGATGTTTGGAGGAGGCACTCTGAACTTCTATTCAGTATGTTGTTACTCCCTTTACCCTACTGACGTACTTGGAGGTCCAGAAGAAGGCTGAAGTGGTGGAGAGGATGCACATGCAAAGAGGTGTGCTGTGAGAGGGGATCCAGTTGGGCTCATCAAAGGGGAAGGCTATCAGCAGCAGGTCTCCAGCATCATGGCCTTCTAGGTTTTAGCCAGTTGGGAGCAGGCCTCAATAGTTCCTGTTTAGATCTCCCAATCCTTGCCCTTTCCCTGCGAGCCCAGGACTGAGGTGCTTCATCTGTGGTAGTCATGGACACCTTCGGAATTAGTGCTTGGACCGAGTGTAGTACAATTGGGGTGGGTAGGTTTAGCACCCACCTCAATAGCAGTAGTTTCCAACAAGAACCTTTCAGGAGTAGCAGGAGGGACAACGATCTCTCGCTCCTCTGAGAGCAGATGTTGCAGGAGGAGGCCGACCCTAGGGTGCTCCTCAAGGACCTCAACCAGGGTGTGTTTGGGGAGGCGGCCGACAACTGAGGGGTAGAGGATCTAGGCGTGGACAGTTGCACGCCGCAGAGGCAGTAGTTCTAGCAAGGCCAGAGGTCATTTGAGGTACGATCAGCTTGTTTAGCACTCTTTCCTACACCTTGTTTGATTCAGGAGCCTCACACTCATTTGTTACACCCAGTCTAGCCCATGCCTTGGGGGCCTAGATGTAGAGAGACTCTCCATCCCCCTAGTGTTGAGTATGCCAGTTGGGGGTCATACCAGTCTATTTGATGTTTTTCGGGGATGCAGACTGATGTTGGGGCCACATTAGTCTAGCGAGGATCTCCTTCTGCTGTAAATGCAACCATATGATGTCATCCTAGGCATTGACTGGCTGTTTTCTGTGCACGCTGTTATTGACTGCTTCTGGAGAAGAGTCCAATTCTCCGATGAGGATGGACAACGTGTGGCTTTTGTTGGCAAACAGAGTTGTCAGGTGGGGGGACGACGTGTAGAGCCTCTTCTTTCTATGTTGGCCGAGATTTCAGCAGAATCAGTGGATGATGAGATGATGGATGCTCCGAGAGTTGTCAGAGAGTTCCTGAATGTCTTTTCCGAGGAGGTTGTGACTCTACCCCCTCGATGTTACGTTGAGTTCGGGATAGACTTACAACCCAGTGCCCGTCCGATTTCCATGGCTCCTTATCAGATGTGGCCTTCTGATTTACAGGAGTTGTGGATTCAGATTGATGATATGATAAAGAAGGGTTTTGTCAAACCCAACATATCGCCATGGGGTGCTCTAGTCTTGTTCTCGAAGAAGGAAGATGGTGGCCTCAGGTTGTGCATAGACTATCAGAGACTGAATCAGGTAATAGTCAAGAACTGTTACTGTAAGAACCTGGTTCTTATCTTTGAGGTATGAGCTTCTTATTTTCTCTTTTTCTTAAGTGTTTTTGAGAAAATATGGAAAATGGGGGAAAATACTAAATTTTGGAACTACACGCCGTGTACTTTTCCACACGCCATGTACTTTTGGCCGTGTGGGATAGGTACATGGGGCGTGTAGCCATGTTGGCGATGAAGGGTGTAGGAACTGACTACACGCCGTGTAGTGGTCCTTTACACGCTGTGTAGTCAGTCGGTAGGCCAAAACAATAAGGCGGTGGAGCAGCCGACAGCTGGGTGACAGTACACGCCGTGTACTCAAGAGTACAAGATGTGTACTCATGTCGACAGATGGACAGTGTGGTGGTGCCGCCAGGGGAACAGTTAAATGAAGGAAGTACACGTCATGTACTTGGAAGTACATGTCGTGTACTTTGTTTTTTTGATTAAATCAGCAGTAGCCTCCCTTGTTCACATGGAAGGTTTAGAATTAGAGGAAGGATCTCGGGAGGAAGGTCGGGTCTTCGTGGATCAATCGATCGAGCGTCGAGAATCCATTTCCGCCTCGAACGATATTGTTGGAACCGTGCGGGTAAGCCCTCTCTTCTCCTAGCATGTTTCTTACCAATTCTTTCACTAACGGGAGTTATTTGAGGTTTAATTAAAGTTTTCTTACCTCATATCTACGCCGTTCTTGGGCGTTTCTGGAATCGGCGTTCGGGTATAGCGCTCGTTGACGTATAAGGTAGGTGGCTTGGTGTTTGTTCTTTCAACTGTCGTGTGTTTTGTGTGTTTTCGTGCCACGATCCCATGTTGGGGTGTCGTGTGGCTGAGGCCATTGCTATATTAAATACCTATAATTGAATGGGTAATTAAATGTGATATTAAAATGCTGTTTGGGATCATTGCTTGGATCCGGAACCACCCCGGGGGTGTGTTCCACTGTTTAGTCATTTGGCCAGGATACCCGAGGGTATGCCTTTAAAGTAGTAATTATAGAATTGCCTCAAGAGGAATTGCTTGTTTAATGCATATTTACATGTCGGTCATAGCCCGGTTACCTGTTTAGCCTGAGGGCATTGTTGTGATTAGCCTGTGGGCACTGCACTATTTAGCCCGAGGGCAGTAGTTATTTCGGCCTGAGGGCAACTTCTTTCGTGCCTTTGGGCAGCTGATTCTGTGCCTGTGGGCGATACTACCTATTCCTGAGGGAAAATTCTATTATGCATGAGGGAAGATTCTTGTTTTGGATACTCTTTACCTGAGGGTAGGGGTTTACGTGTCTGAGGACATTAGCTAGTTACTTAGAATATTCACTATGGTGATATTTTAATTAAATGGATTAAATGAATAATTAAATGGAAATATAACTGATAAGTTAGTTACTTTTTAGTGCTACTTACTTTACGACATTTTACTACTGCACACTATTGTTGCATGTTTACACATAGTTGAGCACGGGCCTTTGGTGGGTGCCTACTGAGATATATTTCTCACACCCTGGTTGGGTCATGCTTTTCGGCCCAACCAGATTACATTTTTATAGGTGTAGATAAGGGCAAGGGCCCTTATACAGGTACATGATTGTTGCTGAGGAGTAGGAGAGCCTGGGACCGAGCATTGGCTCGCGATGCCGCGAGCTGTTCTATTTTGCTTTTCTGTACTCGTACTTCAGTTGTATTATATTGCAGTGTAACATGTTCTGGCTGTTTTCTTAGAACTTGTAGCATGTTTCATCATTATTTATACACCGGTTGGTTATATCTACTGCAGTCGTTTATTTCAGTTGTGTATGGTTATTTTCTTCCGCTGTTGTATGTTTTATTTCGTATTTCACTGCACTGCACTTTGACAAATGAGAGCATTGTTTCCCCACTATCAGACCTGGGCCCTCGCTGCTAGTCGGCAGCCTCTGGCATTTGGGGAAATGCGCTTGAGGTCACGTGGCGAACCGGGCTCGGGGCACTCGTTGCGTGGCACCCGGGTCCGGGACGTTACAAAGTGGTATCAAAGGAGTTCTTTTCTTTGACTTACTATTTGGAGCCATATTCAGGGATAGGACGAATGATAGTTTGTAATAAGTTGTGCCCAGGCATAGCTAACCCGTGTACAAGGAAAAGGCAGTCTACCTTGTATTGCAATTTTATTGATTTTGCAATTTACGGTTGATATGATTTTCACCATTGGGTGACGCACTTGTATTATGCTGTTATATTTTATACATGAGTTCTATTTAGTTGCAACCTGATGAGATGAGGGTATGCCATCTCATGCATCATTTAGGCACATGCTAGAAATCACATGCCATGCATAGTTTCCATGCCATGTAGGTGCATTAGAAATTGCATGTTGTTGTGATAGTCGTTGTGTTAGAATGGAATGTTATTGTGATAGCTGATTGATAAATACCTGCTATGTGATAGGGTAATTTTATTTGAGCCTGTTATAGAATGGACGCCAAACTTTGGTTTTTTGGGAGTATGGGCCCCCATTGATCGGAATTTGGTGGAACATTGACTATTTATTTGTTATAACACAGATAAGATGTCAAAATTTGATTCGTGAGGAGTATGGGAACTCACGGATCAGAATTTGACACTTGGGTGTTAGTTTTCAGTATTTTCTGGGCTCCGGAGTAGTTTCTGAGGCATACTATCCGGAAACCCAGTATACACGCCATGTAGTATATTCAACACATCGTGTATGGCCTTCTGTTCAGGAAGAGAAAAATAAACTTTTTGAGTATACATCATGTACCCTGAGTACACGCCGTGTAGTCTCTTCCCATGTCACAAACCGTGTGGGCGGCGACACGGGGTAGGGAAGTGCTTGGGTGAAACACACCGTGTACCTGATGTACACGTCGTGTAGTGTTAATCCGGAGTCCGGCCATGTAACTAACAACACGGGTTGGTGAAATCTTTTTCCGAACACGCCGTGTCAATGATGAAAACACCGTGTAGTGTGACCTGGGGACTCGGCCGTGTAACTAACAACACGGGTCAGTGTCACCATTCCTTGAACATGTCGTGTACCTGTGGGACACGCCGTGTAGTCTTGTTCGAGGACAGACCGTGTGGACTTAACCATGTGGCTGGGATACAGGGTGATGTACATGCTGTGTGTGGGTGTCACACACCATGTAGTTTGAGCTGAGTAGTCGGCTGTGTCACAAATGACACGGACAGTTGGAAAATAACACCATACACGCCGTGTAGTTTTTGTTCAACGGGAGCTATGTGGCTTATCCATGTAGAAGGACTCGAGCAAGGGAAGAGAAGTCAAGTACACGCTGTGTAGTCAGAATACACGCCGTGTAGTCTTGTTTTTGAAATTTTGAATGCCTTTTTCCTCCTGTTCCTTTTTGGGTTTCTTCATTTCCGGTCCTTGATAATCTTGTTCTAAGGTGTGTGTTTGACCTTGTAGTGTCATGCCGCCTAGACGACCGCGCGTTTTTTTCCAGGAGAACGGAAATGATTATACTCCAGAGATGGTGGTTCATGGGCTACCAGTTGATCCTCCATCAGATCCAGATGCGGCGCTAGCTATTATACCGGACACAGGCGCGGAGGCGCAGTTCCGTGAAGGCTTTATGCGGTTCATTCAGACCTTTCAGGGAGCACTGCAGGCTGCCAGATCCATGGCCGAGCTGACACGTATCTTCCAGCAACAGCATCCGCCTACGTTTTCAGGGGATGGAGGACCACAGGCTACAGAGTCTTGGCTGGGGCCGATGCAGACTATTTTTGAGCATCTGGAGACGCCTCCAGGGTGGAGGGTCAAGCTCGTGACTTATATGCTGCGTGATTCTGCCAAGAGGTGGTGGGACGTTACCACCTAGTCAGAGCATCACGGAGACATGGTGTGGGAAGATTTTTAGGCAGTCTTTTATGAATTCTTCTTTCCAGAGACGCTGAGGGCAGATAGAGCTCGAGAGTTCATGAATCTGCAGCAGGGCACTATGTCGGTGATGGACTATTCTTCTCATTTCACAGAGCTTCAGCGTTTTTCACCCGTGCTGGTGGGTGATGAGATGTTGAGAGCCAGACATTTTGAGGATGGTCTTCGTTATGACATCCGAGCACTGGTGAATGTTTTCAGGTTGCCTTCAGTACATGCTATTGTGAATCAGGCGCTGATTACAGAGAGGAAACTATGAGAATCTAGTGGTGTGGGCTAGGGTGGTTCAGCACTAGTTACTGGTACTATTTCTGTTGGCAAGAGGAAGAGACAGATGGACTTATCTCAGGGTGGCAGTACCAGTTAGAAGAATGCTTCAGGTGGCCAGGTCATGTGCTACCAATGTGGTAGAGAGGGGCACAAGAGGCCACAGTGTCCACGTGATCCAGTGGAGTTCTGAGCTTGCGGCAAGATGGGTCATCTGCAGCGCTTTTATAGGGAGTTTCCACCAGTGGATAGTGAGAGGGGTTCTGTGCAGACCCCATGTGCGGGAGTAGGACCAGTGGCTTCTTACAAGTCGGGGAACTGGAATACGTCTGGGTGTGCAGGCAGAGATGGTGGTCATGGTCGTGGTAGCCAGACACCAGGATCTCAGAGGCAGTGGGGCGGGACAACTCAGGGTAGCCAGTTTGTGTCACAGGGCCACGGCACTGGGCTGGAATATGCAGTGCAACAGACCCAGTAGGAGAAGGATCCCGGACCTTCTACAGTCATAGGTACTATTTTAGTATCTTCTGTCTTCTCTTCAGTACTTTTCGATACGGGTGCTACACATAGTTTCATATCTGTACCCGCTGTGGAGAGACTTAGGCTCGTTGTTTCTTCTTCTTCTGATTTCATGACGCTAGACACTCCGTTGGGGATTAGGACGGCTGGTGTGCGTCAGTGCAAGGAGTGCCCCCTTGAGGTTGGCGGGTGTCACTTCCTTTGGGACCTCTATGTCTTAGAGATGACGAGCTATGAATTCATTCTCGGGATGGACTGGTTGGTTCCCTATCGTGCCTTTGTAGACTGCTATCGTCGCAGGGTGCGTTTCACGTCACCAGAAGGTGAAGAGTTTCTATACAAGGGCGAGTGGGATGTTCAGGCGAGTCGAGCTGGACCAAAGCATCATGAGCGAGGTGGAGTCACAGCCTAGATTGCGAACTTATATCTGGATGATTAGGGGACTTGTCAGACAGATTTCCCTCTTGTGGTTGATCATTTCAGGGATGTCTTCCCAGACGAATTTTCAAGTCTACCTCAGATGCGAGAGATGGATTTCTCTATCGAGCTTGTGCCAAGAGTAACACCGGTGTCCATTCCTCCTTATAGGATGGCTACACCTGAGTTGTATGAGTTCAAGAGGCAGTTAGAGGAGTTGCGGGCAAAGGGATTTATCCAACCCAGTACTTCTCCTTGGGGTTCTCCGGTCCTTTTTGCGAAGAAGGTGGATGGTACCCTCAGACTTTGCATGGATTATTGGAAGCTGAACCAGTTGACAGTTAAGAACCAATATCCCTTGCTGAGGATTGATGATCTGTTTGATCAGCTTCGTGGAGCACGAGTGTTCTCAAAGATTGACTTGAGATCAGGATATCACCAGTTGCATGTGAGACCATCAGATATACCGCTTACAGCCTTTCGAAGCAGATATGGTCTATATGAGTATACGATTATTCCGTTCTGACTCACGAGCGCGCCGACAATTTTCATGGCTCTGATGAATTGTGTGTTCCATCCGTATCTTGATTCCTTCATGGTAGTATTCGTGGACGACATCTTGGTGTACTCTCGTACTCGACACGACCATGCCACCCATCTTGAGATCGTATTGATTACACTGAGAGAGCATTGGCTATATGCTAAGCTCTCAAAGTGCCACTTTTGGATGGACCAGATTCACTTCCTGGGTCACATTATCTCAGAGGCAGGAGTTGCAGTAGAACTAGAGAAGGTGAGAGCAGTAGTTTCCTGGGAGCAGCCTAAGAACATGTTTGAGATACAGAGTTTCTTAGGGATGTATGGATACTACAGACATTTCATACAGGACTTCTCCCGCTTAGAAGCACTGTTGACGGGTCTGACTAAGAAGGGTGTGATGTTCGTTTGGTCGGAAGCTTGCGAGGAAGATTTTCAGGACCTGAAAGGAAGGTTGACATCAGCACTGATCCTGATGCTCCCAAAGCAGAGGAAGAGCTATACAGTTTACTGTGATGCATCAGGTATTGGGCTGGGAGCAGTGTTGATGTAGGGAGACTGAGTTGTTGCGTACGGGTCTCAGCAGTTGAGGCCACATGAGAGGAATTACCTGACGCATGATCTCGATTTGGCTGCAGTTGTGCATGCGTTATGCTATTGGAGACACTATCTATTGGGAGAGCATTTTGTGGTTTTCACTAACCACAAAAGTCTCAAGTATATCTTTACTCAGCATGACCTGAATCTGAGGCAAAGAAGGTGGGTTGATTACCTACAGTCCTTCGATTTTGAGATTGCTTATACACCTAGTAAAGGTAATGCAGTAGCTGATGCACTGAGCAGGAAGACTCAGATACAGGCAGTGCAGGAGGCCAGTGGTGAGTGGCAGCTTATGGCTTTGTTCTCTGAGATGCATTTAGAGGTGCATGACAGTCAGGGGCAGACTTATCTTTCATCTTTAGCTGTGACTTCTACCCTCCTGGATAGAGTGAGGATGAGATAACTATCTGATTCAGAAGGCCTAGTTCTACGGGAGTCGGTGGAAAGTGGGGACCCTTCTCCTGGGTGGACGATATGCGATGATGAGGTTTTGCATTTCCATGGACGAGTATGGGTACCAGGGGATATACGAGAGGAGCTGATGCGGGAGTTCCATGCTTCAGCTTGGGCACTTCATCCCAGGGTTACCAAGATGTACCGTGACTTGAGACGTCAGTACTGGTGGCTGGGTATGAAGAGAGATGTAGCTGGTTTTGTTACAAGATGTTCCACCTGTCAGCAGGTGAAGGCGGAGCACCAGAGGCCAGTTGGGCTGTTACAGCAGTTACCCATTCCAGAGTGGAAATGGGATGATGTCGCGATGGATTTCATGACCGGATTGCCGAGGTCACCTCGTAGCAATGACTTTGTGTGGGTTGTTGTGGACAGACTCACGAAGGTAGCTCACTTCTTGCCAATCAAGGAGACCTTCGGTGTTGACGAGCTCGGAAGAATGTATATCTGAGAGATCATACATCTACATGGGGTCCCTTGTTCTATCGTTTCTGATAGGGACGTCAGCTTTACGTCTCATTTTTGGCAGAGTTTTCAGAGGGCACTGGGTACACAGGTGCTTCTGAGCACAGCTTACCACCCTCAGACCGATGGACAGTCAGAGCGTACGATACAGGTGCTAGAGGACATGCTGCATGCATGTGTCCTAGAATTTGGGGGATCTTGGGAGAAGCATATACCCTTAGTCGAGTTTTCCTATAACAATATCTTCCAGGCGACTATTGAGATAACACCATATGTGGCTTTATATGGTAGGCCATGCTGATCACCTTTGTGCTGGTTAGAGGCAGGTGAGGCGGCTTTACTGGGACCACAGCTCGTACAGGAGACTTCTGAGCAGGTCCAGTTGATTTGGAAGCGGATGGCTACCGTGCAGTCTCATCAGAAGTCATATACTTATTGCCGCAGACGGCCTTTGGAGTTCGTGGTCGGGGATCAGGTTTTCTTGTGTGTTTTTCCGAGGATGGGACACAAAAGGATCAGGAGACAGGGTAAGCTTTCACCGAAGTATGTGGGGCCATTTGAGATTCTGGAGAGAGTCGGACTGGTTGCCAATCAGTTGCAGTTACTGCAGCGGTACCAAGCCATGCACGACATCTTCCATGTGTCTCAGTTGCGTCGCTATCATTCAGACATGTCTCACATCTTTCAGCCTGAGGAGGTTGAGCTGGAAGCAGATGTGTCCTTTGAGGAGCATCTGATCTGTATCGTTGATAGAAGCACGAAGGTTCTCTTAGGTCGGTCAGTTCCTCTCGTACGGGTGCTATGGCAGCATGGCCGAGTGCAGGACGAAACCTGGGAGCAGGAAACCGATGTACGTGCTCAGTGGCTGGAGTTGTTCATGGCTATATCTTCTCCACCCTTGGAAGGGAAATTCGGCGACGAATTGCTATAAGGGGGGAATTTTCTAAGAACCCGGTTCTTATCTTTGAGGTACGGGCTTCTTGTTTTCTCTTTTCCTTAAGTGTTTTTGAGAAAATATGGAAAATGGGGGAAAATACTAAATTTTGGAACTGCATGCTGTGTACTTTTCCACACGCCATGTACTTTTGGACATGTGGGATGGGTACACGGGGCGTGTAACCATGTCGGCTACGAAGGGTGTAGGAACCGACTACATATTGTGTAGTGGTCCTTTACACGCCGTGTAGTCAGTCGGCAGACCAAAACAGTAAGGCGGTGGAGCAGCCGCCAGCTGGGCGACAGTACACGCCATGTACTTAGGAGTACATGTCGTGTACTCATGTCGACAGATGAACAGTGTGGCGGTGCCGCCAGGGGAATAGTTAAATGAAGGAAGTACACGTCGTGTACTTTGTTTTTTTCGCTTAAATCAGTAGTAGCCTCCCCTGTTCATAGGGAAGGTTTAGAATCGGATGAAGGAGCTCGGGAGGAAGGCCGGATCTTTGTGGATCAACCAATTGAGCGTCAGGAATCCGTTTCCGCCTTGGACGATCTTGTTGGAACCGTGCGGGTAAGCCCTCTCTTCTCCTAGCGTGTTGCTTACCAATTATTTCCCTAACAGGAGTTATTTGAGGTTGAATGAAAGTTTTCTTACCTCAGATCTGCGTCGTTCTTGGGCGTTTCTGGAATCGGCGTTCAGGTATAGCGCTCGTTGACGTATAAGGTAGGTGGCTTGGTGTTTGTTCTTCCAACTGTCGTGTGTTTTGTGTGTTTTCGTGCCACGAGCCCATGTTGGGGTGTTGTGTGGCTGAGGCCATTGCTATATTAAATACCTATAATTGAATAGGTAATTAAATGAGATATTAAAATGCTGGTTGAGATCGTTTCTTGGATCCGGAACCACCCCGAGTGTGTGTTCCACTGTTTAGTCGTTTGGCCAGGATACCTGAGGGTATGCCTTTAAAGTAGTAATTGTAGAATTTCCTTGAGAGGAATTGTTTTTTTACTGCATATTTACATGTCGGGCATGGCCCGGTTACATGTTTAGCCTGAGGGAATTTTTGTGATTAGCTTGTGGGCACTGCACTATTTAGCCTGAGGGTAGTATTTATTTCAGCCTGAGGGAAACTTCTTCTGTGCCTGTGGGTAGTTGATTCTGTGCCTGTGGGCGACAGTACCTATGCCCGAGGGAAAATTCTGTTATGCCTGAGGGTAGATTCTTGTGTTGGATACTCTTTACCTAAGGGTAGGGGTTTACGTGTTTGAGGACATTAGCCGGTTACTTAGAATATTCGTTGTGGTGATATTTTAATTAAATGGATTAAATGAATAATTAAATGGAAATATAACTGATAAGTTAGTTACTTTTTAATACTGCTTACTTTACTGCATTTTACTACTGCACACTATTGTTTCATGTTTACACACAGTTGAGCACGGGTCTTTGGTGGGTGCCTACTGAGATATATTTCTCACAACCTAGTTGGGTCATGCTTTTTGGCCCAACCAAATTACGTTTCGGCAGGTGTAGATAAGGGAAAGGGACCTTATACAGGTACATGATTGTTGTTGAGGAGTAGGAGAGCATGGGACTGAGCATTGTCTCACGATGCCATGAGCTGTTCTATTTTGCTTTTCTGTACTCGTACTTCAGTTGTATTATATTGCAGTGTAACATGTTCTGGCTATTTTCTTAGAAATTGTAGCATGTTGCATCGTTATTTATACACTGGTTGGTTATATCTACTGCAGTCGTTTATTTCAATTGTGTATGGTTATTTTCTTCCAATGTTGTATGTTTTATTTCGTATTCTGCTGCGCTACACTTTGACAAATGAGGGAATAGTTTCCCCACTATCAGAACTGGGCCCTCGCTGCTAGTCGGCAGCCTCTGGTGTTTGGGGAAATGCGTTTGAGGTCACGTGGTGAACCGGGCTCGCGGCACCCATTGCATGGCACCCGGGTCCGGGACGTTACAGTTACCCTCTTCCGAGGATAGACGATCTCTTTGACCAGCTGAGGAGAGTAGGTTGGTTCTCTAAGATCGATCTATGGTCTAGGTATCACTAGTTAAGGGTGAAGGATAATGATATCCTGAAGACTGCTTTCTGGTGAAAGTATGGGAACTTTGAGTTCGTAGTCATGTCATTCGATGTTACGAATGCACCTGTTTTGTTCATAGGGCTCATGAACTCTGTTTTCCGTGAGTTTCTGGACTAGTTCTTCATTGTGTTCATCGATGACATATTGATCTACTCAATATTATAGGAACATACTAAGCACCTCATGATGGTCTTGGAGATCCTTCGATATCACCATCTCTATTGGAAGTTGTCCAAGTGAAAGTTCATGACATGAGAAGTGCATTTTCTTGGACACATGGTGTCCCAACAAGGGGTAGCAGTTGATTCGTCAAAGGTTGAAGTAGTTGTTTCTTGGGAAGCACCCAAGAATTTGACGGAGGTTCGTAGTTTTCTGGGGCTGGCAGGCTATTATCGGAGGTTCGTACCCGACTTATCTCGAGTTGCATCTCCTTTAACATCTTTGACCAGAAAGGACCAGGCCTTCATGTGGAGTGAGAAGTGTCGTACAAATTTCAGCTATCTGAAGGAAAGGTTGGTCAGTGCTCCAGTGTTTAGGTTTCCAAAGGAAGGGGTGTTGTATGAGGTGTTTTGTGATGCTTCTGAACTTGGTCTGGGGTGTGTGCTGATGCAGCAGCAGGGAGTGATATTTTATGGGTCTAGGCAGTTATGTCATCATGAGCGTAACTATGCCACCCATGACCTATAGCTTGTAGCAGTATTCTTCGCGTTGAAGTTGTGGTGGCATTACCTCATCAGGGATCACTTTGTGGTCTTCACAGATCACAAGATTTTGAGGCATATCTTTACCCAGAGGGACCTAAACTTGCGACAATGAAGGTGGGTGGAGTTTATTCAGGACTACAACTTCAGGATCTCTTACACTGAAGGTAAGGTGAACATTGTGGCTGATGCCTTGAGCAGGAAGTCATGGAGGGAAACTGTTCAGGAATCTGTGGATGCTTGGAAGGCAATGGAGGAGTTGGCTTCCCTACACTTGGATGCAAGGGTGGATGGTGGTAGAGATTGTCTATTTTAGATGACAGTGTAGTCCTCTCTGTTGCGGAAGGTGGAGGAGTCTTAGTGGTGAGACTTAGAGAGTGAAGTGATGCGTGATCGGGTTAACCAAGGCAATTCTCCAGAAGGGTGGTCAGATGATGGTTAGAATCAGATTCTTTTCCGAGGAAAGTTGTTTGTCCCAGAGATGATGTGCGATAAAGTTATCTCTGATTTCCATAACTCACCCGTAGCGGTACACCCAGGAGTTTCCAAAATGTACCAAGGCCTGAGGGAACAGTTTTGGTGGCCCGGGTTGAAACGGGTAGTGGCAGAGTTTGTATCAAGGTGCCTGGTGTGTCAGAAGGTGAAGGATGAACACCACATCCCAGGAGGTTTGTTGCAGCATTTAGATGTCCCCGAGTGGAAGTGGGAGTACATCTCGATGGATTTCATCACAGGACTACCCAGGGTTCAGGGAGGCTGTGATGCTATCTGGGTAGTGGTGGACCGGCTGATGAAATCAACTCACTTCCTGGTAATCAAGAAGTTGAGTGCGGTGTATGCCTTATCACAGAGATACGTGGATGAGTTGGTGTGGTTGCATGGAGTTCCAAGGTCCATAGTCTCGGATAGGGATTCACGGTTTACCTCACGAGTCTGAAGGGGATTTCAGCATGTTTTTGGCACCCAACTATTCCTTATCACTACTTTCCACCCCCAGACAGATGTGCAGATAGAGCAGACCATCCAGACATTGGAGGATATGCTACGGGCTTGGGTTTTGGACTTTGGGGAATTGTGGGTGCGACACTTTCCCCTAGTAGAGTTTTCCTACAACAATATCTATCACTATACCATTGACATGGATCCATTTGAAGCCTTATACCATGTCGTTTGCCCGTGTGTTGGACCGAGGTTGGGGGTAGGTGTTCTTGGACCAGAGGTAGTGTAGAGCACAATGAAGAAGGTTCAGCATGTGTGTGTGAGGATGAAGGTATCCCAGGACCGACAGAAGTCGTATGTCGATCGTAGGAGGAGGCCCTTGGAGTTCGAGGTTAGAGACCATGTGTTCTTAAAGGTTTCCCCTCGATGTGGGCAGTAAAGGTTCGGCAAGGGGAGCAATCTCTCTCCTAGGTTCATCTATCCTTTTGAAGTGTTGGGGTGAGTCGGTGAGGTGGCATATCAGCTGGAATTTCCACCTCAGTTGGAAAGGATCCATGACGTTTTCCATGTCTCCTAGCTTCGTCGATATCTACACGATGATTCCCATGTCATTGACTGGGAAGAGTTGAATATAGGGGATGATGCTACATTCATGGAGCGACCAGTGAGGATCGGGGATCGAAAGGAGAAAGTGCTTCATGGACAAACCATCCCTTTGGTTCGTGTGTTGTGGAGGCATGGTGTGTCGTCGATCAGTGTGACCCCGATCGATGACACACCGATCGGGGTCACACTGATTGGTTCTTTTTTGTGGTGTAGTGTTTGACCTTGGTTGTTCGGACCCCTCTCTTTTCTTCAGGTATAGTTTCCATTCTCGAGGTCAAGAATAGTTTAAGAGGTATCTAATGTAATAGCTCAGACCCTCCTCGTCCATTACTTTGCCAATTTATGGTGCTTTGGATGCCTTGGATGTAAGTCTGGATCAGAAGGGCAACGTGTCGGTGGCAAGATGTCACTGTGGTTTCACCCATCGGTGACACCGATCAGTGTGACCCCGATCGGTGTGTCGTCGATCGGTGTGTCGCGGATCGGTGTGACCCTGATCGGTGTGTCGTCGATCGGTGCCACATGGGCATTTTGGGTTCCCCCCCCCCCCAATTTTCCCGTAACACCACTTTTGAGTCTTTTAACTTTTTAAAGTGGTTCAACGACGTTTTTAGCACAATGATCAACGTTTTAAATACCCTAGGAGTGGGGATACCCTCAACAGACCTGTTTTCCTCTCTTTAAATGAAATCATTTAACGCGCAGCTGTTATGGCCACCCCTCATATGTGAATTATTAAATTATAATTAATTCCATCGTGTGGAACCGTCCAACCGCGTGGTGAAACCACGATCCGCCTTTAAAGTCGTTCAAGTTTTTCATATCACGTAACTCCGGGATCTCGCCTTTTTATCGCACTAGAATTATTTCCTTCTTCTTCTTGGATGGTTTCTTTCTTTCTTTGATGTGTTTGGAGTCCCCTTTCCCGAGGCTAGTGGTGCACCTATGCCGAAACCTTTCCTCCTCATTCTTGGAGTCCTCGGAGTTCCTCCCCTGCAAGTCGCACATCCCCAGTTATTGGCGTGAGGAGAAAAAACATCGATCGTTGATCATACAAGTAGGGTTTTTCCTTCATCTCTCTTTACTGTGTATCATGCGGGGTGGGTATTATAATGTTGCTATGTGGATGGATGAAACCAAACTTTAACAAATATAATAAATGGTTTTTAAAGAATAAAGGGGTGTATTTGATGATGCTACAATACTCTTTTACCTTTTCTTATATGTTGTAAATTGTATGGTCTTATTTCCACTGAAAATCATGGTCGTTGGTGGTCCCTTCTTGCACACTAATGAACCTCTGTTTTCTAGACATTTATGTGATTGAATGGATGTAACATAGAAACTGGTTAATCATGTAAACTCGGTTGACTAAATGGATGCCCAATGAATAAGAATCCCTGTGTGGTCACCCCGGTTAACCAAACAGAAAGACGGAACTAAATGAATGTAATATTTAAATTTGAAAACTCCCTTGCTATGTTCTGGTGATGTTTACGGTTGATGCTTGTGAGGTGACGCAGATAGGGATGGGATTCCCTATTGTGCAGTTGTTGGTTTGTGGACCTAAGGCCGTGTGGGGCTGTATGTTGGGGATTGGTTTGGTTCCAGTACTTTGAGGGATCTCATAGATCCCTTTGGTGGTTGTGACTTTACAAGAGAACCAGGTGTGGATGCTTGCATTGCTGCTTGGTTGTTTTCCTTCCTTGGCTTGTGGCTATGCCTGTTAGTTTCCCGGTAGTGAAGAATTATTTAAATAGAATCACTTGAAGATGAAAAAAAGAATGGGTTCAATGGGGAATTGTTTTCCGGGAATGATTTTGTGACACGGTTTTGGTTGTGGTGTTTCTTATAAATGAGTAGTAACGAGGGTGTTTCTATATGGGATAGTTTTGGAACCCCTAGGCTGGGATGAGTGCTTGTTACTTATATGTATAATTTTATTTTTTTATGTTTCTTATTTGTGCCCCACCTAAGTTGATCACTTTGTGCTGAACACCCCCATTTCATGGGGGAGGGTGTTTTCCCCAACACTTATATGAGTGGCTAGTTATTATCTCCTCTTTATGCTCCCTTTCCCGAGTAGCCTAAGACTCTTCAGGCAGGGTGGTTGTGGTGGTTAGCCTAGGTGTGTGCGGGCAGTTTGTTTCCCAAGTGTCGTCGGGATGAGGCTCAGGTGTCTTAGGGAATAACGGTAGTTGTTTTGGCCCAGGTGTCTTCGGGCGTGACAATAGTTGTTCTGGACCAGGTGTCTACAGGCATGGTTACGTGTGGTTGTTGTGCCCCAGGTGTTTGCGGGTGGGATGTGTGGTTGTGGTAGCCCAGGTGTGTACGAGCGGGGTATGGAAGTGGGACTGCGGGGAGAAAGGCGGGGAAGGTTTGACGCGTAGTATGTCTTCAATAACTAGTGGGAAAGTGGTGCGGGGTACCCAAACATTGATGTGTTATTACTATTACTTACTTGACTTGCGTTATTTGGGGAGTGTGCCTTGGTGAGGTTTGGGTGGATAGTTCCCTTGCTAGGTGCTCTGGTTATCTTTTTTTCAAACAGGGCATTAGAATGCCTCCCCACTTGTGCACGAGATCTTTTGGTTTTCCCTACTTAGTATATCTGTATACTCACCCTACGTATATAAAACTGCTTTTAGGTTTCCAGGAGTACTTCAAGGACCATGCCGGACCCTATTAGCTCGGACGTCGGGACCGTTGACGTTGCTATTTTTCTTTTCTTTTGGTATTTTTCTCATTGGAGTTTTCTTGTACTTTGTAGCACATTGTTATTGGAACATGCATATGGAAATGGATTGTTTTGGATTTACTTTTACTTCCAGTTTTTGGTGTTGTTTGGGATTCACTATCTTATCTCCCAATCCTAGTAATAAAAAGGGAAATGAATTCCTTTTTGTGTGTGATTATATACCCTTGGTGCTAGTCGCCACTCCGGGACCTATTGAAGGTGGGTTTCGGGGGTCATTATCTCTTCTTCAACTTAGGAAGGAAGGGTCTGGAAATTCGCTGCCTCTTCTCTCATCTTGGTGAAGGCGAGTCGTGAAAATATTAATTGACTATAAATAGGATTAAACATCATCTGAATTACTCTCCAAACACCCTCAAAATTTCATCTAGATTTCATGGATGAACCTTATAAAATAATCACTTTTAACTTAAATATATTATGTACTTCCATGGAAGGAACCTCAAACAACATTCAAACTAATTATCCATGATATTTCGCCCAATCTTGAAACAATTAGAAACAAGAATAAATTTTCCTAGGAAATTCTTTTCTTCTTCACGAAACATATATAATTCAACAAAAACTCCATTATAATACTTCTTTACTATATCCCCAATATATTTACATCAGTGATACCCATATTTATTGAAAATAATTTATAAAAAAATACAGCTCACGTAATGTGGGTTCAACTCTCATTCTTTGTGTCTATATATTAGTTGTTTAATATCTGATTATGTTGAGTGGTTTAACCTCCATTATCATATTTCTTCACTAAGTTATAGGATTAATTTTATCACCAATTATCTCCTCTTATGATTCATCCTCAAACCCTTCATAATTTGGGAATCATTTTATAACCAAAGGATTTCCATCAACTACCACATCATCATCACACAATTAAATAAAGCTTTCAAAATATATTATTCATTCTATATTTATAATCTATGAATTTTATGACATTAAAATCTACATTTTTATTCAATATTTTCTAGAAGTATTTGTTTACCTTAATCTTTTTTAGTATCCCAATAACTCTCCTTCTTCTTCCACATCAAGATACTTAACCTCATTGGATTTTTATTTCAAATATAGAATCTAGTTTTGATTCCCTAAATATTTTTTAGTGAGTTTTTCCATCATTTCCACATTTCATATGGTATCCTATCATATTTTTGGGCTTATCAGCACATAGTTTTATCTACACACTATATCTTGTACTATTTCCTTCCAATAGTTTCAAGAGATTCCACTTTTGATGATAAAATTTTTGGCCATAATTCCAACCTAATTTATTCATTCAACAACTCCATTCGATTTTTGTGTTCTAAGATAATATACCTCAGTTTTAATTTTTTTTATCAATATAGTTTTCGTATTCAATGGACATGTATTTTTTTCCATTATCGGATCAAAATAACACGATTGTATATCCAGACTCATTTTGTACATGTATTTATTACCTCTTCAGGCACTCCATGACTTATATATTTCTCTACATAAATATTAAAAATTATATTTTAGAATAATTATAAATAATTTGGATGAAATACCCCCCTCCACATATTCCTGATTGATTCTTTAGGCTACACACGTCTATGTGAACCCAATCAATTAGATTAGATGCCCATTTCTTCTTTTGTCAATATAGATTTCAAACCATCATTCCCTATGAAAAATAATCACATGACTTATCTTGAAATCACATTAGATTTGGAATATATCCTATAGGTTATAGTTTTTATAATTTTCCCAATATCTATTGGTGAATATCGACAAAACTCAAATTCCACAATTTGTTCTCCTCTGAAACTATATGGAATCATTTTTTCATTATTATCCACCTATCACTTATTACCTCATTTCCTAAATCCTTTCATGAATGTCTTACTATACTTTCCTTTGATAAAGAATCCCATTTTATTAAATTTGACCTCAAATCTAGAGTAACATAGTTGAATAACACCTAAATGGTTGTCCCATTATCCATCATTATAGAGCACTTCAGTTTTCTTCTACTCTTCACCTTCTAATCATGTATTTCTTATCCCATTTATTTTCAAAGAACCTATATTTCTATGAAATACTATTCTGTCAACTCTTCCATTGAAATACTTAAGTAGCTTCATATCTCCAATCATGTGGGATGATCGTCCATTATTAAAGATTCATGTGCTATTGTTATTTATTTATTTGAATGTTATTTCTTCCAATTTAGTATTATATTTATTCTTCATTTACTTCAATGTGATGATATATTGAGTTGATACAAATTATGAGTTCTCTGCATTATATTCATCACAAGTAGAGTAATTAAAGTCTTTTTATTATTCAAATGGGGATTATCTATTTTTTTATACAATAGTGGCTGTTTTTTTATTTAATTCCCTTTGAATTCCCTAGTGGAAACCTCCATTTCAATATGTCATGTGATCTATTGATTTCTATGTGAAATTAGAACAATAAAAAGACATCCATTAAAAAAATTAATATTCTTTGATGGTGTAATTGGTTACATTCTTCTTTGATAACATCCAACTGATTCTATATTAAAATTTCACCTTTCCTATCCATAATATGATATGTTGTGCCAATGAAATACACAAAATTAGCATTTTATAAGAGGTACTATATTTCCTTCTTCATTCATACACATTCCCCTATCCTTCTAAAAGGTATTTAGTTTTGAATTAATCTTCAAATATGGAGTAGTGTTTCCAACTCTATGATTTTATTTGATTGGATCTCTCTCTTTCTTGTAAAATAGTGTCTTTTTTATTCACACCAACATCATCCACCTTATGATTTCCCTTTTTTTATCTATCACTATTTTAATTATTTGAAGTATTATCCTTACAACCAAAAACACTTTTACTGATGAACCTGGGTATTTTTTTTATTCAAAATTTTCTTAGAAAATTTTGAGCCTCACATGGCCCTTTCTAGAAATTATCTAAATAATATCCTCAAAAAGTAAAGATTCTTCTTTGAATCACTTGATTTCACTTTCGTGTAAAATTTATCTCTTAATGATACAACTACTTCTTCAAGGGCATAAACATTTTTAGTTAACTCCTTCACACAATAATGGAAGTTATCAATTAACATAGCATTTTCTTTAATCATTAACTTTAAATTCCCATGTTCTTTCAAATTCACTAATCTTAATGATTGATCGTCTAGTTATTTATCCAATTGGTCAATGTTAGCTTCAATATGATCCATATATTCAAAATATTCTTTTAGTAATCTATTTATCTTTTGATATTTATTTCTTTCAAAATTGTTCTATTTGAGTGTCCCCTTAAGTTATTACTTGAGATCAACCACACCTTATTATTGATTATATTCCACCTGTTCATATGCTTCCTTTTCAACCATATATATAAAATATCTTTAGTACCAAATTTGATTTTTTTTCAAATTACCCCAAATAAACTTTATTGATATCTTCTAATTTACTCACCAAGCACTTCCCCTAAAAAAATTTATGATGAATTCCACTATTTGGAGTCTCTTTTAAGAGTGAACTTCCATCATGGCTTCTACAAGAATTCTTCATCATCTCCATCATCATCAAATTTACATGGATAGCTTTCTGCAACTTGTCCATCTTTAACTCATCGGAAACAAGACAAGGGTGCCTATCCTATGAATTTACCCATTATTCTCATTAATATTTTTTCTATAATGAATAAAAATTCATCATCAACATCCAAATTTTAATTACCGCCTTTAGTGATGTCTTTTTTCTCTATAGTTTTAAATGTCATAACCTTGTTTGGGTGACTTGAAGATCATTTTATCTTGATGTTTACTACTAAAAAATATAACTACACTATAGATATCCCAGTTAATGTATTTCCATATTCCCCTCTTCAAGTGATAAAACCTTTTATTTTTAAAGGTTTGTTAGTCTCTTCATGATCTTCTTTATAGTATAAATATCATGGATATCTTAACAAGTCCTTTGATTTATCAAATAACCTCAATGATTATGTTGAAGAATCATTTAGCATTTTCACATGGTAATATCATCAAGTTACCAAACATACTATGAAGTTCTTGAAGCTTAACCACTTTTAGCTTGTTGGAACCCTCATTGAAGTTATTGTTTTTGAAAAATCACATTTTCATTTGTGAAACTCATCAATTTTATATAGATATTTTTTGATTGATCTCTTGATAAAACATTTTAAACATTTGGATCCACATCAGGAAACTTCATGTATGCTTAAGTCATGGACAATTCTTATACATCACAAGCATGCATCCCAAATATATATTTGAATAAAGTATCTATCCAAGGAGATCAAATATGAGATCTCATTCTCCTCATAAAAATATTATATTTTCTTATATCAAATAGAGGAACTCTATTTACATTCTTCATGTTCATCGTACTATAGAATACCAAATGACTTGTTTAGTAGTTGTAACATCGGCTCTGATAAAACTAGTTCCAATATTAGACACCTTGGGAGGGGAACATTGACTCATGGTGTGAACTTTTTCTTATGTAGGATATTGTTCCCATGTTGGTAGGAACATGCAGAACCTTTTACAATTTCATATCCACAATAAATCAAATTCATAAATAAAAATGAATCATAATGATTTTAAATGTTTAACCACTGTGGGTTAGTTCAATGAGTATACATATAGAGTTTTCATAGTGTACTAAAACATATTAATCTTCCCTAGTTTACAGGATGTAAATTGTTGTCCATGGTCACTGTGTTCTAGGATTTCTACCTCAATAATTTGATGCATGGATAAATGAATTACCTCCCTTGGATCACATTCTTGGACTCCTCCTCTCCTCAATGCTTCATATGGATATCTTCTCAATTTATCAATGTGTTGTTTTTATTAATATCACTACAAATGTATTGGGAGTTTATCATCTTCAAGAATAGGGTGAGATACTTCAATACAATCCTCTATATCAACAATATCCCGTAGTAATAATTCTCCAAAATACTACATTTCACCTAGGTACCTCCATTCATGGTTTACTAAGAAATGTTAACTCAAGTACCATTTCCAAAGTACCTTGGCATAATAATAAGTCATCTTAATCCATTCACAACAACCTCCTTCACCAATGTGAACATTGACAAGAATTCTTCATGTAACTCACTTAACTAAGGTGAGTTCTCCCTACATCATTCATTATTCTCTATTCATTGAACTATGTTCGTTCAACTGCCTTCTCCAAATTCCTTTCTCATAGAAGAGTTCCCATTTTTTTCTAAACTTGAATTATATTCATGCAGCTATATTGTCCAAAATATATTCATTCAAGTCTAATTTGTGCGTGTATGAACCTCAAATGAAGAGAGAGCCCCAAAATCCATCTCTAAATCTTCGTTAGTCTATAATGAAGGTGGTAAAAAGATATTTATAGGAAAATCCAATCCTTCATGGAATGTATCACACTTTGGCTCCCTTGGGGCATCCTTTGTGCATCTCGATTTTTGTGGAACCTGACTAGCATGAATCTCCCATATTGTGTTCCACCAAAAATCATGCAATGTGACTAGAAAAGAAATCTAGAAATTCATGAAACTCACTAGTGAACAACCACCTGGTCAATATTCCACACAACTGGCGTGAAACTCATTAGCTATCATGAAACATTTCCATAAGCACAAAACTATACTTTTTAATGAAAGAAACACTCCAATTCCCTAACAATATTTTGGCTTCCTGTTGATATGAACCATCTGCATTTGTCATCAAATGCCATGACAACCCTATAAAATGATCGAGAACAAATAAAACACATCCTCAATCTCCCAATAAGACCACTCTAGATCAATAATGTTAATATAATAAAAGATGTTGTAAAATGAAAAAGTTGGTATGGAGTTTGATAATAATCTGAAGGAAGTGTTGGTTGATGCCAAGCCATAAGCACCCACTGTAATAAGAGTGGATAATTTCATTGTGTATCAGAATTAGAAAACTCAAAACAAACAAATATTTACTCTATAAACACAAAAACACAAAATAATAAACTTCAACTGATGTGTTGTTTTTTTTATAATGAAGAGACACACTAAATTATGATAATTTATAGCAAAGAGGTTTTGTAATGCAGAAGAATAATGAAGGCATCCAACCAACACTCAATATTTTAGTAATTATTTTCGATGGGCATTATTTCTAGTGTGGCATATATGTTCATATATCAAGGTATTTCTCATTAGAAATATTGAGGAATGTTCTTCTTATGACCCAAAATGTTCAAACATAATAGATCAAGGATTCATCAATTACGCTAAAAATAGAAAAACAATTTTCATTTTTGCAACATAAAGTTGGTCCATCAAATTTAGAGGGTGATTGAACATCCCAATCATCATTGGGTTGGTAGTCAAAGACTAAAAAAAATGAAAATAACAAAGGTAGTGGTCATATAAATTAACATGAAAGAGTCATTTCTTATTAATATATGCATTCTTGATTGTCGATGTACATCCCATATGACAGAAAATAGGGATCTAGTAACAGACATCATGTGTGATAATGAAGGTTACATTAGATTTGGAGATGAGGAATGTTTGAAGATTATTAGATCTGGAAAATCTAAAGTTGGTCCAATGATATGAGACACATAGATTTCTAGGTTGAAGAAGAACTTCTTAAGTACTAGATAAATACAATTCATTCGTCTGACTTAGGATATGCAGTGACTTTCAAAAAATGAATCGCATCTTCAACATGGAGGATAATACTATTTTGATGAAAGGGAAACATACAAAGGGGAATATCTAAATCTTCAATGGGGATGGAAATATCTTCTTTTTATCCATTGAAGGAGAAAAGATATTTTGGAATAAAAGTATTGGTCACTTGAGAAAACAGTCCATGAATGATTTGGTGAACAATGATTTGGTTAACAATGATGTGGCTTGTGATATCCCTAGCATATCATTTGATCATACACACATTTGAAATATTTTTTAAAAGGGGATGATTATTTTGAAGGAATATAGATAAAAATAAAAGAATTAAAACATTTTTCTTGAATTTGTGAATTTTTTTGTATGATGAATGATATCACCAGGATCCATTGATGGGAAAAGACACTATGTTCTATTGATTGATGATTATAGTAGGATGTCATGGTTGATAATCATTGCCAATAAATTTGTGGTATTTAGTGCATTACATGGTATTAGAGGAAGGATGGAAATTTATTAAATTAAAGATTCTAAAATAACAAATTGATAATGGCACTGAATTCACCAACAACAAAAAGAAGGATTATCTCGAAAAACATGGGATAAGGCACCATGTATCAGTAGTGATAACTCCTTAGAAAATGTTATTGTTTATAAGAGAAACTCGATCATAAAAACATATACAGATTGTTTTTTATGGAGAAAACACTATAAATCCCCATGCTTGTCCAGGCACAATAATGAGCAGCACGTGCAACACCAATGCCATCTGTGCAGCACAACAGGAACTCCATGCCTTTGGTTCATATGCAAAAATACCCAGCATAGCAGGACACGCCATCAGATCAGCTCAGCAGTGCAGAAAATCAAGATGCGACACAACAGGACCAGGCACAAGTCAGCAGTGCAAAAAAAACACAGCAGTACAGGTGCGGCACAACAGAACCCAGGGCTTCGGATCAACAAGATCACTCCTTTCTTGTCCAGATGCAACAATGAACAACAGACTCGAAATGCAGGCCACTCCATTAACCCCTTAAAGCATCTCCTGATATCATGACATATAGAATAAAGAATATAATATGAACACCCATTGATCAACATTGCCATAAACCTAGAAGAAAAAAATTCAGTGGAAGGGTCATCCAGAGTAATGAGCTTCCAAGTGAATTTTGCAAGCAAAGCATCGTTAAAAATCCTGAGATATTTAATCCCACGATCTCCCAGATCCAACGGCTTAATAAATGTTTTCCAAGAAATCATGATAATTTTCTTCTCATAAACCGATCCAGTCCAATTAAAATTCCTGATCGTACTTTGGAGTTTATTAATAAGGCCGATCGGACATCTATAAAGAAAAAAAGAGTATACAAACATAGATGTTATCACCGAATTAAATAAGAAAACTCTTCCGGCTTAGGACATGGATTTCCCTTCCATTTTTTCATCTGATTTATGATTTTTGAGTGTCTTCAAGATAACACTTCTTGATCATACCACAAAAGAGAGGGACTCCAATATAAATAAAATAGATAACACCCCCTCTTAACTTCAAATCATGTTTTTTCCTTTGCCACATAAATACCATTCCCAAAGACAATGGAGGATTTCTTCCAACTTATAGCTTGACTAGACACCTCTTCATAATGATAAAAGATAACCTTGACTGCAGAAAGAGTTTTCTTGGAAGCCTTCCCAATAAGAAGGATATCAACAGCATAAAAGCCTTCCCAATAAGAAGGATATCAACAGCATAAAAAAGATGTGATGCTGTGAACATACCTCTCCCAACACTTATTTTCTTGAAAATTCCAATTTTGACCATATCATGTATACATCCGTTCAAGTAATCCTCAACAAGGGAAAAGAGAAGACCAGACAATGGATCACCCTGCCTCACCCCCTAGAACATTGAAAGAAACATCTCGAGGATCCATTTACTAGGATGGAGAGCCTTGCAGAGCCCAAGATAACCCTGATCAGATGGATAAAACCAATGGAGAAACCATACTTCTCAAGAATAGCAAAGATGAAACTCCATTTGAGAGTATCAAAGGCTTTGGAAATGTCAATCTTCAAAGAAAAATTCTCATACCCTGTCTTCCTCTTCATGGGATTTACACTTTCAGATGCAGTAAAGCCAAACTGATTTGTAGTGATAATATCGTTAACCATCATACCCAATCAAACAAAAATTATCTTGCTGAGAACTTTAGGAAAAGTATTCCCAATTGCCATTGGTCTGAAATCTCTGATATCAACATCTTCCTTTTTGGGAATAAGAGCAATAAAATTCAAATTTAAACCAAAAGGCATATGAGAATGCGTAAAGAATTACTTGACCGCATTCACCACATCTTGATAAATTATGTCCTAGTAGAACATAAAAAACTTATTGGTGAAACCATCCAGCCTAGCCACACTAATAATGCTGAGAGAAAAGACAGAAAATCTAATTTCCTCCTCAGATGGGATTGAGGTGAGGCCATAATTTTCATGCTCTCCAATATAAACAAGAATATTATCAATCATCTTTTGAGTAAAATCAAAACCATCATCAGTGTAAAGACATTGAAAATAACCAATCACTGCATTAGAGATATCATTCTCTGATGAGAACATACACTCATTAACACTGAGTGCATTCATCCCACCAATTATTCTTTTCTCCCTATGCATTATATGAAAGAACATTGTATTCTTATCACCACTATGAAGCCATATAACATTTAACTTGTTTCTGCTCAAACTCTCTTTAATAGCCAAAGGATCATCCATCTTGGAAAGAGCATCCAGTTCCTCCCTTTAAGGGTTATCCTGATTTTGATTATCAATTTGACAAATAGAGAGAAGATTTTCAGCATCTTTGATATCATCATCAAGCATGGAAAAGTATTTTTTTACTCCATTCTTTTAAAAGACCATTAATGGATTTCTGATTTCATGTCAAAATATGAATAGGGCTTCCATAATATCCCACTTTTCATGCATCCTGGATAATCTACCTACAACCAGAAATAACCAGAAATAACCAGCCACCCATTGTTAAATCTGAAGGGGAGTGGGGTTTCCCATGCAATTTTCAATGTGACATCAATAAGAAATGGATTGTGACCCATGTGAATCCTAGGTAAAACAAAACAAGAAACCCTAGTAGATCCACCACCATCATTAAACTACACAAAACATCTATCAAAATTACTAGCTTGTCTGCCATTAATAGTATACTTGTTCCAAGTTATTTTTGGAGACCTGGCTGGTCAGTTGTTACGGGGCGCGGCCCACTCAACCCGAAGAATCAGATTGTCGTAGCCATAGCCATTGAGCTTGTTGATGGCCCGCTCTGCATCCTCCCGGTTCACAAAGTTCACAAACCCGAACCCCCGGCTCACCCCTGTGTTCTGGTCGATGGCCACGTACACGCGAGCCACCTGCCCAAATGTTCGGAACAGTTCATTCAGGTCGGCCTCCCGGGTGTCCTCCGACAGGTTTGTCACCCGCACCGAGTTCTCATCGTTCCGGCGCCTCATCTCAAACCCTGCGGGCCGCTCCGCACCAGCCCTCATACTCGGCGGCACATAGGTTGCCTTCCCCCCACCCGGAGCACTCGCACTGTGCTCTGGCCCGGTGGGCTTCTCCACAAATGACTCCACAGGTTGAGTCAGGTCCTTGTACGGGCATCGGGACGTCCAGTGGTCGCCTTTCTTCCCACAGGTCCGGCACACCATCAGAACCGCACCTCCTTTCCCGAGCTGGGCCAGTGACTCCCCGCCCGCCGCCTTACCCTCCTCGGGCTTGCTCCCGGGAGCCCTATGTCGTTCTAGTAGGATCTCCTCGGTGGAAACCATGGTGAGTCTGGCACCAATATCCTCATGAACTGCATCTCCAAATTTTGCCCAGGACCTCCGTTCCACGGCCTGCTTGCTGAGCCGGGCCTTCGCAAGCTTTCGGACGCGGGTGGTAGTGGTGATCTTTACTTTATTCCCGTCCTCGTTGTACTTGTACTCCATAACCCTTTTGATCCCTTTCTCATCCGGACCAAAAACCTGTTTCGGCGGCAGGAGGAAATCCAGATCCTCATTGTCGTCCTCTTCGATCTCCCCCCACCGGATCTTGCTGGGCTTTGCGACATTATAAGAGCTCGGATTGAGGTGAACGCCTCCATCGATTGCCGGCGCCATCGATGAGCCGAGCCGAAGGTTCGCCAAGATATTAGGGTTCCGAAAAAGATCGGAGTCCTAAGAATACTCGTGAATTACTCCTCCTGAATTGTGGATGTTAAAGGCTAAATATTTTTGCGATTGTGAGGTACTTATTTAAAATATAAACAACATTAATTAAATGATTGATCTAATATCTAAAAAAGGATTCTTTTTTTCTACTTTACTAAGTGTAGATTATCAAGTAAATAAATATCACATTACCATGGAAGAAAGGGTACATGTTAAATATGAACAAATTAATCGTTTTATGAAATTCAATTTCAAAATGTCTCAATGATGGAAATGATTTGAATGTTGCTTACAAAAATCCTATTATTTTATAATATCTTATGATTGAATCTCAGATATGATATCTCAGGAACTTGGAAAGTTAAAATCTGTTAGAATGAGAAAAGTCATTATCCTTTTCTAGAAACAATAAACGGTTAGAAAATCGTATTATTAATAATTTTATTGGAGGTGTTTCTCATAAAAACAAAAAATGAAGTTCTTTAAGGAATGAGTGAGAACGACATTCTTTATTTGGGGTTTCCGCGACTTGAGGGCTCCGTTCTTCTTGAATCTCTGCCACTCTCATCTTGCGGATCCGACTTGAAGTCAGATCCCGTTCTTCTTTCAGCTTGCGATTCGGTTTCAGACCCTTTTGGCGGATTCGGGTTGTTCGAGATCTACGGCTCCTGATCTTTCCACGGCTTACGGGCTGGAACGATCTTCGACCGATCGTTTTCTTCAGATTGACGAGATAGTTGAGGTGTTGAGCGCGCGGGTGTTATTTGTGCATGGGTGGGATCGCGCAGGGCAGTGAGTGTTTGGTGGTGCTCGCGCAGGTGGCTTGAGCGCGCGGGTGTTATCGCGCAGGGTGTGTTGTTTGTTGGTATTGGGCGCGCAGGTGTTTTCGTGCAGTGCGTTATTTACAGCTGCTGAGTGCGCGGGTGTTACTTGCAGATGTCGAGCACGCGAGTGTTTTTTTTGCGCAAGGTTGGGATCGCGCAGGGCAGTGAGTTTTGTGGTGCTCGCGCAGGTGGCTCGAGCGCGCGGGTGTCACTCGCATTGGGTGGGGCTCGCGCAGGGACTTGAGTGTATCGGTGGTGCTCGCGTGAAGTATTGAGCGCGAAGGAGTTACTCGCAAAGGGTCGTGATTGCAACATAAAGAGGTGTAACTTCAGTTTTTAGCTCGTACAGTTTGTGTGCAACGTTTCTGACCGCAAAGGCGATACTCACTTTGGGGTTGGCTATCGCGCGAAAGAGCTCCTGCGCGATGACTGTCACCGGGCCGCTGAATCTTGATTTGTGCTGAGACTTTGGCTCGTACAATTGAGTCCTTTGTGGTTTGTGTTGCAAAGTTTTGATCGCAGTGAGGAGTTTTGTTCGTGAGAGTTCTGGGACCGTGAAGGGTGTGCTTGAGAGGCAACATTGAGGATGTGCTCTTTGCTTGTCATGGAATCTGAATTGATAAATCAGTGGAAGAACCTTTCGTTGACTGATAAAGAGAAAGCGTCAATCGCCACACGAAAAAATGAAGACGCCTTTCTGTCACATTGCATGTCGCTCCTGGTAGTAGGAAAATTCTTAGCCATACGTTCATTCAACCTGGGGGCTTTAAAAAATACTCCGCAAAATTTATGGAGATTGGAGGATGGTGTTGCCATACGTGAAGTGGGAGATGGGTTCATTGTATTCGAATTTTTCAACAATAAAGATAAAGAAAAGGTGTTGAAAGGCAGACCATGGTCTTTCGACAATCAACTCATCCTCATGGATGACTTTTCAGGCGGGGACGACATTCAGAAAATTAAACTGACTCACTCACCCTTCTGGATACGAATCAAAGGAATTTCGTTTCATGGTAGAACGGAACGTGTTATGCGGGAAATTGGAGAACGCGTTGGTAAATTTCTGGACTGAGACCAATCTGACCCCATCCACTGGGGACCCGTGGTGAGGATTAGAGCCTTAGTCGATGTGACACAACCACTTATGAGGGGTCTGTTCTTATCACTTGAAGATTCAAATGCTTGGATTTCTTTGGAATGTGAAAAACTCCCAATTTTTTGTTTTTTCTGTGGGTGTATTGGACACCTCGAGAAAGTTTGTGATTTGAGGAAGGAGAATGGCAAAGGCACCATCATCTTGCAATACGGCCCTTCGCTCCACGCAAAAACAGCAGGATTTGTGACTATTTTTGAGACGGAAAAACAAAAGGATCGTGACCGACTAGCGAAGGCCTATTCCAAGCAAACCGAACCAGAACTCAATACTATCATCATGCTAGGACCACCGGACTTTTCGGGGGACAATCATGACGACCAACGGGCGGAAGGAGGGTCTTCGTACAACTCAATGAACGAGGCCAGAACTAGGGACAAGCATGCGAGTCAGAGTTCGGACCCGACCTTTTTCCCAAGTCCAACCCCTGTACCTTTGAAAGACAGTGTCTCACCACCATTTGGACCGAGGTCAAAATGTAAGGAACAACCCGACCCAGCTTCTGAACCCAGGCAACTTTGCATCGAATCAACAGAGTCTGCTCCCGGGCCAATGTCTGCTGCTTCAGGGATCAACCTCATGGATGAAGCCAATGTGATTGGGATTAAACCATCAGGTACCTTTACTCAACGGACATGGAAAAGGGCAAATCGTGGTGATAGGAGTGGTGATCCTATTAATGCAAAACCTAGGGAACATAAAAGACATATGGAGGATTGTAAAGTGACTAAACGCCTACCAAAGAGGTGGAAAGCGGCAGGTGATGGACAGTTCTATGAAGTTTCAGAGGCAGAGGCGGGTATGTCCCAGCCCCGCCTAGAGCAATGAAAACCCTATGTTGGAACTGTCGGGGGCTTGGAAACCCACGAACGGTTCGGATGCTCCAGCGCCATTGCGTACAAAGTCACCCTGATATGGTTTTTTTGTCCGAAACCATGTTGGATTACAAGGACAACAATTGCATCGCTCTCAAATGTGGGTTTCAGGGTTGCCTCCCGGTACCCCGCCAAGGCCACTCAGGGGGACTGAGCCTTCTCTGGAAGGACAATGTCAATGTCAGAATCCTCTCGTACTCAGCGCATCATGTGGCTGCATCCATCCATGATAACCTCCTTCCGCCTTGGACTTTTGTGGGTTTCTACGGCTGGCCCTCACAGAACGATAAATGGAAATCCTGGGAACTTCTCTGCTCTTTACAATAAGGTATTACTGGCCCTATCCTTTTTGGCGGTGATTTCAACGAGATTCTGTTCCAGCATGAAAAACGAGGTGGAGCACATTGGCCCTTTGCCTCGATGTCAGGCTTTTGTGATGCGATTTCTAGGGCGGACTTGGTTGATCTGGGCCATGCAAGTAGCCCCTTCACCTGGTTTCAGGGTAACACAGAAAGCACACGCATTGCTGAGCGTCTGGAAATATTTCTAGGATCGACAGAATGGACTAATATCTTCAAGATGTTTCATATCACCCACTTGGCCCCAAACTATTTGGACCATTGCCCTATCGTTATCGATTTCTCTCATAGTGGCCGCAATTCAAGATGTGGGAAACCCTTCCAGTTTGAAAGCTACTGGGCCAAAGACCGTGAGTGTGAAGAAGTTATCCGATCGTGTTTGCAAGGTGGATGTGAAGACATCAATTTTAACCTCAAGCAGGTGGATGCTAATCTGAAATCATGGAGCAATAAAAAATTTCTCCAACCCGACAAGTTGTGTAACTCCCTTGAACGACAACTCACTGACCTTCTTGCCCAACCCCCAACGGATAATATTCTCTCCAAAATTGCTAGTCTGCAAAGTGAACTGGATGCGGCTCTTCACATTAAAGAAAGCTTCTGGGCTATGCACACACGAGAAATCCACATCAAAGAAGGGGATGCAAACACCTGTTACTTTCACCAGAAGGCTCCTTCCAAGCACCGCAAAAACAACATTTCGGTCCTCACCCACCTTGATGGGGGAACGGTGTCCAACATTGAAGGTATCCACAATATTATTTCATGTTATTTCCAAAAACTCTACATTGCAGGAGATTCCATCTTATCGTTGGAGGTTGAGTCCTGCATCAAACATGTGATTACCGATGAGATGAACTGCCAGCTCACAAAAGATTTCATGGACGATGAGATCCTTCAGGCTCTTAAACAAATCCACTCCACAAAATCCCCTAGTCCTGATGGCTTCCATGCTCTCTTTTTTAAGCAATACTGGCACATTATCGGCCCTAACATATGCGTACTTCTAAAAGGCATTCAGGCTGGGAAAATTAACCTCTTCTCTATTAATGAGACAATTATTACCCTCATCCCAAAGATCAAGAAACCCCTTGCGGCCTCGGATTTCAGGCCTATCAATCTCTATAACGTCTCCTGCAAGATTTTCTCAAAGGTCCTGGTTAATCGTCTGCGCACGTGGTTACCTGCTATTATCTCTGAAAATCAAAGCGCTTTTGTAGCAAAGAGGCTTATCACAGATAATGCCATCGTGGCCCATGAAGTGTTTCATTCTATGAAAACGTGATCCATTACAAAAAGAGGTATCATGGCCTGGAAAATGGATATGACTAAGGCCTATGATCGAGTGGAATGGTACTTCCTTCAGGACGCCATGACAAAAAGGGATTTCTGCCCCAAATGGACAGATATGATCATGAAATGTGTCTCATCCGTCTCTTTTCGGATTAACATTAACGGTGGACTCACCCAAGGATTCTCACCTACCCGTGGCCTCCGCCAGGGAGATCCCCTTTCCCCCTTTCTCTTCATCCTGGTGGCTGACGTCTTCTCTAACCTCATTTCCTCGGCCGCTGTCTCAAAAGGGATACATGGGGCAAAGGTTTGTCGGGCCATCCCACCTGTCTCGCACCTTTTCTTTGCCGAAGACTGCCTTCTTTTCTCCAGAGCTACTCATAATTAATGACTTACTATTTTCCAGGTGATCCGGCTTTATGAGAGGGCATCTGGACAAGCGATCAATCCAGCCAAGTCGGAAATCTCTTTCAGTTCTGGCGTCCCAGCGACCAAGAGAGCGGAGCTTTGTCTTTCTGCGGGCATTCAAATGGTTGACAAACACAATAAATACCTTGGGCTTCCCACTATTGTTGGATGCTCAAAAAAAGAAATCTTCTCATCTACGGTGGATAGAATCGAGAAAAAAATCCAAGGCTGGAATCCGAAAAGAATCTCTAAAGTGGGTAAGGAAACACTCATCAAATTCGTACTGCAGTCTATCCCTAGCTATATTATATCCATGTTCAAGATTCTTGGCACGCTTGTTGACCATATCCACTCCCACATCACTAAATTTTGGTGGGGTCATAATAATGGCAGGAAAAAAATTCACTGGATTGCTTGGAAGTCACTTTATACCCCTAAAATAGGCGGCGGAATGGGATTTCAAGACCTCCGACTCTTTAATGATGCTCTTCTGGCTAAACAAGTCCAGCACCTCATGATTCATCCATCTTCTCTTTGTGCGTGGATTCTTCATGAAAAATACTTTCCCCACTTGGATTTCTAGAACTCATCTCTTGGCCCCCGACCCAGCTTTCTATGGAGAAGCCTATGGGGATCACGAAATTTACTTTTTAAAGGGATGGGCTGGAGGGTCATAGATGGTACGGAAATTAATATTTGGATCGATCTCTGGCTGATTGATAAAGATGGATTGCAAGCTACCTCCCCCGCCGTACCTGGCTATGAGAACTCCATAGTTTGCTGCTTGTTCGATGATCATGGTTCTGGGTGGTGTATGGATAAAATCAACCCATGGTTCAACGAAATGGATAGAAGGATCATTCTTAGAATCCCCTGTGTGAGAGAGGTGGGGCCAGACTGTCCATTTTGGAGCAATGATGTCTCCGGATCTTATACATTGAAATCATGGTACATGCTTGCTCTCGATACCCAAAGCGAGGAAAGGGGAGGGCTCTGGAAAACCCTATGGCATCTTAAGGTACCCCTAAAAATCCGTTTTTTCTGGTGGCAAGTTTTTATAGGTATTCTTCTTACCATGGACTTCCTCGCCCTCCAACATGTCACGAATGACAAACAATGTCCCATATGCTCAGGTACACTCAAATCTCCTCTGCATGCGATCACCCAGTGCCCGGGGGTGGAAGAGATCTGGACTTTTTGGGGCTCTGATTTGGAGCTTATGCTGGATATGGCGCCAGACCTTCCAACACTACTGATGTTGTGATCGTCTTCTTTCATTGTGGAAAAGGTTGCTTCATTATGCATCGTGGCACAGATCATTTGAGTGAGACGCAATGACTTCATCTTTAATCACATTGCAAAGCCCCCAAGGTTTTGGATTGATCGGGCGTCATCCTGAATTGAGGGGTGGAAGCGGGACTCTGACCATCATGGGCTCTCTAGCACTCACACAGTTGCTTCAAGATGGCACCCCCCAGAAGGGATCCTCAAGATTAACGTTGACACATCTCTCTCCAAGGATGGAACTGTCAGAATTGGACTTATAGAATGATATTGTCATGATCAGATCATTGCGGACAAACATGAATCATACCACGCTCTCTGGGAGCCCGTTGTAGCTGAAGCCTTTGTCGTCCTTATCGGGCTGACGTTTTCAAAAGATCGAAGATGGGAAGCTATTCACATTGAATCTGATTGCCTCACTGTCATCAATGCTATTGGGCTCAATGACGATGACTTCTTTTCTTTTAGCCCCATTATCAAGAACATCCAGTCTTTCACTCAAAGCTTCACAACCTGCTCCTTATCCTTCATTAAAAGGGACGGAAATGAAGCATCCCATCACCTGACTTCATTCAGCATGTCCGGCATGAATCATCTCTGGCTTGACCACTTTCCTTCTTGGTTGCATGACTGTGTAACTGCCGACCTTCGTGATTAATATACCATCTTCCTTTGTCAAAAAAAAACAAAAATTTAAAATATAAACAACAATAATTAAATGATTGATCTCATATCTGAAAAAAGGATTCTTTATTTAAAAATGGATTCTTTTGCGATTGTGGACGTTTTATGAAATTCAATTTCAAAATGTCGGGACGATGGAAATGATTTGGATATAGCTTACAAAAATCCTATTGTTTTATAATATCTTATGATTGAATATCAAATATCATATGTGAGGACTTAGAAAGTCAGAATCTGTTAGAAGTAGAAAAGTCATTATCTTTTCCTAGAAATAATAAACTATCAAAAGATCATATTATTAATAAATTTATTGGAGGTATTTCTCATAAAAATAAAAAATGAAGTTCTTTAAGGAATGAGTGAGAACAACATTCATTTATATCACAATCTAAACTTAAAATGAAATATTATGACTTTGGTGATGGATATTGTATAATAGAAAAGAAGTAAGAACTAAATCAGTTCAAATGGAACAATATGTATGTTCATCAATGAAACATCCAAATGACTTTTTGGTTATAGGAATTATTGGGTATTTCAAAATAAATGTGATGATAATGGAAATGTAGTTCAAAATAAGGTAAGGATTTTTACTAATGGTTATGTTCTGTGGGAACACTCTCTTGAGAACCCCCCTGATTTTAAAAATCCTAAATTTCAAAATCATGTCTTTAATCTCACCAAGGAACTTTATGGACACAAAAATTGATAATAGTGTGGTATAATCATTTTCAATTTTTCTTTCCCAAGATGATTTTATTAAAAGAATAAAGGTCCTCCTATTTTTATCAAAAAAATTTTTAAAGATGCCATAATCATAGAAACCTATATAGATGTCATTATATTCAAATATAGCTGAAAATCTCTTAAAGAATGTTTTAGAAAACTTATACAAAGTTAATTTTGAGATGAGTATGATGGAAGAACTTTCATTCCTAGCTTCTAAATTTCTCAAAAACTAGAAGAAACTATTTTATCATAGTAGAGGTATATGAGAACCTTATTAAAATGTTTTGATATTTACAATGAAACAAGTATTAGTACTTTAATGAGTACTTATTAATAACTAGTTCTACATGGATATGAAATACTGGTAGATCAAAATCATTATAGTGGACTCATCAAAATTTTACCATACTTAATTATAATTCAACAATATAATATGATTTTGATATCTATTTTTATTATTATTCATCTTAATAGGAATGAATCTCACATAAAATATATTAAATAATATTTTTTATATTTAAAAAGTTCTTTGAAACATGTTTTATTTTTAACCCTTTGGATAGGATTTCTCTATCAAATGTTATTAAAATGATGATTTTATAGGATATATATTTAATAGATAAAGTACGTTTGAAATATGTCATTTCATAGAAGAATCCTTAGATTCTTGGTCTAGTAAGAAAAAATATTTCAAAATACTATATATAACTGAAGTTGAATGTGATGCAATTGGTAGTTTTTGTACATGGTTGTTATGAATAAAGCACAAAATCATAAATTTTAGAGTAACCTTTATACACAAAAATACTATTTATGAAATCACAAGTTCCATTTCATAATAAAAAAATCATACACATCACTAATGAGAAAAAAACATTGATGTTCAATATCTTTTTCTAAGAGATAAAAAATAAAAAGAAGATATATTCCTTGAATTTATTGGATTAGATAGATAACTTTCTAATATTTTAACAATTCTTCTAAATTCTAAAATATTTATTATTCTAAAAAAATATTGGAATGATCAAATATGAATGAGCATATTCTATTTCATCATTTTACTTCTTATAGAAAAAACACACATGAAGAGAAATAAATAAATGAGCAATTTTTTCATCTTCAATCATTTTTAGGTGTTGATTTCTAGGAGGTTAAGAAAGATAAATGATACATTCAAAGGATTATTATATTTCTTGAAATATATTGAAAATTAATGATATCATCATAGTATATATTTTTTTTAATTTCAAACATCGATAGTAACCGACTTACATTCCTCCTTAGTTTTTCAAAAGAAAAAAATGATGGTTTTAAATAAGTTTTTAAATTATTCAATTTTGGATTCAGTAATGATTACAAGAGAATTAATTCCATAATTACATGTTTTATATCAATAAATAGTTTATAATTTCATTAGATTCCTATATTTAAGATTAGTCAACCCTTTGAAATCTATGTTAGTATTTGAATTTTTTTTAAATGCTTTATCGGTTTTCTTTGTTTTGATAAACTACTCTCAATCAACATTTATTAAATTCTCTTGTTATTTTCTCAGGTGTTTTAATTAACACTATCAAACTATTAAGTTTTTTAATTAATTAATAATTTTTTGTTTCATGTTTTAATAAATTTATAAGAATTTCAAGTGTTTTAAATTATCAAGTTTATTATTTTCACAAGTGTTTTAATAAACTAATAAATTTTGATTTTGTTATTAATAATGTTGTTTAAGTGCATGTTTTAAATTGATCATTCATGTTATTATAATTGCTTAAATTCATTTTTTTATAATGTAAAAGAAATTTTTTTTGCCTTCCATGTGAGCTAAATGGCTAGCTCTCAACAACTTAGGGGATCCATTGGGTCAACCCCGTGGGAAATCCCACCACAGGTAGCCCATAAGGAGGCTGATATGCATAGTGCACGCCAAAGGCATGCAGACCCATGCATAAGGCTCATGGAATGTGCCCACAATTCACATGGATTGGGCTAGGGTTTCCCATTGGATCATGGCCCGAAGTATGTGTGGGTTGTGCTTTTATTTGAACCAAGAATCAACAACAATTGATTGATATACCACTCCGCTTCCTTGTCTCCAAATCAATTTGGGATATCATTTTTGATATTAATGTTCATCCTTCATTTATTTCTCAGATAGTAGAGGTGGGTCACTATCCCTTCAATCTGTTTTAAATATCCCGTGCATCCGTTTTTGATCTCCCGCGCCTCATTGTTCTTTTTCCATCATCTTCTTCGGGCATGCACACTTTCTCCAGTATACAAGTGTTCTTTAGTATGCTAGTTCAATCGACAGACCTTGCTTTCATTTTTTTACTCGCTCTTCCCTTTTCAACTAAGGTTGCAATACTGGTTCAAAGGCGCTTCTTCTTTGGTCTCAACATCTCTTTACATCCTTTCTTGAGCAAATAATAGCTCAACTATTTTTTAGCTTCCCTCTATTAATCTTCCTTAACTCGACTTGATTCGATTGGTTTGAAGTCTTCTATGTTGGTTGCAAGACAAGTCACCATTAGAAGAACCCAAGGGTGGGTGAGTTATGTCATCATTGGAAAATACCAACGGTGGGTGAGTCGAGTCACCATTGGAAAATATTAACAGTAGGTAATGAGTCACCATTGGAACTCAACGGTGGGTCTCTGACCTGCCTCCAGACATCAACAATGGCTTATTTTTTCCCATCAGTTGCTTCTTTCTTTCTTCTTGTTGTACACTGACTTGGAAGTAGCTCCATAGAGCTCCTCCTCCTTCATTGCTTCTATATTTGTTTTATTTCTACGTTTTGTTTTACTTTTATCATATTTTTTTAAAGATGTTTTGTTTCTGTTTGCAGTTGTTATTTCCTCTTCTGGAAGAAGCTTCTTTGTGCTCTAACATGAGCTCTTCATCCTTATTCAATCAGATACAATAGAGTTTTTCTTACTGTTTTGATTTGTTTTATTTTTTTTCTTATCAGAATATTATTTATCTTCTTTTTATTGTTATCATATGTTTATCATTCTTTATATTAGAATCATCTTCTCGTGATTTATTTTTTCTAGTAACACCTTCATTATTTCAGTAGTAGCTTTGAAGTAGTATTTTTTTATGTTATTGGAGTAGGTTATTTCTTTTTTAAATTTGTTTACTTATTTTTATCATGTTTAATTTCTTCAAATTATTAGGAAATTAATTTCAATGAGTTTCCATTGGAAATTTCCAACAATAGGTCAGGAGCCACCGTTGGCTTCATGTAACGGTGAGTCATGAGTCACCATTGGCATCCAACGATGATAAATTTTTTATTTTTTCATATGAATCCTTTGGTTGTTCTGTAACATGAAATAATTTTTATTTTGGTTGAATTTCATCATTTTTTTAAGTGTAATGATAACTTATGCTCGGTTAATCCTCCATTGGACTTTTTCAATAGTAGGTTATAAGTCACTGCTCTCTGTTTTCAACGGTGAGTCATGAGCCACCGCTCTCTGCTCCAACGGTAGGTCAATCCACTGCTACTTAAAATTTTATGTTTCTAAAATTTTATTTCTTATTTCAATTGATGATTATTAAAATTAATTCCTTTGTTAAAAGTATTATTATATTATGTTGAAATATATTTGTAGAGTATGTAAAAATAATTGTAACAATATTTTATTTTGGTTGGATTTCATTATTTTTTAAGTGAAATGGTAGCTTATACTCTGTTAAGACACTATTGGACTTTTTCAGCAGTAGGTCATGAGTCACCACTCTTTGTTTTCAATGGCGAATCATGAGCAACCACTCTCTGTTCCAACGATAGGTTAATCCACTGTTAGTTAAAATTTTATATTTCTAAAATTTGATTTCTTATTTCAATTGATCATTATTAAAAATAATTCCTTAGTTAAAAGTAAAATATATTTTCAAAGTATGTAAAAATAATTGTAACAATAATTGATGTTCTTTTATTCATGCAGTTTGATATTCATATCATGCTCTATTTTTCTATAATTTTTGATGCATGTATAATCTACAAGATTATATTTTTATTTAAATTGTTTTATAATTGATAATTGTATACAAATGATTTACTTAATATATTAATTGTTTTATATTAATATTTCATGAAGAAATATAAAGCATAATTGTTTCTATATTGTTATTCAATGAGGTTTTAATAAACAAAGGTAACAGTCTTATTATATTGATATGCACTAACAAGTATTATGTATATATTGGACACAGACATGATCCCAGAGGATGTTGTTTTAAATGATCTAAGAGATCTCTTCAAGATATAAAACATATACCTATGCAGATCAATTTATATAGATAGTTATGATACATCTTCGACATTTTTCTACTCTCAATTTTTCATGATCCTCTGTAAATTCTGCACTCTAATTGTGATCAATGAAGGACTCCATCTTTGATATTTATTCCTTCCAAGTGATCAATGATCATCGAGTGTAAACTTCTTTGACATTCTGATCATCTGCTGATTTCCCTATATTTTTTTATTCATGTAATCTTGTTTCTTTCTGTTTGTATTTTCTTTGTGTCTGGTTTATGCTTTTCCTCATCAAAAGTAGGTCTTGATTTTCTTTGGTCATTCTATCACCCAAAAGGAAGATTGGGTTGTGACTCCAAATCAAAATTCAGGATACAAACTAGGTTGAGTCTCCTATAAAAATACTGGGATGTGCCTCCAGGTTTTTTAAAAGGTAGTGTCTGTAATAAGGTTCTCACACCTTTAAAAGTGAGGCTCTTAGTGGGTATCAATCTCCTCGGGGAGTAGAGAAGATTGAGGAGTGTACTAGGATCTTGGTGATCCAAACCACTATTAATCTTATGTTATTTCATTTTTATTTTCACTGCAACTCATCTTAAGAACACTACACCCACTAATTTTTAATATCCTATTAACTCTGATTGTTTTGTCATTAATTTTTAAAATGACTATTCACCCCCCTCTAGTCATAATTTTCATCAATAAAGATCCAAAAATTGGTATCAGAGTTAGGTAAATAAATATGTGGTTCTGATATCAAACAATTATTATTAGAGCTAGGTAAATATATCTGTGGTTATGATATCAAACAGTTGGTATCAGATCCATGTATCTGATAGGTTAGTCTTTTTTTAATTTTAATTTGATACCAAACAATTGGTATCAAAGCCACGACTCTGATCAGATAGCATCTTTATCTGTATTAATCTTTAAGAATATTATTTCCTCTGCATATTTTGAACTCTATTCTAATATGGAATCCTAGCCTTAACAATTTAAGGAATAAAAGAAAAGTTTTCTTTTAAGATGATAAGTGAAAATGCTAATGATGGATGGATACCATAGAAACCCCCATTCTTTGATGTGAGTGACTATATGTACAAGCAATATAGAATGAAATCCTACATGAAACAACTAAGTTTGGATCACTGGACCATCATGGAAAATCCATATGAGCTACCCAAGGTTGATCCGAAGACTATGGTTGGTAATGAAATGGTAAAATATGTTTTGAATTATACATTTAAAAATATTATATACTATACTATAAGTAGAAGTGTCTATATCCATGCTTTAGCCTGTAAGATATCCCATGACATATGGAGGATATTGCAAGTCACTCATTGTGGTACTGATAAGCTGAAGAGAACCAAGATACAGATGTTCTGAGCAGAATACCAGGACTTCAATATGGGAGATAAAGAATCTATAAACGAGATGTTCTATCGGTTCACCAATATCACCAATGGTATGAGTTATCTTATAAAATTCTTGGAAAACACAACTCAAGTGGAAAGCGTACTGATAGATCTTTTAAAAAGATGGCATGCCAAGAAGGTGACCATCAATGAGAGTAATAATTTTAAGGAATATACTTTAGATGAACTAATAGGATCTCTGTTGCAGTATGAGTTAGAGATGAAGAATATTGCTGATGATGAGTCAACTAAAAGAAAAGATATTGCATTCAAGTATAATGTAATCAATACCACTAATTCCTCTCATTATGAATTTTAGGAAAGTGATAAGGAGATGACTCACTTCAGTAAGACACTTTACACATTTATGAAAAACAATGGTGGAAAGAGAAAGTTGGGAGGAAGAATTAAAAGGATTACAAGAAAGTTAATTCAAATAAGAATAATGATATTTATGATTTGACGTGTTATGAGTGTAGGAATAAAGGTTAAATCAGACCTGATTTTTCCAAACTCAAGCATTCAAAGATGTACAAAGACAAGAGGAGGAAAGAAAAACAAGCTTTGTTTGGAGGATGGGATCACTCAAACAGTTCCAACTCCATCAATGACTCTGAAAGTGAAAAGGAATCAGGTAACCTTTCCCTGATGGGTATTACATGTGAGGTAAATGATTATCTTTTTACTCAGTTAATAACTCCTACAAATGTTGATCATAATGCAATATCTAAAAATGAAAAAGACACTCATTATGATTCTATTTGTGATTTCAATTCTAAGGATTATAAAGTTAAGAAGTTACTTAAAGAGAATGAAAAATTGAGAAATGGTAGTTTTAAAATGATTGAAAAATATAGAGAATTTAAATGTAAAAATAAGAAGTTAGTAAAAGAAAATGATAAACTAAAAAGGGAATGTGAAAATGTGAATATCATTCTTTCCAAGAATGAAGAATATATAAGGAATTGTGATTCTGATATCTTGAAACTAAAAGATGAAAAGGAAAAACTAAAATACTTTATGGATGTAAATGATAAAGACCAAGATAGAAGATTTAATTTAGTTGTGGATGATTTAATAAATGTAGAAAACGAATGTAAGAAATTGATGCAAGTAAATGAAAAATTAATAAACATAGATTCATTAGCATAATTCCCTTTCATTATACATTTAAAGTAAGTTAAACCTGTTTGGGTGGTCAAAAGACCTTCTGTGAATACTGCTGAACTTATGATATCATGGGTACCAAAAGGATGTTAATCAAATCCTATTGGACCTAAGCCGGTCAGCATGCCCAGATAAGTATTATTATTTTTTAACTATCATGCATACTATCTACTTTAATATAATTTGATATACTAGCAAACGAGATTTCTAATATCTTTTTAATAATTATTTTAATTCAAGGCATGTGCATTAATTTCTATTTGTTTTACTTTAGCAAGTAATTTTTTTGTAATTTACATAGTTAAAATTTCAGTTTGAATATACTGATTATATGTTCACTTTTCTATAAATTATTTTAAGAGTATTGTTTTATCTTTCTTTAAAGATGCATGAATTGAGAGGAGTTACCCCTTATTTGTTATTTAAAATAAAATACCGCTATGTAAGTTTTAAATAAGTATTTAAAAAATTAGTTTATGAAATATTATAATTTCCTTAGTTTGTTTGAAATTATTTTTCAACAACTGATCTAGGGAAATCCTTAACTATCTTCTAAATATCTTATGTTATTTATAATTTATTTTTTCATAATTCAAAGTTGAAATATTCTTGGAATTCTAAATTGATTTAAATAATCAATTTATTCAAAAATTGATTTAATTTTGATAATAAAATTTGATTTGTTGATCTATTTTTAATGTAATAATTTTATGCTTAAACTCAGGGGAGTTTGTTTTTAAAACCCTTAAAGAAAAGAAACTATTAATTTCTTTTGGAAGCATATTGAGTTATTTGTCTGTTCATGAAAATTTGTTTTATTTGTTCATTTAATATAACAATATTGTGTAATATGTTAGTGTTTGATCTTAACATGAAAGAAACTTGATATTTTTTGTTTAGTGTAAATATTCTGTTTTGATAAATACTATTCACTCTGATTTAATTGGTAATTATCTCATTCTCTTTAAAATCGCTTTGTTAAAATTTAATATGTACTAATTCTTTATTTCATTTAATATTATAATTAATGTATTCTCTCGTCATAATAAACTAATCTGTTATTTTTAAATAATTTTTTGATTTTGTTTAAAAAGTGAGTATGTTTTATATAATAAATTTCTAATATAATTTTTTTGATAAATTTGAAAAAGGGGGGGGATTTTTATTGAAAATTTAATGAATGTTTTTTTTCAATTTACAAAAAGGTGGAGTTAGTTAGTATTTTAATTTGTTTTAAATACTTTAACAGTTTTTTTTTTGATAAATTACTCTCAATCAACATTTATTAAATTCTCTTATTATTTTCTCAAGTGTTTTATTTAACATTATTAAATTGTTAAGTGTTTTAATTAATTAACAGTTTGTTTATTTCGTGTTTTAATAAATTTATAAGAATTTCATGTGTTTTAAATTCTCAAGTTTATTATTTTCTCTAGTGTTTTAATAAACTAATAAATTTTGCTTTTGTTGTTAATAATGTTGTTTAAGTAAATGTTTTAAATTGATAATTCATGTTATTATAATTATTTAAGTTCATTTTTTATAATGTAAAAGAAAAACTTTTGGCCTTCCATGCGAGCTAAGTGGCTAGCTATCAACCACTTAGGGACCCTATTGGGTTAACCCCATGGGAAATCCCGCCACAGGTAGCCCATGAGGATGTTGGTATGCATAGTTCATGCCATAGGTGTTCATGCCCATGTATATGGCCCATGGAATGCACCCGTAGTGTGGATGGATTGGGCTAGGGTCGCTCAAAGTGTGTGTGGGTTGTGTTTTTATTCAAATCGAGAATCAACACTAATTGATTGATATATCACTCATCTACCTTATCTCCAAATTGATGTGGGACATCATTTTTGATATTACTATTCATCTGTCATTTATTTCTCGGACAGTAGCAGTGGGTCACTCTCCAATAAATCTATTTTAATTACCCCATGCATTCATTTTTGAACTCACATGCCTCACTATTCTTTTTCCATCGTCTTCTTTTGGTATGTGCTCTTTCTCTAGTATACAAGTGTTCTTTAGCATGCTAGTTCAATTGACCCGCCTTACTTGAATTTTTTTACTCCCTCTTCCCTTTTGACTAAGGTTGCAATACTAGTTCAAAGGCTCTTCTTATTTGATCTCAAAATCTATTTACATCCTTTCTTAAGAAAATAACAGCTCGACTATTTTTTTTATCTTCCCACTATTCATCTTCCTCGACTCAACTTGTTTCGACTGGTTCGATGTATTCTTTATTGGTTTCATGACGATCCACTATTGGAAGAACCCAATAGTGGGTGAGTCGAGCCAATGTTGGAAAATACCAACAGTGGATGAGTCGAGACACTATTGGAAAATATCTTCAGTCTATTACTGTTTTCATCATTTTTCTTCTAATATATGGTTCTTTTTATTGAATTTATTACCGGTTTCATCATTTTTATATATTTTATTGATACACATCTCTCAAACCATGGGGAACATATCTTCAATCTCCAATTATACTTATTTGATGTCTCCACCCTACTTATAAGGATTTATATTGTTCAATTCTATTTCCATTAATGAATTATCAATGTTTTATACTCAACTTTAGGCTATGTGATTTGATGTTACATGATTTTAATAATCCCATAGGTAATAGAAACTAATTCATGGCGAAGTAATTCATCATATACTTTAAATCATAAAAATGAAAAATCAATTGGGATATGATTACACCAACTTGATTCATCATCCTCTAGACTATTCAGAAATGAATCATCACATATTTTATAATCATTTGAAATCATTGATACCACATAATTAATAATATTGTCCATATCCTTTATGGTACATCAAACAACATTTCCATCTACTTCCAAGATAAATATGTCTTCCATTCATGGATCACATAAAAATTATTCCTCTTTTGACAAGTGGTAATTATTACTTATGATTTTCTTCAATTTATTCATCAAGAAATCAAGGTATTTGTAAAAAATCAATTCAAATCTGAATTGAATAATTCTTGAAAAAACTAAAATTCATTATCAATGAGGAAAGAAAAATCAATTATTCAATGACAAATACATGAAATCAATGTAGATAATCCAATAGGGATAATCCTACTTATGATTCTAATTGAGCAGAACTATTGGGATATTTACAACACTGATAGGGGGTTGAATCAGTGGTGGTAATTATTGATCTATTTAAAATAGTAACTTTTATCCCTTTTAAATTTACCAATTTCATTTTTCAAGTGAACAAATCACTCTTTTTATATCTCACTCCCTCACTCATTCTTGTAGCATAAACAAAAACACACACGAGAAATCTAATAACATAAAAGGTTATCCCATTAGTGTGAGATGGCTAGTCCTAAATATAAATTTGATTCCTCTATTATAAAATAACTAAATATATTACACCAATGAGTTATAAAGTGTATGGATTAACATTGAGACTTATGTTTCCATGTCTCCCAACTATTATTCAGTATATCCAATACACAACAACATCTAACATCTTAAAATGAAAATCATTTCCATAACAATAAGATATTTTAATAGAAATGATGAATTTTATCTTATTGTAAATGTGTTTCCTATTTATTATTCTTCTATAACTTTCATAATAGTATGCATGGACTTATTCTATCTCTTACAAAGTAGCACACAACTCATGCCCATTTAATAATTGAATGTAAATGACACTTCCTTTTATTCACTGGTTCCAATACTTCTCTTCTTCTTCTTCATTGTAAAAATAGTTTTTCACCACACCTATTTTACCCCTTTCTCTAAATCATTTTATTTTCTGAAGTGAACAACAATACCACACTACTTTGATCCCAACCTTATTCATTTTTTGCGTTCTATAGGAACACTAGATCTATTTATCTTTAATACCCAAGGCTTTATTCAATTCATATGTAGGTATTCAAAATCTACTTTGATACTCAAAGGATTTATCCTATGTGTTTTATTATTAGGTTATTTCATTTATATGTTGATCATATTATTCATATAGATATATTTCAAAATATCATGCACAACATACATCCAATACCACTATTTTCATTTTTAATTTCAAATTCAAATTCAATCAACCAATATCCTCCCACTTATTATTTAAACCCAGCCTTTGGATATTTGTCCAAATAGAACCTCATATTTAAAATCAAATTTGTTGTTATAAATGACTGAAACAACCACTGAATCAACTAGATAGATACAAGTCATCAATCTTCTTTTAATATACCATGAATCCAGAAATCATGGTGTGGGCACCTCAATTATGGTATAGTATAATGACTCAATCAAGTTACAATATAACTACATGGAAATATTTTGGAGTGAGAATACTCTTCAGGAATGGGGGAATCAAATTTTCTAGTGACCCTAGTACCAATAAAATAATATATCATTGTGTGGGAACCATGGATTTGGAATAAAATGGTTTGATCAAAACACGTTGTAGTGTAGACACTTCCTATAGTGTGAGGGTAGGAAAATTTCTCATACTAGAAAAAGTAATCCCATCCAACACTACAATGTGTTACTCCTTATACATCATGAGCACATAGCTGGTCCATCCATTTAAGTGTCGTGATTCACTATGTTTTAGAGGTCCTCTTGATTTATCTTTCACTACAGCATGGTTACTCACTCTATAACATGATGTCTAATAAATATTTTTTCATCCCTCAACTTAATTGTGTACCTCTATGGCATGGATAATATGCTATGATATGATCCACCTTTCTCCTTCATTTCCACAACATGGTATATATCTTACAGAATAGTCTATACCTGCATATTCTTATTTGAATCATGAACTCATTTAATGATATTTCTAATGTCTCAGACCCTCCTCCTCCATCACTCTGCCAATTTCTAGTGCTTTGAACACCTTGGACATAAGTCTGTATCGGAAGGGCAGCGTGTCAGTGGCAGGATGTCACCATGGTGTCACCCATCAGTGACACCAATCGGTATGTCATCGATCGGTGTGCTACCGATCAGTGTGCTACCGATCGGTGTGCTACCGATCGGTGTGCTACCGATCGGTGTGCTACCGATCGGTGTGCTACCGATCGGTGTGCTACCGATCGGTGTGCCATCAATTGGTTCCATAGGGGATTTTTAGGTTTTCCTTCCCCATTTTTTCCATAACGCCACTTTTGAGTCTTTTAAACTTTTTAAAGTTGTTCATGGCCATTTTTAGTGCCATGAACAACGTTTTAAATCCCCTAGGAGTGGGGCTACCCTCAATAAACCTGTTTTCATCTATTTAAATTAAATTGTTTAACGCACAACTATTATGGCCACCCCTCAGATGTGAATTATTAAATAATAATTAATTCCATCATGTTGAACCATCCAACCATGTGGTGAAACCATGATTCGCCTTTAAAGTCATTCAAGTTTTTCATATCTTGTAACTCTAGGATCTCGCCATTTTATCACACTAGAATTCTTTCCTTATTATTCTTGGATGGTTTCTTTCTTTCCTTGTTGTGTTTGGAGACCCCTTTCCCGAGGCTAGTGGTGTTCCTGTGTCGAACCTTTCCTGCTCATTCTTAGAGTCATCAGAGTTCCTCCCCTGCAAGTCACGCATCCCCAGTTATTGGCACAAGGAGAAAAAATGCCAATCATTGATCATACAAGTAGGGTTTTTCCTTCGTCTCTCTTTACTGTGTATCATGCAGGGTAGGTATTATAATGTTCCTACATGGATGGATGAAACCAAACCTTAATGAAGTTAATAAATGGTTTTTAAAGAATAAAGGGGTGTGTTTGACGATGCTGCCATTGTCTTTTAACTTTGCTTATATGTTGTGAATTGTATGGGCTTATGTCCACTGAAAATCGTGGTTGTTGGTGGTCCCTTCTTGAGCCCTAATGAACCTCTGTTTTTTGGAAATTTATGTGATTGAATGGTTGTAACATAGAAACTGGTTAATCATGTAAACTTGGTTGATTAAATGGATACCCAATGAACAATAATCCTTGTGTAGTCACCCCAATTAACCAAACGGAAATACGGAACTAAATGAAAAGAATATTTAAATTTGAAAACTCCCTTGCTCTGTTCTGGTGATGTTTATGGTTGAAGCTTATGAGGTGACACAGATGGGGATGGAATTCCCTATTGTGCAGTTGTTGGTTTGTGGACCTAAGGCCATGTGGGGCCATATTTTGGGTCTTGGTTTGGTTCCAGTACTTTGAGGGATCTCACGGATCCCTTTGGTGGTTGTGACTTTATAAGAGAACCGGGTGTGAATGCTTGCATTGCTGCTTGGCTATTTTTCTTCCTTGGCTTGTGGCTATTCTTGTTAGTTGCCTGGTAGTGAATAATTATTTAAATAAAATCACTTGAAGATGAAAACAATAATGGGTTCAATGTGGAATTATTTTCCAGGAATGAGTTGTGACATGGTTGTGGCTGTGGTGTTTCTTATGAATGAATAGTAACAAGGGTGTTTGTATATGGGTTGGTTTTGGAACCCCTAGGCTGGGATGAGTGTTTGTTACCAATATGTATAATTTTATTTTTTTATGTTTCTTATTCGTGCCCCACCCAATTTGATCACTTTGTGCCGAACACCCCCATTTCATGGGGGATGGTGTTTTTCCCAACACTTCTATGAGTGGCTGGTTATTAGCTTATTTTATGCTCCCTTTACTGAGTATCCTAAGACTCTTCAGGTAGGATGTGATGGCCTGAGGTCCATTATAGCCCAATATTCTTCGGGCATGGTAGTTGTGGAGGTTTTCCCAGGTGTGTGCGTGTAGTTTGTTTCCCAAGTGTCTTCGGGATGAGGCATATGTGTCTTCGGGTGTGGCAGTAGTTGTTTTGGCCCAGGTGTCTTCGGGCGTGGAAATAGTTGTTCTGGCCCAGGTGTCTGTGGCTGTGGTTATGTGTGGTTATTTTGGCCCTGGTGTTTGCGGGCGGGATGTGTGGTTGTGGTATCCCTTGTATGTGTGGGCGGGGTATGGCAGTGGGACTACAATGAGAATGGCGGGGAATGTTTGATGCGTAGGATTCCTTCAATAAATAGTGGGAAAGTGGTGCGGGGTACCCAAACATCAATTTGTTATTACTATTACTTACTTTACTTGTGTTATTTGGGGAGTGTGTCTTGGTGAGGTTTGGGTGGATAGTTTCCTTTCTAGGTGCACTGGTTATCTCCTTTTCTCACGGGGCATTAGAATGCCTCCCCACTTGTGCATGAGAGCTTTTGGTTTTCTCTACTGAGTTTATCTGTATACTCATCCTACATATATAAAACTGCTTTCAGGTTTCCAAGAGTACTTCGAGGACCATACCAGACCCTATTATCTCGGACACCAGGATAGTTGACGTTGCTGTTTTTCTTTTCTTTTGGTATTTTTACCTTTGGAGTTTTCTTGTACTTTGTAGCACTTTGTTATTGGAACATGCATATGCTAATGGATTGTTTTGAATTTAATTTTACTTCTAGTTTTTTGTGTTGTTTGGGATTCACTATCTTATCTCCTGATCCTACTAAATAAAAAGGGCAATGGCTTCTATTTTATGTGTGATTCTATACCCTTGGTGCTAGTCTCCACTCTGGGACCTATTGAAGGTGGGTTTCAGGGGTTATTATCTCTCCTTCAACTTGAGTAAGGAAGGGTCTAGAAATATGATGTTCCTTCCCTCATCTTGGTGAAGGCGGGTCATGACAGAATGGTATTAAGATGGTTGAGAGATAGGATGGAGTTCAGTGTTAGGAATAGTGAGGATTGCATGGGATGGTAGGGCAGCTGTGTTAGGCAATCTTGGCACGTGACGTAGGCCAAGGAAGACATGCAAGGACATGTGATTTGAGGGCCCCTTGTGATCTGATGCAAGGACTCTGGACCTACCGAACGACCAAGTGAGGCTACAATGATTACAGGGTAGAGACCCTAGGGAAGGTACATGCATCATAATGAATTGTGTTCTTGTGTGTTTTGGGTATTTTTGGAATTTAAAATAAATGGGAAGTTATGAAAATTTTAAAAGAAATCTTCTACACTACTCGAGTTTAGGCATTCCTTGTTTACTTGCAGCTATGGCACCCGGACAGTGACCATGAGTAGTGCGGGCGATCGAGGCCATGGAGGCTAATTTAGCTGATCAGCATAGGGATGATTGAGAGGGGGAGGATGACTAGTGGCAGAAGACGCTTCGTTCCTTTCAATGGTAGACCCTCGGGAAGTACGAGGGAAGCGTCTTGGACATGGAGACAGAGAGCCAGCTCGAGGAGCTGGTGATAGCTTTCCACTTGATTCGGGCTCCGATGGAGTAATAGGTTCCTCTGGTTATAATCCCAATGCGGGGAGCATCACGTCAGTGGTGGACACTCTATCTTGGGGAGAAGAGGGAGGCTAAAGTTTCGTGGACTGACTTTGAGAGGGAATTCTGGGCGGAATTCCTCTCTTCCACGATGAAGGCAGAAAAGAGGCAGGATCTACTATCCCTTCAGCAGGGGATCATGTAAGTGAGGGAGTTTGGGATCTAATTAAAGGATCTACTTCATTTTGATCCGGATCTTTTTTCAGATGAGGAGTCTCGGGTGAGATGTTTGGAGGAGGCACTCTAACCTTCTATTCAGTATGTTTTTACTCCCTTCACCCTACCGACGTACTTGGAGGTCCAGAAGAAGGCTGAAGTGGTGGAGAGGATGCACATGCAAAGAGGTGTGCTCTGAGAGGGGAGCCAGTTGGGCTCATCAAAGGGGAAGGTTATCTGCAGTAGGCCTCCAGCATCAAGGCCTTCTAGGTTTCAGCCAGTTGGGAGCAGGCCCTAATAGTTCCTGTTTAGATCTCCCAATCCTCGCCCTTTCCTTGCGGGCCCAGGACCGAGGTGCTTCATCTGTGGTAGTCATGGACACCTTCGGAATCAATGTCTGGACTGAGTGCAGTACAATGGGGGTGGGTAGGTGTAGCACCCACCTCAATAGTAGTAGTTTCCAACAAGAACCTTTCAGCAGTAGTAGCAGGGACAGTGAGCTCTCGCTCCTCTGAGAGCAGACGTTGCAGGAGGAGGCCGACCCTAGGGAGCTCCTCAAGGACCTCAACCAGGGTGTGGTCGGGGAGGAGTCCAACAGCTAAGGGGTAGAGGATCTAGGCGTGGATAGTTTCACGTTATAGAGTCAGCTGTTCCAGCAGGGCCACAGGTCATTCGAGGTACGATCAGCTTGTTTAACACACTTTCCTACACCTTGTTTGATTCAGGAGCCTCACACTCCTTTATTACACCCAGTCTAGCCCATGCCTTGGTCTTAGATGTAGAGATACTCTCCATCCCCTGGTGTTGATTACGCCAGTTGGGGGTCATACCAGTCTGTTTGATGTTTTTCGGGGATGCAGACTGATGTTGGGGCTGCATCAGTCTAGCGAGGATCTCCTTCTGCTGCAAATACATCCATATGATGTCATCTGAGGCATCTACTGGCTGTTTTCTGTGCACGTTGTTATTGACTGCTTTTGGAGAAGAGTCCAATTCTCCGATGAGGATGGCCAATGTGTGGATTTTTTTGGAGAACAGATTTGTCAGGTGGGGGGACAGCGTGTGGAGCCTCTTCTTTCTAAGTTCACTGAGATTTCAGCAGAATCAGTGGATGCTGAGATGATGGATTTTCCGAGAGTGCTCAGCGAGTTCCTGGATGTCTTTTCCGAGGAGGTTGTGACTCTACCCCCTCGATGTGATGTTGAGTTTGGGATATACTTACAACCCGGTGCCCATATTATTTCCATGACTCCTTATTGGATGTCGCCTTCTGAGTTACGGGAGTTGCGGATTCAGATTGATGATCTGATAAATAAGGGTTTTGTCAGACCCAGCGTATCGCCATGGGGTGCTCTGGTCTTGTTCTCGAAGAAGGCAGATGGTGTCCTCGAGTTGTGCATAGACTATCAGAGACTGAATCAGGTAATGATCTAGAATCGTTACCCTCTCCCGAGGATAGACGATCTCTTTGACCAGCTGAGGAGAGTAGGTTGGTTCTCTAAGATCGATCTACAGTCTGGGTATCACCAGTTAAGGTTGAAGGACCGTGATATCCCAAAGACTGCTTTCAGGTGAAGGTATGGGCACTTTGAGTTTGTAGTCATGTTGTTTGGTGTTACGAATGCACCTTTTGTGTTCATAGGGCTCATGAACTCTGTTTTCCGTGAGTTTCTAGACAGGTTCTTCATTGTGTTCATCGATGACATATTGATCTACTCAAGATTAGAGGAACATACTAAGAACCTCGGGATGGTATTGGAGATCCTTCGACATCACCATCTCTATTGGAAGTTGTCCAAATGCAAGTTCATGACACGAGAAGTGCATTTTCTTAGACATGTGGTGTCCCAACAAGGGGTAGTAGTTGATTCGTCAAAGGTTGAAGCAGTTGTTTCTTGGAAAGCACCCAAGAATTTGACGGAGGTTCGTAGTTTTCTGGGGTTGGCAAGCTATTATCGGAGGTTCGTACCCGACTTCTCTCGAGTTGCATCTCCTTTAACAGCTTTGACCAGAAAGGACCAGGCCTTCGTGTGGAGTGAGCAGTGTCGTGCAGCTTTCAGCTATCTGAAGGAAATGTCGGTCAGTGCTCCAGTGCTTAGGTTTCCAGAGGAAGGGGTGTTGTATGAGGTTTTTTGTGATACTTCTGAACTTGGCCTGGGGTGTGTGCTGATGCAGCAATGGAGAGTGATATTTTCTGGGTCTAGGTAGCTATTTCCTCATGAGTGTAACTATGCCACCCATGACCTAGAGCTTTTAGCCGTAGTCTTCGTGTTGAATTTGTGGTGGCATTACCTCATCAGGGATCACTTTGTGGTCTTTACAGATCACAAGAGTTTGAGGCATATCTTTACCCAAAGGGACATGAACTTGCGACAATGAAGGTGGGTGGAGTTTCTTCAGGACTACAACTTCAAGATCTCTTACACTGAAGGTAAGGGGAATGTTGTGGCTGATGCCTTGAGCAGGAAGTCATGGAGGGAAACTGTTCAGGAATCTGTGGATGCTTGGAAGGCAATGGAGGATTTGGCTGCCCTACACCTGGATGCAAGGGTGGATAGTGGTAGAGGTTGTCTGTTTCAGATGACAGTGCAGTCCTATCTATTGTAGAAGGTGGAGGATTCTTAGTGGGGAGACTTAGAGAGTGAAGTGATGCACGATCGGGTTAACCAAGGAAATTCTCTGGAAGGGTGGTCAGATGATGGTTAGAATCAGATTATTTTTCGAGGAAAGTTGTTTGTCCCAGAGACGATGTGTGATGGAGTTCTCTGTGATTTCCATAACTCACTCGTAGCGGTACACCCATGAGTTTCCAAAATGTACCAAGGCCTGAGGGAACAGTTTTGGTGGCCCGAGTTGAAACGGGCAGTGGCAAAGTTTGTAGCAAGGTGCCTGGTGTGTCAGTAGGTGAAGGTTGAACACCACATCCCAAGAGGTTTGTTTCAGTATTAAATGTCCCCGAGTGGAAGTGGGAGTACATCTCGATGGATTTTGTCACAGGACTACCCAGGGTTCAGGGAGGTTGTTATGTTATCTGGGTAGTGGTGGACCGGCTGATGAAATCAACTCACTTCCTGGCAATCAAGGAGTTGAGTGCGGTGGATGCCTTATCACGGAGATACGTGGATGAGATGGTGCGGTTGCATGGAGTTCTGAGGTCCATAGTCTTGGATAGGGATTCACGGTTTACCTCACGAGTCTGAAGAGGATTTCAGCATGTTTTTGGTACCCAATTGTGCCTTAACACTACTTTCCACCCCCAGACAGATGGGCAGATAGAGCAGACCATCCAGACATTGGAGGATATGCTACGAGCTTATGTTTTGGACTTTGGGGGATCGTTCGTGCGACACTTGCCCCTAGTAGAGTTTGCCTACAACAATATTTATCACTCTACCATTGACATGGCTCCATTTGAAGCCTTGTACCATGTCGTTTTCCCGTGTGTTGGATCGAGGTTGGGGAGGTAGGTGTTCTTGGCCCAGAGGTAGTGAAAAGCACAACAAAGAAGGTTCAACTTGTGTGTGTGAGGATGAAGGGAACCCATGAACGGAAAAAGTCGTATGTCGATCGTAGGAGGAGGCCCTTGGAGTTCGAGGTTGGAGACCATGTGTTCTTAAAGGTTTCCCCTTGACGTGGGAAGTAAAGGTTCGGCAAGGGGATCAATCTCTCTCCTAGGTTCATCGGGCTTTTCGAAGTGTTGGGGTGAGTCGGCGAGGTGGCATATCAGCTGGCGTTTCCACCTCAGTTGTAAAGGATCCATGACGTTTTCCATGTCTCCTAGCTTCGTCGATATCTACACGATGATTCCCATGTCATTGATTGGGAAGAGTTGGATATAGGGGACGATGCTACGTTCTTGGAGTGATCAGTGAGGATCAAGGATTGAAAGGAGAAAGTGCTTCATGGACAAACCATCCCTTTGGTTCGTGTGTTGTGGAGTCATGGTGGCCTCAAGGAGAGTACCTGGGAATGAGAGGCACATATGTGCACCTAGTACCCCAGAGCTGTTTTGAGTATTGTTCTATCTTGTTTTGTGCTTGTTTGTGGTGTAGTGTTTGACCATGTTAAATATGGAATGTGTTGTTTTTCCTTTTTTTTTTGAATGTGTGTGAAGAGTCCTGAATATGGGAAGGGAAGGACCTAATCCCTAATAAAGATGCATTAAGGTGGATACGATTAAACCCGTGCGGGCGAGTCAGTGCTGCCCAAAGTGAATAATATATTGACATGGAGTAGGGGACTCACTAATCCATATGACTGGACGATATGACCTTTACATGTTTCTGTGGTTGCTTAAGGGAGATGTGTTCCTAGATTCCCATGGGGTTACTCATGAGAGGTATCTTTTGAGATGGTTGTTCGGACCTCTCTCTTTTCTTCAGGTCTAGTTTCCATTCTCGAGGTCGAGAATAGTTTGAGAGGTATCTAATGTAATGGCTCAGACCCTCTTCGTCCATTACTTTGCCAATTTCTGGTGCTTTGGATGCCTTGGATGTAAGTCTGGATCAGAAGGGCAGCGTGTCAGTGGCAAGATGTCACTGTGGTGTCACCCATCAGTGACACCGATTGGTGTGACCCCGATTGGTGTGTCGTCGATCGGTGTGTCAGTGATCGGTGTGACACCGATCGGTGTGTCATCGATCGGTGCCACAGGGGATTTTTGGGTCCCCCCCCCCAATTTTCCCGTAACACCACTTTTGAGTCTTTTAAACATTTTAAAGTGGTTCAACGATGTTTTTAGCACAATGAACAACGTTTTAAATCCCCTAGGAGTGGGGCTACCCTTAACAGACCAGTTTTCCTCTATTTAAATGAAATCATTTAACACACAGCTGTTATGGCTACCCCTCATATGTGAATTATTAAATAATAATTAATTCCATCATGTGGAACTGCCCAACCGCGTGGTGAAACCATGATCCACCTTTAAATCCGTTCAAGTTTTTCATATCACGTAACTCCAGGATCTCGCCTTTTTATCGCACAAGAATTATTTCCTTCTTCTTATTGGATGGTTTTTTTCTTTCCTTGGTGTGTTTGGAGTCCCCTTTCCTGAGGCTAGTGGTGCGCCTATGCTGAAACCTTTCCTGCTCATTCCTGGAGTCCTCGGAGTTCCTCCCCTGCAAGTCGGGCATCCCCAGTTATTGGCGCAAGGAGAAAAACTACCGATCGTTGATCATACAAGTAGGGTTTTTCCTTAATCTCTCTTTACTGTGTATCATGCGGGGTGGGTATTATAATGTTGCTATGTGGATGGATTAAACCAAAATTTAACAAAGATAATAAATGATTTTTAAAGAATAAAGGGGTGTATTTGATGATGCTACAATACTCTTTTACCTTTTCTTATATGTTGTAAATTGTATTCGCTTATGTCCATTGAAAATCATGGTCTTTGGTGGTCCCTTCTTGCACACTAATGAACCTCTGTTTTCTAGACATTTATGTGATTGAATGGATGTAACATAGAAACTGTTTAATCATGTAAACTTGGTTGATTAAATGGATTCCCAATGAATAATAATCCATGTGTAGTCACCTTGTCTAACCAAACGGAAAGACGAAACTAAATGAATGTAATATTTAAATTTGAAAACTCCCTTGCTCTGTTCTGGTGATGTTTACGATTGATGCTAGTGAGGTGACGCGGATAGGGATGGGATTCCCTATTATGCAGTTATTGGTTTGTGGACCTAAGGCTGTGTGGGGCCGTATATTGGGGATTGGTTTGGTTCCAGTACTTTGAGGGATCTCACAAATCCCTTTGGTGGTTGTGACTTTACAAGAGAACCAGGTGTGGATGCTTGCATTGTTGCTTGGGTGTTTTCCTTCCTTGGCTGGTGGCTATGCCTGTTAGTTTCCCGGTAGTGAAGAATTATTTAAATAGAATAACTTGAAGATGAAAAAAAGAATGGGTTCAATGGGGAATTGTTTTCCAGGAATGAGTTGTGACATGGTTTTGGTTGTGGTGTTTCTTATGAATGAATAGTAATGAGGGTGTTTCTATATGGGCTAGTTTTGGAACCCCTAGGCTGGGATGAGTGCTTTCTACCTATATGTATAATTTTATTTTTTTATGTTTCTTATTCTTGCCCCACCTAATTTGATCACTTTGTGTTGAACACCCCCATTTCAAGGGGGAGGTTGTTTTTTCCAACACTTCTATGAGTGGATGGTTATTAGCTCCTTTTTTGCTCCCTTTCCCGAGTAGCCGAAGACTCTTCAAGCAGGGTGGTTGTGGTGGTTAGCCTAGGTGTGTGCGGGCAGTTTGTTTCCCAAGTGTCTTCGGGATGAGGCTCAGGTCTCTTCGGGCGTGGCGGTAGTTGTTTTGGCCCAGGTGTCTTCGGGTGTGGCAATAGTTGTTCTGGACCAGGTGTTTAGGGGCGTGGTTACGTGTGGTTGTTGTGCCCGAGGTGTTTGCGGGTGGGATGTGTGGTTGTGGTAGCCCAGGTGTGTACGAGCGGGGTATGGAAGTGGGACTGCGGTGAGAATGGCGGGGAAGGTTTGACGCATATGATGTCTTTAATAACCAGTGGGAAAGTGGTATGGGGTACCCAAACATCGATGTGTTATTACTATTACTTACTTGACTTGCATTATTTGGGGAGTGTGCCTTGGTGAGGTTTGGGTGGATAGTTCCCTTGCTAGATGCTCTGGTTATCTTTTTTTTCTAACGGGGCATTAGAATGCCTCCCCACTTGTGCCTGAGAGCTTTTGGTTTTCCCAACTGAGTATATCTGTATACTCACCCTACGTATATAAAACTGCTTTCAGGTTTCCAGGAGTACTTCGAGGACCATGCCGGACCCTATTAGCTCGGACGTCGGGACCGTTGACGTTTTTGTTTTTCTTTTATTTTGGTATTTTTCCCTTTGGAGTTTTATTGTACTTTGTAGCACTTTGTTATTGGAACATGCATATGGAAATGGATTGTTTTGGATTTACTTTTACTTCCAATTTTTGGTGTTGTTTGGGATTCACTATCTTATCTCCTGATCCTACTAAATAAAAAGGGAAATGCCTTCCATTTTGTGTGTGATTGTATACCCTTGGTGCTAGTTGCCACTTCGGGACCTATTGAAGGTGGGTTTCAGGGGTCATTATCCCTCCTTCAAATTGAGGAAGGAAGGGTCTGGAAATTTGTTGCCCCTTCCCTCATCTTGGTGAAGGCGGGTCATGACAATATTAATTGACTATAAATAGGATTAAACATCATCTGAATTACTCTCCAAACACCCTCAAAATTTCATCTAGATATCACGGATGAACCTTATAAAATAATCACTTTTAACTTAAATATATCACGTACTTCCATGGAAGGAACCTCAAACAAAATTCAAACTAATTATCCATGATATTTCTCCCAATCTTGAAACAATTAGAAACAAGAATAAATTTTCCTAGGAACTTATTTTCTTCTTCACGAAACATATATAATTCAATGAAAACTCCATTATAATACTTATTTACTATATCCCCAATATATTTACATCAGTGATACCCATATTTATTGAAAATAATTTATAAAAAAATACAGCTCACATAATGTGGGTTCAACTCTCATTCTTTGTGTCTATATAGTAGTTGTTCAATATTCGATTATGTTGAGTGGTTTAACCTCCACTATCATATTTCTCCACTGAGTTATAGGATTAATTTTATCACCAATTATCTCCTCTTATGATTCATCCTCAATCCCTTCATAATTTGGGAATCATTTTATAACCAAATTATTTCCATCAACTACCACATCATCATCACATAATTAAATAAAGTTTTCAAAATATATTATTCATTCTATATTTATAATCTATGAATCTGATGACATTAAAATCCACATTTTTATTCAATATTTTCTAGAAGTATTTGTTTACCTTAATCTTTTTTAGTATCCCAATAACTCTCCTTCTTCTTCCACATCAAGATACTTAACCTCATTGGATTTTTATTTCAAATATAGAATCCAGAGTAATTAAAGTCTTTTTATTATTCAAATCTAGAGTAACATAGTTGAATAACACCTAAATGGTTATCCCATTATCCATCATTATAGGTCACTTCAGTTTTCTTCTACTCTTCACCTTCTAATCATGTATTTATTATCCCATTTATTTTCAAAGAACCTACATTTCTATGAAATACTATTCCATCAACTCTGCTATTGAAATACTTAAGTAGGTTTATATCTCCAATCATGTGGGATGATCGTCCATTATTAAATATTCATGTGCTATTGTTATTTATTTCTTTCAATGTTATTTCTTCCAATTTAGCATTATATTTATTCTTAATTTACTTCAATGTGATGATATGTTGAGTTGAGATAAATTATGTGTTCTCTGCATTATATTCATCACAAATAGAGTAATTAAAGTCTTTTTATTATTCAAATGGGGATTATCTATTTTTTTATACAATAGTGGGTGTTTTTTTATTTAATTCACTTTGAATTCCCTAGTGGAAACCTCCATTTCAACATGTCATGTGATCTATTGATTTCTATGTGAAATTAGAACAATAAAAAAACATCCATTAAAAAAATTAATATTCTTTGATGGTGTAATTGGTTACGTTCTTCTTTGATAACATCCAGCTGATTCTATATTAAAATTTCACGTTTCCTATCCATAATATGATATGTTGTGCCAATGAAATACACAAAATTATCATTTTATAAGTGGCACTATATTTCCTTCTTCATTCATACACATTCCCATATCCTTCTATAAGGTATTTAGTTTTGAATTAATCTTCAAATATGGAGTAGTGTTTCCAACTCTATGATTTTATTTGATTGGAGCTCTCCCTTTCTTGTAAAATAGTGTCTTTTTTATTGACACCAACATCATCCACCTTATGATTTCCCTTTTTTTTATCTATCACTATTTTAATTTTTTGAAGTATTATCCTTACAACCAAAAACACTTTTACTGATGAACCTGGTTATTTTTTTTATTCAAAATTTTCTTAGAAAATTTTGAGCCTCACATGGCCCTTTCTAGAAATTCTCTAAATAATATCCTCAAAAAGTAAACATTCTTCTTTTAATCACTTGATTTCACTTTCGTGTAAAATTTATCTCTTAATGAGACAACTACTTCTTCAAGGGCATAAAATTTTTAGTGAACTCCTTCACACAATAATGGAGGTTATCAATTAACATAGCATTTTCTTTAATCATTAACTTTAAATTCCCATGTTCTTTCAAATTCACTAATCTTAATGATTGATCTTCTAGTTATTTATCCAGTTGGTCAATGTTAGCTTCAACATGATCCATATATTCAAAATATTCTTTTAGTAATCTATTTATCTTTTGATATTTATTTCTTTCAAAATTGTTCTATTTGAGTGTCCCCTTAAGTTATTACTCGAGATCAACCACACCTTATTATTGATTATATTCCTCTTGTTCATATACTTCCTTTTCAACCATATATATAAAATATCTTTAGTACTAAATTTTAGTTTTTTTCAAATTACCCCAGATAAACTTTATTGATATCTTCTAATTTACTCAACAAGAACTTCCCCTAAAACATTTTTCGGATGAATTCCACTATTTGGAGTCTCTTTTAAGAGTGAACTTCCATCATGGATTCTACAAGAATTCTTTATCATCTCCGTCATCATCAAATTTACATGGATAGCTTTCTGCAACTTGTCCATCTTTAACTCATTGGAAACCAGACAAGGGTGTTTATCCTATGAATCTACCCATTATTCTCATTAATATTTTTTCTATAATGAATAAAATTTCATCATCAGCATCCACATTTTAATAACCACCTTTAGTGATGTCTTTTTTCTCTATAGTTTTAAATGTCATAACCTTGTTTGGGTGACTTGAAGATCATTTTATCTTGATGTGTATTACTAAAAAATATAACTACACTATTGATATCCCATTTAATGTATTTCCATATTCCCCTCTTCAAGTGATAAAACCTTTTATTTTTAAAGGTTTGTTAGTCTCTTCATGATCTTCTTTATAGTATAAATATCATGGATATCTTAACAAGTCCTTTGATTTATCAAATAACCTCAACGATTATGTTGAAGAATCATTTAGCATTTTCACATGGGAATATCATCAAGTTACCAAACATACTATGAAGCTCTTGAAGCTTAACCACTTTTAGCTTGTTGGAACCCTCATTGAAGTTATTGTTTTTGAAAGATCACATTTTCATTTGTGAAACTCATCAATTTTATATAGATATTTTCTGACTGACCTCTTGATAAAACATTTTAGACATTTGGATCCACATCAGGAAACTTCATGTATGCTTAAGTCATGGACAATTCTTATACATCACAAGCATGCATCCCAAATATATATTTGAATAAAGTATCTATCTAAGAAGATCAAATATGAGATCTCATTCTCCTCATAAAAATATTATATTTTCTTATATCAAATAGAGGAACTCTATTTACATTCTTCTTGTTCACCGTACTATAGAATACCAAATGACTTTTTTAGTAGTTGTAACATCGGCTCTGATAAAACTAGTTCCAACATTAGACACCTTAGGAGGGAAACGTTGACTCATGGTGTGAACTTTTTCTTATGTAGGATATTGTTCCCATGTTGGTAGGAACATGTTGAACCTCTTACGATTTCATATCCACAATAAATCAAATTCATAAATAAAAATGAATCATAATGATTTTAAACGGTTAACCACTGTGGGTTAGTCCAATGAGTATACATATAGAGTTTTCATAGTGTACTAAAACATATTAATCTTCCCTAGTTTACAGGATGTAAATTATTGTCCATGGTCACTATGTTCTAGGATTTCTACCTCAATAATTTGATGCATGTATAAATGAATTTCCTCCCTTGGATCACATTCTTGGACTCCTCCTCTCCTCAATGCTTCATATGGATATCTTCTCAGTTTATCAATGTGTTAGTTTTATTAATATCACTACAAATGTATTGGGAGTTTATCATCTTGAAGAATAGGTTGAGATACTTCAATACAATCCTCTATATCAACAATATCCAGTAGTAATAATTCTCCAAAATACTACATTTCACCCATGTACCTCCATTCATGGTTTACTAAGAAATGTTAACTCAAGTACCATTTCCAAAGTACCTTGGCATAATAATAAGTCATCTTAATCCATTCACAACAACCTCCTTCACCCATGTGAACATTGACAAGAATTCTTTATGTAACTCACTTAACTAAGGTGAGTTCTCCCTACATCATTCATTATTCTCTATTCATTGAACTATGTTCCTTAAACTGCCTTCTCCAAATTCCTTTCTCATAGAAGAGTTCCCATTTTTTTTCTAAACTTGAATTATATTCATGCAGCTATATTGTCCGAAATATATTCATTCAAGTCTGATTCGTGCGTCTATGTTCACTCATATAAACCTCAAATGAAGAGAGAGCCCCAAAATCCATCTCTAAATCTTCGTTAGTCTATAATGAAGGTGGTAAAAAGATATTTATAGGAAAATCCAATTCTTCATGGAATGTATCACACTTCGGCTCCCTTGGGGCATCCTTTGTGCATCTCAATTTCTGTGGAACCTGACTAGCATGAATCTCCCATATTGTGTTCCACCAAAAATCATGCAATGTGACTAGAAAAGAAATCTAGATATTCATGAAACTCACTAGTGAACAAACACCTGGTCAATATTCCACACAAGTGGCGTGAAACTCATTAGCTATCATGAAACATTTCCATAAGTGCAAAACTATACTTTTTAATGAAAGAAACACCCCAATTCCCTAACAATATTTTGGATTCCTGTTGATATGAACCATATGCATTTGTCATCAAATGCCATGACAACCCTATAAAATGACCGAGAAAAAATAAAACACATCCTCAATCTCCCAATAAGACCACTCTAGATCAATAATGTTAATATAATAAAAGATGTTGTAAAATGAAAAAGTTGGTATGGAGTTTGATAATAATCTGAAGGAAGTGTTGGTTGATGCCAAGCCATAAGCACCCACTATAATAAGAGTGGATAATTTCATTGTGTCTCACAATTAGAAAACTCAAAACAAACAAATGTTTTCTCTATAAACACTAAAAACACAAAATAATAAACTTCAACTCATGTGTAGTTTTTTTATAATGAAGAGACACACTAAATTATGGTAATTTATAGCAAAGAGGTTTTGTAATGCAGAAGAATAATGAAGGCATCCAACCAACACTCAATATTTTAGTAATTATTTTCGATGGGCACTATTTATAGTGTGGCAAATATGTTCATATATCAAGGTATTTCTCATTAGAAATATTGAGGAATGTTCTTCTTATGACCCAAAATGTTCGTACATAATAGATCAAGGATTCATCAATTACGCTAAAAATAGAAAAACAATTTTCGTTTTTGGAACATAAAGTTGGTCCATCAAATTTAGAGGGTGATTGAACATCCCAATCATCATTGGGTTGGTAGTCAAAGACCAAAAAAATGAAAATAACAAAGGTAGTGGTCATATAAATTAACATGAAAGAGTCATTTCCCATTAATATATGCATTCTTGATTGTCGATGTACATCCCATATGACAGAAAATAGGGATCTAGTAACAGACATCATGTATGATAATAAAGGTTACATTAGATTTGGAGATGAGGAATGTTTGAAGATTATTAGATCTGGAAAATCTAAAGTTGGTCCAATGATATGAGACACATAGATTTCTAGGTTGAAGAAGAACTTCTTAAGTACTAGATAAACACAATTCATTCGTCTGACTTAGGATATGCAGTGACTTTCAAAAAATGAATTGCATCTTCAACATGAAGGATAATACTATTTTGATGAAAGGGAAACATACAAAGGGGAATATCTAAATCTTCAATGGGGATGGAGATATCTTCTTTTTATCCATTGAAGTAGAAAAGATATTTTGGAATAAAATTATTGGTCACTTGAGAAAACAGTCCATGGATGATTTGGTGAACAATGATTTGGTGAACAATGATGTGGCTTGTGATATCCCCAACATATCATTTGATCATACACACATTTGAAATATTTTTCAAAAGGGGACGATTATTTTGAAGGAATACAGGTAAAAATAAAAGAATTAAAACATTTTTCTTAATTTGTGAATTTTTTTGTATGATGAATGATATCACCAGGATCCATTGATGGGAAAAGACACTATATTCTATTGATTGATGATTATAGTAGAATGTCATGGTTGATAATCATCGCCAATAAATTTGTGGTATTTAGTCCATTACATGGTATTATAGGAAGGATGGAAATTTATTAAATTAAAGATTCTAAAATAACAAATTGATAATGGCACTGAATTCACCAACAACGAAATGGAGGATTATCTCAAAAAACATGGGATAAGGGACCATGTATCAGTAGTGATAACTCCTTAGAAAATGTTATTGTTTATAAGAGAAACTCGATCATAAAAACATATACAGATTGTTTTTTCTGGAGAAAACACTATAAATCCCCATGATTTTAAAAAAAACTATATGAATAATGAATCCACTAGTTAATATATGGTATTACTGATCTAAGATTATTTAAATTTAAGGGAAAAATAATTAATATGATTTAATATTAAAAAGGATTGTTCTTTATCAAATAATTGTATTTTAAAAATGTTTTATATTTTATCATAATAATTTAAATTAACAAATTTAAAAATATTATATTATATACACTCGTATGTTAACATTTTATAAACATCAAATTGGTATAAAAGAACATTAAAAATTCCATTTTTCAATAAAATTTGTTTTTATTATCATTATTTTCATTTAAAAAATTAATTTATAAATCTTAGAATTTTAACTTTATAGAATTATGATAATTTTTTAATTCAACGTTTAAAAAATATCTTTCAATAGATTTTTTATATTTTTATAAAATGTTGATTTTTAGCATTAATAGTGAGAAATAAACATTTTACAAATACTGTCACATTTATGACATACTCATAATAAAAGAAGAGTTTGATGGTTTATAACAACTTTATAAAATACAAAATAAATATTTATAAATTATAATAATTAATTTAATAATAAAATGTTGTATTTATAAAACTCATGTTTAACAATTTGGAATTATAAGAAATATTACTCAAATAAAAACTATTTTTCGTCTATTTCCTTTAACTGTGCATCAAGTATGGGGAATTTTGTTTTTAATCAAAAGGTCCAAGACACAGGCAAACCCGGTCCTAAAATTTATTAATAAAAAGTAAACAGTACAAGCAAACGACGATCAAAAGGTCCATTGTGAAAATGTGTATGCCACCAGATTGTAAACAAAAGGAAAGACAACACAAACGTCTCAAAAGCTGAAAAGAGGTCTGATTGTTCCTTACATACCAGAAGCCCCATGCTTGTCCAAGCGCAACAGTGAGCAGTCGGTGCAACAAAACCACCAGCCCCATGCTTGTCCAGGCACAATAATGAGTAGCATATGCAACACCAATGCCATCTGTGCAGCACAACAGGAACTCCATGCCTTTGGTTCATATTCAAAAATACCCAGCATAGCAGGACACGCCATCAGATCAGCTCAGCAGTGAAAATCAAGATGCAACACAACAGGACCAGGAACAAGTCAGCAGTGCAGAAAAAACACAGCAGTACAGGTGCGGCACAACAGAACCCAGGGCTTCGGATCAACAAGATCACTCCTTTCTTGTCCAGATGCAACAATGAACAACAGACTCGAAATGCAGGCCACTCCATGCCTTCCACACTGATCAAAGATCAAAACAACATCTACGAAGAGAATAAAGATGTCCAACATTACAAAAGAACTCCATGATTAACAAGAGAGATGAGAATGTGAAACACCCCGCATATCTGCATCAAGCATTGATGAACAATACCCGGGAGCACAAAATGACCACATAGAACATGCCTCAATAATCGCCCCCTTTGACAAAGATTTATCAATATAATTAGCTTCCCTATAAGCATGTGAAACTCTCCAGTAGAGTGGATTAATAGCATGAATGCACTCAATCCGCTTAGATAGAACCCTCCATGGTAACTCCCTGGTACATGCCCTAAGTGCATTAACAGCCAGCTGAGAATCAGAGTCAATCCATAAATGACTTTATTTATGATGAACAACATGTTTCACAGCAAAGATAATTTCCCACATCTCAGCTTCATATGTAGTCTCACGTCCAATATAATGAGAAAAACACCCCTTCACAAAACTACAGTGGGTGTGAAAAACCCCACCACAACCGGATGGACAGGGAACACCAAAGGCAGCACCATCAACACTTACCTTGATCCATGGACTGATAGGGGGAATCAAGCAAATGAACTTTACACCAACTGGCCTACGCTCCCTACCACGCACACCAAGCTGTTTGAGAATTTTAATTTCGTTAAATGAATTGAACATGGAACCTGCTTGAATATGTGATGCAGAAAAAACATCCCTAGGAATAGCCATTCTCCTTGTATATACATCCAGCTTGCGGTTGGCAGTGTGTCGAGTTCCTTGTTGTCCATGTGAAATCATCGTTAAAAATCCTGAGATATTTAATCCCACGATCTCCCAGATCCAACGGCTTAATAAATGTTTTCCAAGAAATCATGATAATTTTCTTCTCATAAACCGATCAAGTCCAATTAAAATTCGTGATGGGTAATTTTTTTTTCTGGGTTTTAAAAAATTTAAAATATGATAAAAGGGGTTAGGGTTCGGATAATTTTAAAAATGGGTCCGGGATGCGTGAACGCCGTTCACGCATCCTTCCGCGGCAAAGGATGCGTGAACGGCGTTCACGCATCCCGGACCCCGACGGTAATGCGTGAACGGCGTTCACGCGTCTTTTGCTGACCAGCTAAAGGAAGCGTGAACGCCGTTCACGCATCCTTGCGCGGGAAAAGATGCGTGAACGGCGTTCACGCTTCTCTCCGCGGCGAAGGATGCGTGAACGCGGTTCACGCATCCTTCGCGGACGAGCTGAAGGATGCGTGAACGGCGTTCACGCATCCGGCCGAGAAAAATTATAAAAGGAGGGGTCCCCCCCCCAATACCCATTGTTCTCCTCTGATTTTCGTTGCGAAGCTCTGCAGAAATTCTTTCTCAACAAATATTTGCTGCTTTTATTGAGGTAAAATTTCTATTTAATAATTTAATTGTTTATTTGTGTTTATTTATTTCATTTGTATGTTTAATTGTATTTATTTATTTCATTTGTATGTTTAATTGTATTTATTTATTTCATTTGTATGTTTAATTGTGTGTATGATTTATTTATTTCATATGTTATGCATGAAATGTTTTGTATGATTTAATTTTCTTGATGTTGAATGTTCGTATGATTTAATTTTTTGAATGTCTGTTGTCTAAATATTGAATGTTTTATGTTATGTCTAAAATTTTTAATGTTTAGAAAAAGTAATTTATGTTGGAGAAATTTATTTTAATGGATGGTTTTGATGTAAGTGTAAATTAAATTACTTTTATTTACTAGTAATAATATTTTTAATCAATAAAGTATAAAATATATTTACTTATATTTTGAAAAGTAGAAGAATGCCCAAAAAACATTACAATTTCATAAAATTTAAAATAACAAAAGTGTTTATTATGTAAATCTCAATTAGATCAGTTATAATAAAATTTATTTAATGTTTTTAATAAATATATATATATATATATACACATGAAGTTAAATTTTTGTAAAAGAGGTGTAGTATTTAATATAGATTTTATATAATACGGATAATATAATAAATATACCAAAAAACACGGTATGAGTGATGACTGATCTTGAGATGACCGACCATGCATAATTGAAATTGCATGTTTTATTTTGTGTATGTTGTTATTCAATTTGTAATAATTGCATTTTTTCGGTATTGATGACCTGCGAGTCATCTCTCAGTAAGTGTAAGGACCTGCGTGTCCGTTTAAATTAATTTATGTATTTCATACCCCTAGACCCTCTCACATGCATGTGAGTAAATTTGTAAATAAAAGACTGACGCCCCAAAGAGGTGTCGACGAAGAGGCATCCCCGAAGAGGTGTCGACGAAGAGGCATTTGAGAACTCGTTCGAGAGGTGGCGTTGCTATTTGACAGGAGATTGACGGTTGCTGCAATATTTGATAATAGAGACAGGAGTTTACTCATATAAATTGTGGTTAGTTTATCAGATAATGATAAACTAATCGCAAGTCTCAAGATCAAGTCATGATTATATATTCATAAGTAATCAAACTTTATGAAACATTATATTAAATTTTCTTTTGTGCTAAAATCACAATCACTATACCTTAACAGTGATAAATCAATACATAAAAAAGTCTCAAGATAATCAATTATTCAAAACCAAATTAAATAATTTAAAATTTTAATGTAGTGTATAATATTTTTAAATTTTTTTTTAATAGGTAATTATGTCTGCTCAAATATATTGCAACGGTGAGGTAATTTGTACCGAGCAGGGTTTTAGCTACAGTGTGCCACCTGTCAAAGTGGTAAATCTCCATGGTTGTATGACATTGGATGCAGTTCGTAATAAGATTCATAGTCGGTTAAAATTGAGTGCAGGACAAGCAATCACTTCAATTAGATACCGACATCTTCAATATCCTGAGCGTATGTGGCACAGCGACTACCCTATAGTCGATGATGAGGATTGGATGGAGGCTTCTCAGTTATTCAGGCAACAGTGTATTAATGGTTTGATGGAATTATTTATTGTCATTTCTAATATTGATGTGGTGCAATCGATTACTACAGAACCATGCTTTGTGACCTCTATAGAAGTCGGTCTTTCACAACAGTCTTCTTTATTGCCTCCTTCTCATTCGACTCCTGTGGAAGAATGTAATGAGGAAGATCATCAAAATTTGGAAGGAAATGTAGATGACATCCCTTTCTGTGCTGATATAGTGCAAGAAAGTTTATCTGAGGAAGAAGAATCTGGGGAGTCAGCAGGAGATGATGTGGTTGGAAATGAACCTTCTGAGGTTCCTTTGAGAGACAGACATCCACTACATCCACCAGTTAGTGGTAATCAGCCTTCAGTTTTGAGTTCCTTAGTTGGAGGAATGTCTCGTGAACAACCTTTTGATTGGGATGTCATTACACCAGCTTCTGAATTCCCTGGCATTATAAGGAATATGCCTGCATCAAATGATAATGCCATATATGTTGGGCAGGAGTTCGAAAGTAAACAGGTCATGAAAAATGTGATAAAGCAATACCACATTGAGCGACATTTCACATTTGTTGTTTATGAGTCAAAGAAGACCAAATATCTCATTCGTTGTGAAAAATATGGGTCAGAATGTAAATTTCGATTAAGAGCAGTATTTGATAAATGTTATGGATGTTGGAAGATAACCAAATTAGAAGGCCCACACACTTGTCTGCATCCCAGCTTGGCACAAGATCACTCTTCTCTTGATGCAGAGTTTATATCTACTGTTATTTGTGAGATGATACGAACAAGTCAGGATGTTCCTGTTGCCCTTATTCAGGAAAGAATTCAACAGTTGTATAACTATAAGGTATCATACAACAAAGCTTGGAATGCAAAACAGAAAGCCATTGTAAAAGTGTATGGTGATTGGGATGAGTCTTATGCGTTGTTGCCACAGCTTATGGAATTGTTGTCTCTCAATAATCAGATTGTTTATCAGTTGGACACTGTTGAGTATGTATCCCAAAATCATCTAGTTGATCGGTCAAAGGTGAAGTTCAAGAGGATTTTTTGGGCATTCAGACCGTGCATTGTTGCATTTCCCTTTTGTGAACAATTTATTCAGGTAGATGGCACATTCCTTTATGGAAAGTATACAGGTGTTCTACTCATTGCTTCCACACAGGATGGTAATCGCGCTCCTCTGCCACTTGCTTTTGCTGTTGTTGAAAAAGAAAATTTTGAATGCTAGAGCTGGTTCTTGGCATGTGTACGTGTTCATGTCACGCAGAAACAGGGCGTGTGTCTGATATCTGATCGTCATCGAGCGATTATAGAGGCCGTGAGTAGTGATGGGGTTTCTTGGACTGAGCCGAATGCTTATCACCGTTATTGCATTAGACATATTGCAAGTAATGTGCATAAGCAGTTTAGAGATGAGGCCATAAAGAAGGCGATCCTCAAATTGGGTATGGTTTTCTAAACTTTCTTTTTTTAACAAAATTTACTATCCATTTTAATACATTATTATGTTATGCTTTCAGCATATGAACCCCAACAAGAAAGGTTTGATCGGCGTCTTGAAGAGATCCGAACAGTTAATGAGGAGGTATATGAATATATGGTACAAATTTCAAAGGAAAAATGGTCATTAGCATACGATGGTGGCATGAGATATGGGCATATGACCACTAATATAGTGGAGTGCGTAAATGGGGTCCTCAAGGGTGTGCGCAAACTCCCAATCACAGGGTTAGTGCAAGAGACATTTTTTAGATGTGTTCACTACTTTGTTGACCGGTCCCAAAAGGCCTACCAGAGGATGGAAAATGGAATGCTTTTTACTCAGCATTTTCAAACTGATATTGACCGGATACGGAATGAGGCTTCACGATGGAATGTTATAGCCTTTGACAGGGAAAAGAGGAGTTTTCGGGTAAGAAAGTGCTACGACCAGGGTGCATGCACTAATGGTGGAGTGTTTGTTGTGATGTTGGATAACAGGTACTGTGATTGTGGCAGCTTTCAGGCATTGAGATATCCATGTGTACATGTTATTACAGCTTGCGCTTCGGTAAATATATCGTGGGAGCCATATGTTGACCTGGTGTATCACATGAGCACTTTGGTTAACTGTTATAGTGCTGCTTGAATGCCTGTTGGTGACTTCCATTCTATCACATTGCCTGCTGATCAACCGACCATTGTCCCTGATATTTCCAGGTTTTCATAAGTCGGTTTTGGTATCATTTATAATTTTTTCAATGTGTGTCATTTTTAAAATTATTGGCTTCATGCTACTAGGTTGCGGCCTCGAGGAAGACCGAAGTCAACTCGCATCAGAAATGAGATGGATTGGCCTCGGCAACGAGGAGGGAGAATACGATGCAGTCTCTGCCACGCAGAAGGACATACTCGTAAGAGATGTCCCCAAGTGGCAGGACAGAGTTCCAAATCTCATCATCCATGATCGAGTCTGTGTACCTGCTCTAAGAGGAAGAGGTTGTGGTTGGTGTCGATGATGAAGAAGAAGAATAAGAAATAGAGGATGAGGATGAGAAGAAGTAGAAGACTAAGAGGAAGAGGTTGTGGTTGAATAACCTATTGTGGAAGTTTCTATAGTTACTTAGGAACTTGATCTATTTGGAATAATGTTAATGGTTATCTAATGGATAATGAATAAATTAACAAACGTAATTTCACAAATAAGAAGAAATAATTAATTTTTCACTTTTTCCTCTTAATTTTTAATGTGGAATAATGTTAATGGTTATTTAATGGATAATGGATAAATTAACAAACGTAATTTCACAAATAAGAAGAAATAATTAATTTTTCACTTTTTCCTGTTAATTTTTAATGTGGAATAATGTTGATGGTTATTTAATGGATAATGGATGAATTAACAAACCTAATTTCACATATAAGAAAAAATTATTAATTTTTCACTTTTTCCTGTTAATTTTTAATGTGGAATAATGTTGATGGTTATTTAATGGATAATTGATAAATTAACAAACGTAATTTCACAAATAAGAAGAAATAATTAATTTTTCACTTTTAAATTATGGTTTTCTTATAAGATGTCTAGTTTTAGTAATGTCATCTGAGTGTCTGAGCATCCTTAACTAATGTTGATTGTGAGACTAGGCTAATCTTGATTGTGACACCAAATAAAAATGAATATATCATGATTCCACTATTAATAAGTAACGATGATATCATGTGTGCAGATGGCAGGTTTTCCATTGCTTACATCTCAGGCTACTCATGTATCACGACTGCTTTTAGAGGGACGTCTTGTGGCTCCCTTGAGTGTACGTAGATCTCACCATTTCCATCATACTGCACCACCTCCCGCTATCGTCCCACATCTTCGTCGAGCTGGATTTTATGGCGTAGCGATGTGCGACTTCACGTTTCTTGATCATCAGCTCATTGCCGCACTTGTCGAGAGATGGAGACCAGAGTCGCATACTTTCCATTTCAGTGAGGGAGAGATGACTATTACATTGCAGGATGTGGCTATTATGTTGGGCCTCCCTATCGAAGGACATGATTTGACAGGCCGAGTTCCATCAGATTTGCCTGAGCTTGTTCATAGACTTCTGGGCATAGAGGTCCAGGATGATGGCAGGACCATCGTCGGTGGTAGATTGCGGATGCCTTGGTTAGACCAGCACTTCACACATTTACCAGATGATGCTGATGACGTCACCGTGCTGTGCTTTGCACGGTCATATATTTTGAGGCTGATCGGTGGCACGCTTTTTGTTGACCACTCTACTACTTTTGTGCACCTGATGTATCTATCTTTTTTAGAGGATTTGGACCAGGCAGGTCGATATAGTTGGGGGTCTTCCTGCCTAGCATATACATACAGAGCCCTATGCAGCGCATGTCGCATCGATAAGATGCAGATCACAGGATGCATGGTTCTTCTACAGATGTGGGTATGGGAGCACATACCTCGTTTAGCTCCACATGCTCGTGCGCCATTACCCGTAGATATTGTAGCAGAGGCTCCACGTGGACGTTGGTATGTTATTAATTCTTTCTAATATCTAACTTACTTGTATAAAATTCTTTTATGAAATGTAAAAAAAATGTTATCTACAGGTGGAGTCAGGCGCATCGACATTAAGATTCTCCCAGACATGATGTTCACGCCTACAGACTTATGCTAGACAGCATTCGACCAGACGATGTAAGTGATTATTATTTATATTGTTAAATCTTTACTCTTTACTGTAAATCTATTCATTTATTAATTGATTATTCATTTTTTCTTTCAGATTACATGGATGCCATATACGGATGCTATCCTTCAGAGTCTGCCCCCATACTGTACAGTGATGCTTGATATCGGCTTCTGCATGGTTCCACTGATTCATTTTCATATAGTCGAGTGGCATCAGACGGATAGGGTTATGAGACAGTTTGGATTCCTTCAGCCAGTTCCTGACCCGCCCAGTCAGTTGGATTCATTGCATTCCCTGAAGATGTCAGGGAAGAGAGATTTTGATTGGAGGAGCTACCATGCGAGATATGTTGCGTTATGGGACAGGCGACGGGAGTCCCAGTTGCGAGGGGCAGGGACAGTACGCTTTCATTTGATGGATCAGATGGATTATGCAGGCTGGTACATCAGGTCTCCCGTCAGATTTCTGACACGGCACGGACGGGGCTTCCATGACTTGGTATGCATTCTTTCTTTCACAGTTCAACATATTTTTTATTCAAATTAGTTAACAACAGAATTTGTTTTCGCAGGATGCTCGTATTTGTCATCTACTGCATATGTCTGATCCAGTGGAGAGAGCTGCCTTTGACCCAGCATATTTTCACAGCCTTGTACGACAGATGCTACCGTCGATGGACGAGATTTATCATGGCATTTTCTTTGATCCACCACCTGCTGCGGAGGCCGCGGAGCCTGCTGCGGAGGCCGCGGAGCCTGCTGCGGAGGCCGCGGAGCCTGCTGCGGAGGCCGCGGAGCCTGCTGTTGTTCCACAGGATGAGGCTGCTCAGCTTGCTCAGCCACATGATATTATTCCACTGGAGGAGGGTGTTCAGCATGACCAGTCATATGCTCCTCCAGCTTCTCAGGCACAGCCACAGGTACTTACAGACGCTGACTGGATTGAGTTCGATGTTTTATTGCAGTCATCCGCAGCAGAGCAGCCATCTACTTCCTATATTGGTGAGAGTTCCAGCCAGCTTCCACTATCCTTAGATGCAGGCCAGGGTACAGGCGGTGAGACTGTACATCCACCGTCTGTCACACAGGAGGATGTGGAGGTGGCTGTCGATGAGGATGCGCAGCGTACGCCAGAGCACAGACGTAGATAGACACGGCGTGGACGCATCCAGTATACGCCTGACTGTGGGACAGAGGAGCATCCACACCGGAGGCGTAGATTAGGTTGACATTTGATTTATGATACGTTTTGTATGTGTATTACTGTTATCTAGACTTCTATTATACCTTTAATAAGTGTCTTACTGTTATCAAATTATCTACCAATGTATATATATATATGTGTGTGTGTGTATAATAAATAATATGATTAGAAATTCCATAATACTCATATAAATTCAATAAGTTCAAGATAAAGGTTAAATAATAATCCAAGGCTATTTATTTTATGAATAACATATTAAAAGACCAAGTAAAATGTATTGAAGAACTTTAGGAGGATTTTGTTGGCCTACAATTAAATATAGGATCAAGAGAAACTCTTGACTCCTAATATGATATTAGGAAATTAGGTCACACAAGTGATGGAAAAAAGGGAAATTATGGTTCATAGGTCCAAAAAATAGTTAAAAAATGTTTAGGGAAGAAAATGATACATCGTAATGCCACAAATGGTATGGTTATTGTTCATAAACAGAAAGCAGTAATGATTGGTGTCAGAACACAAGAGCATGTTATGTGGATAAAGATTTATTTTGGTATGAATTAGAATCAGAATATTTAGTGATCTTAAGGAATAATGAGTGGTGTATTAGTGATGCACATGAATAAACCATTTATCAAATATTATTTTTGTGGAAATATGGGGAATTCTTAGAATGCTCATTCCATAGCCTTGAGGGTCACTATGTGACTTGGGACACACTATAATATTTACAAATAAGGTGTGTATTATCAAGGGAAAATATAGTGGATTTGTTTTGTAAGGAAAACACACAAAGGGGAATCTATATCTTGTGAGTGGACAAGAAGATATGTATTTTATATCCAAGGAAGAAGAAAATAGGTTGTGGTATAAATTTATTGTTTATATGAGCCAATCATACATGGAAGATCTGTTGAAATGTGACACTGCTCAAGATCTCTCTAATTTATCATGTGATCATACTCATACATGCGATTCTTTCTAACAAGGGAAGATTATTTGAAATATATAAAAGGTTAAAGATCAATGGTCAATAAGAGTGATTGAACTAATGAAAATTGATGTGTGTAAACCTATTTCACCAAGATCTATTGATACGAAGAGATATTTTTAGTGGCCAAGGATCAATTAGGTGGTAATGAGAGGGAGGTGAATCAGTGGTAGCCTTATTTTACTAATTCTTTTTTTAAATTCAACCTATTGAAATTTGTTTAGGTTTTTGATCCACTCAATATAAACTCTCAATCATTCCTCAAGTGTAGTTGTAATGAAATAGGGAGAATCACATGTTATTTACAGGGTTATTTTGAAAATACTACTCATTTCTATATTGGTTATACCCCCCAACATGTATTATTCACTATCTCCACAAGTTAATACAATGACATATAATCCATTTTTCCTCTCTATAACAAAAAATAATCCACTATACACTCTCTTTCTCCATAATACATTGGAGATTCATTTTACTCTATAATCCAAAAGATACATCTACTTCCAAATTTAGGAAGAAGTTCTTCTTCAAATAGACTTACTCTATAAGAAATCTAGTCACTCCTACCTTGTGTACTTTATCAATAATTTTAGAAATTATTATATTAAGACTCTTTTCAGATTTTGTGCAATCTAGATTCTCCTCAATATTCAAATACTCAAGAACTCATCAATTCATCTTTCTGTATTTACCTGATACATTATTGTATCGAGTTATCAGAAATAATATTTCAATTCAACACAGAGTCTTCATCACCTTCATACACACTTTATTCACAAAATAAACAATAATTGTTCATGGATAATATATCATTATTACATGATTTAAAATCAATCATTTAAATCCTTATTTAAATTTGTTTCGTAATAACACATTTAATTACACATTTATATATGAATACTCATCAGTAGTGGTATCATATTTTCCTCATATTGAATGCCCCATTAGTTTCTGTGGGTATTTTGTTTCATGCAACTCATAAAGAATACTAGAAGGATTAAGGTTCCCCTCTTTCTTCTTAATGTGGTGTCTATCTCTATGAATCATTGTCTATATTCATACATGTAACTCATATTTAATTACATAATAAAATACAAAAACTCATCAAAAATACCCAATGCTCGGGTCTTCTCCATTCTTCACATAAATGTTACAACTCATGTAAGAATCTGATTCACGTGGATTCATCAAAATATGATCTTCTAATCACCCGAATACTTATGTTTCACATTTCATCACATAGGATATTCATTTTAGAATAAATTTTTACTCTCATCACATGAACTATTCATTTTATTATTTAAATTATATTAATGAAATTGTAACTTCATGAATATATTATCATGATTGTACCTTGGCATTAAATCTAGATCTTACTTCATTTGAAGACTCTATTTCATCAAAATTCTTGGGATCCTTCAGTTCATGCACGACAATGCATGAATATTGAACATGACTTGTTCTTAGATCATGCTTGGATATTATAAGTTCATCATGGACTTCTTAATATGGAAGGGTCCTTGGTTTTATCCAAGGATTCCCAACCATGATTTTTGTGACTCATCAATGGTAGATAACCAATGCTCTATAAAACCCTTGAGAAAGGGAAGAAGGTTCTCACTAATTAGACAACTTGAAAAAGTTAGATCAAACTGTTGTGTAAATGTCTGCATGTTTTTAGTGGAGAGACAATGATTGTGTCACCATTTTCCCATATAATAATATCACTCGGTTGAGTGCTTCCTTATTTATTTTATCATTCCTTCAGCTTGGTAGAAGTGATTACTGGGGTACGCTCTCAAATCCTCACTGGCATCGACCCATGTTGTCTTCTCTAACACCATTCCACTGCACATGATTGAACCACCACTCTAATACCATGTGCCTCATGTGAATTCATGCTCGCCTACCATTTCTTCCCATACAATAGTCAACTCTAGTTCCCACCTCAAAAGTGGCTGCACCTAATTCCCTTATGTAGCTAGTTGGATGGATTCCTTTTTAAATAAAGTTAAAAAAATGTGTTAGATAAAATATTCCACCAAATTCCATATTCACTCCAAATACCAATCCTTATTCTTCATGAAAAATATAAATAATATATTTATACTTTTTTCATATATCTCTTCATTCATACTTTAGTGAACATTTTTGAAAACTCCTTTGCACATTTTTTTCTATTTAAGATAATCTTAAATAATTCTCACTTTTAAAACATGGATAATTATCCAAATATGAAATTAAATTACATAACATGAATCCATAAAAATTATCCAAGCACCACCACTTCACATATTGACATATTGATAAAACATACAACCATTTTTCCAACAATCTCCCCCTTTATCTTCTGTTGTTAATATCCATTCATATCATAAAAGTTAATATGTGGTAACATCAATTATTCTCCCCCTTATTTAAAATAAAATGAAAAGGATAATTGGAAAATTTTAAACTCATATTTCTTCTCAAAAAAATCTTCACATATATTTTAAATAAGGGGATGATATGACATGATACTTGGAACAAAGCCTTTAGTTAATAAACACTATATCTATATGATCCATCCTAGTGTAGAAAGAAATAATTAAATAACCAATATAATATAATCTACCTATAACACATACTCATATGTGATACTAAAATTAGATATTCTCAATTATCAGGATGAGTAATTTTAAGATAAGAAATACATGATCCTGCACACACTTCAAAAAACACATTAGAAAGTTCAAGTGCAAGAAAAAATCCCCCTTTTCTCATTTTTTCATTAAATAAGTACTCAACCTTAATGAATATAATTAAGAAAAAATGTAAGATAATGTGATTGGAATACCTCAAATCTCTTATAAGATCCTCCTTAAGAGATGAACTCATTCTTCATCATGGGAATTTATGTACTCCATGATGAACAAAACTTCTCCTTCAATTCCATTCAAGTAAACTCATAACACATAAAATAATAAGGAATAAGGAGGAACCTCTTGTATTCTATAGAGGAAACATTCAATGTGAGAGTTTTCTCTCATCCTTTATTTCTTCTTATTTCTAATCCAAGCATGGGATGTGATTTATTTCTTATTGCATGCTTCATGGATTATGCACATATTTCCTTCCCATGAATTTCCTCTTTATTTGGAATACATTTTCCCCCTCCTCCACAGCTGGTACAACCTCATTATTTTTCTTCCAAATTTTTCATCTTCTCTTCCAAGATTCTTATTACGTGGGATTTGATTTTGGTTCTTTAAACACCATTTTTTGATACTCGTTTTTATCTTTAAAAACATTGAACTTATTTTCTATCTTAATATGACTTCTTTCAGGATACAAAAATTCCTTGTAAGTTATATGAGTAGAGTTTCTCCACATAGATTATTTACCCTTGCATGTTTCCATCTAAGTGAAATACCTTTCCATTAGAAAAAATGAATCATTTAGGTATTCTGTGAGATGCGTGAACGCCGTTCACGCATCCCTTCTCTCGGGAAGATGCGTGAACGGCGTTCACGCATCACGCCCGGGTCCGGGATGCGTGAACGGCGTTCACGCATCCCGGACCCATTTTTAAAAATATTCGAACCCTATACCCTGTTATCAAATTTTAATTTTTTAAAAACCCAGATAAAAAAATTAGCCATTCCTGATCGTACTTTGGAGTTTATTAATAAGGCCGATGGGACATCTATAAAGAGAAAAAGAGTATACAAACATAGATGTTATCACCGAATTAAATAAGAAAACTCTTCCCGCTTAGGACATGGATTTCCCCTTCCATTTTTTCATCTGATTTATGATTTTTGAGAAAGTGTCTTCAAGATAACACTTCTTGATCATACCACAAAAGAGAGGGAATCCAATATAAATAAAATAGATAACACCCCTCTTAACTCCAAGATAACTTCAAATCATGTTTTTTCCTTTGCCACATAAATACCATTCCCAAAGACAATGGAGGATTTCTTCCAACTTATAGCTTGACTAGACACCTCTTCATAATGATAAAAGATAACCTTGACTGCAGAAAGAGTTTTCATGGAAGCCTTCCCAATAAGAAGGATATCAACAGCATAAAAAAGATGTGATGTTGTGAACATACCTCTCCCAACACTTATTTTATTGAAAATTCCAATTTTGACCATATCATGTATACATCCGCTCAAGTAATCCTCAACAAGGGAAAAGAGAAGACCAGACAAGGGATCACCCTGCCTCACCCCCTAGAACATTGAAAGAAACATCTCGAGGATCCATTTACTAGGATGGAGAGCCTTGCAGAGCCCAAGATAACCCTGATCAAATGGATAAAACCAATGGAGAAACCATACTTCTCAAGAATGGCAATGATGAAACTCCCTTTGAGAGTATCAAAGGCTTTGGAAATGTCAATCTTCAAAGAAAAATTCGCATACCCTATCTTCCTCTTCATGGGATTTACACTTTCAAATGAGGTGAAAAGGCAACTTTGAATGGTCCTTCTAGGGACAAAGCCAAACTGATTTGTAGAGATAATATCGTTAACCATCATACCCAATCAAACAAAAATTATCTTGCTGAGAACTTTAGGAAAAGTATTCCCAATTGCCATTGGTCTGAAATCTCTGATATCAACAACATCTTCCTTTTTGGGAATAAGAGCATCCAATTGTATTCTTATCACCACTATGAATCCAATGTAACATCCACAAAAGAACATTGTATTCTTATCACCACTATGAATCCATATAACATCTAACTTGTTTCTGCTCAAGCTCTCTTTAATAGCCAAAGGATCATCCATCTTGGAAAGAGCATCCAATTCCTCCCTTGAAGGGTTATCCTAATTTTGATTATCAATTTGACAACTAGAGAGAAGACTTTCAGCATCTTTGATATCATCATCAAGCATGGAAAAGTATTTTTTTACTCCATTATTTTAAAAGACCATTAATGGATTTCAGCTTTCATGTCAAAATATGAATAGGGCTTCCATAATATCCCACTTTTCATGCATCCTGGATAATCTACCTACAACCAGAAATAACCAGCCACCCATTGTTAAATCTGAAGGGGAGTGGGGTTTCCCATGCAATTTTTAATGTGACATCAATAAGAAATGGATTGTGACCCATGTGAATCCTAGGTAAAACAAAACAAGAAACCCTAGTAGATCCACCACCATCATTAAACTACCCAAAACATCTATCAAGATTACTAGCTTGTCTTCCATTAATAGTATACTTGTTCCAAGTTATTTTTGGAGACCTGGTTGGTCAGTTGTTACGGGGCGTGGCCCACTCAACCCGAAGAATCAAATTGTCGTAGCCATAGCCATTGAGCTTGTTGAAGGCCCGCTCTGCATCCTCCCGGTTCACAAAGTTCACAAACCCGAACCCCCGGCTCACCCCTGTGTTCTGGTCGATGGCCACGTACACGCGAGCCACCTGCCCAAATGTTCGGAACAGTTCATTCAGGGCCGCCTCCCGGGTGTCCTCCGACAGGTTTGTCACCCGAACCGAGTTCTCATCGTTCTGGCGCCACATCTCAAACCCTGTGGGCTGCTCCGCACCAGCCCTCATACTCGGCAGCACATAGGTAGCCTTCCCCCCCACCCGGAGCACTCGCACTGTGCTCTGGCCCGGTGGGCTTCTCCACAAATGACTCCACAGGTTGAGTCAGGTCCTTGTACGGGCATCGGGATGTCTAGTGGTCACCTTTCTTCCCACAGGTCCGACACACAATCAGAACCGCACCTCCTTTCCCAAGCTGCGCCAGTGACTCCCCGCCCTCCGCCTTACCCTCCTCGGGCTTGCTCCTGGGAGACCTATGTCGTTCTAGTAGGATCTCCTCAGTGGAAACCATGGTGAGTCTGGCACCAATATCCTCATGAACTGCATCTCTAAATTTTTCCCAGGACCTCCGTTCCACGGCCTGCTTGCTGAGCCGGGCCTTGGCAAGCTTTCGGATGCGGGTGGTAGTGGTGATCTTTACTTTATTCCCGTCCTCACTGTACTTGTACTCCACAACCCTTTTGATCCCTTTCTCATCCGGACCAAAAACCTGTTTCGGCGGCAGGAGGAAATCCAGATCCTCATTGTCGTCCTCCGTCGATTGGCCGCGCCATCGATGAGCCCAGCCGAAGTCTATATTAGGGTTAAACCCTAAGGGCTCGTTTGGCTGGGGAGATACGCCCAGAAAAGAAACGATTTGGAAGGAGAGAAACGAAAATATCTCGTTTGGTTATCAAAGCCTGAAGGAGATAAACGCGAGGCGTCGGGAGGGAGAGAAACGGATTTCTCTATCGCATGCGATTTCAGCTGATTTCGAATCGTCCCAAAATCGGGACGATTCAGACGGAAATCTTCAATCCCTTACAAATATTTTACATATTTCCCATATTGCCCTTAAACCTCTCTATAAATAATAATAACAATCAAATATAAATAATTTATAAATGATATTAACAATCAAATATAAATAATAATAACAATAACAATCAAATATAAATAATTTAGAAATATTAACAATCAAATATAAATAATTTTGATAATGTGTATATAAATAATTTTGATTATAACTAATTATGCGTATATAAATAATCATAAATAATTTATAAATAATTCTGATTATAGATGATTTTGAATATAAATAATTATGATTATCTTGAATTAATAGTTTATATAAATAATTTATAACTAATTTTGAATTAATAAATATTTTGAATTAAAAACTATTTTGAATTAGTAATTATTTTTAATTGATAATTATTTTGAATTAATAATTTTTTAATTAATAATTTTGAATGTATAATTTTGATTACCATAAATTAATAATTTTGAATTAATAAATTATATAAATAATTTTGATTATCTTTAGTTAATTTTTTTAAATTTTATAATTTGTATTGATATATGGTGGTAGGTGTGGTGTCCGTACGGATCTAATCGATATTGGTTTTTTATATTGAGCAAGTATGCCCTTTAATCTTGTATGTGTTATTTTTAAACAAATGTTATTTGTGTCATTTACACCAAAACAGTTTCTTTTCTTTTCTTTTAAAAATTATTACCAAACATGATGGAGAGAAATCCAAATCATTTCTTTTCTTTTATTAAGTTATGAATCCAAACACAAAGAGAGAAATCACAATCATTTCATTTCTTTTCTTTTATTTTATAAACTATCAAATCATTTCTTTTCTTTTACTAAAATATAACCAAACACAGTGTAATATCTGTTGGCGACCCTTCGGCTCGGCTCATCGAAGGCCCCAGCAATCGACGGAGGCGTTCACCTCAATCTGAGCCCTTATAATGTTGCAAAGCCCAGCAAGATCCGAGGCGTTCACCTCAATCCTAGGGTTTGGTGTTTTTTCCCCGGTGATCCTTTCGCGGCGGCCCGTTTTCTTTCAGATCGGCACCTGCATCGGCCCTCCCCGGTTCATCCTCCCCTTTTGCTCTTCTTCGGCGCATTGTCCCTCCTCTCGATTTCATGTTCCCGTTCCTCGGCCTGAAGTCCCGATCGCGTTTATTTGGGGTTTCCGCAACTTGAAGGCTCTGTTCTTCTTGAATCCCTTCCATTATCATCTTGCGGATCTGACTTGAAGTCAGATCCCGATCTTCTTTCGGCTTGCGATTCAGTTTTAGACCCTTTTGGCAGATTCAGGTTGTTTGAGATCTACGGCTCCTGATCTTCCCACGACTTACGGGCTGGAACAATCTTCGACAGATCGTTTTCTTCAGATTGACGAGATAGTGGAGGTGTTGAGTGCACGGGTGTTATTTGCGCATGGGTGGGATCGCGCAGGGCAGTGAGTGTTTGGTGGTGCTCGCACAGGTGGCTTGAGCGCGCGGGTGCTGAGCGCAGGGTGTGTTGTTTGTTGGTACTAGGCGTGCAGGTGTTTTCGTGCAGTGCGTTGTTTACAGCTGCTGAGTGCGCGGTTGTTACTTGCAGATGTCGAGCACGCGAGTGTTTTTTTTTTTGCGCAAGGTTGGGATCGCGCAGGGCAGTGAGTTTTGTGGTGCATGCGCAGGTGGCTCGAGCGCGCAGGTGCCACTCACATTGGGTGGGGCTCGCGCCGGGACTTGAGTGTATCAGTGGTGCTCGCGTGAAGTATTGAGCGCGAAGGAGTTACTCGCAAAGGGTCGTGATTGCGACATAAAGAGGTGTAACTACAGTTTTTAGCTCGTATAGTTTGTGTGCAACGTTTCTAACCGCAAAGGCGATACTCACTTTGGGGTTGGCTATCGCGCGAAAGAGCTCCTGCGCGATGACTGTCACCGGGCCACTGAATCTTGATTTGTGCTGAGACTTTGGCTCGTACAATTGAGTCCTTAGTGGTTTGTGTTGCAAAGTTTTGATCGTAGTGAGGAGTTTTGTTCGTGAGAGTTCTGGGACCGTGAAGGGTGTATTGGAGAGGCAACGTTGAGGATGTGCTCTTTTCTTTTCATGGAATCTGAATTGGTAAATCAGTGGAAGAACCTTTCGTTGACTGATAAAGAGAAAGCGTCAATCGCCACATGAAAAAATGAAGACGTCTTTCTGTCACATTGCACGTCTCTCCTGGTGGTAGGGAAATTCTAAGCCAAATGTTCATTCAACCTGGGGGATTTAAAAAATACTCTGCAAAATTTATGGAGATTGGAGGATGGCGTTGCCATACGTGAAGTGAGAGATGGGTTCATTGTATTCGAATTTTTCAACAATAAAGATAAAAAAGGTGTTAAAAGGTAGATCATGGTATTTCGACAATCAACTCATCCTCATGGATGACTTTTCAGGCGGGGACGACATTCAGAAAATTAAACTGACTCACTCACCCTTCTGGATACGAATCAAAGGAATTCCGTTTCATGGTAGAACGAAATGTGTTATGCGGGAAATTGGAGAACGCGTTGGTAAATTTCTGGACTGGGACCAATCTGACCCCATCCACTGGGGACCCGTGGTGAGTATTAGAGTCTTAGTCGATGTGACACAACCACTTATGAGGGTTCTGTTCTTATCACTTGAAGATTCAAATGATTGGATTTCTTTTGAATTTGAAAAACTCCCAATTTTTTGTTTTTTCTGTGGGTGTTTTGGACACCTCGAGAAAGTTTGTGATTTGAGGAAGGAGAATGGAAAAGACACCATCATCTTGCAATACGGCCCTTGGCTCCACGCAAAAACAGTAAGATTTGTGACTATTTTTGAGGTGAAAAAACAAAAGGATCGTGACCGACTAGCGAAGGCCTATTCCAAGCAAACCGAACCAGAACTCAATACTATCATCATGCTAGGACCACCGGACTTTTCGGGGGACAATCATGACGAACAACGGGCGGAAGGAGGGTCTTCGTACAACTCAATGAACGAGACCAAAACTGGGGACAAGCATGCGAGTCAGAGTTCAGACCCAGCCGTTTTCCCAAGTCCGGCCCTTGTACCATTGAAAGACAGCATCTCGCCACCATTTGGACCGAGGTCAAAATGTAAGGAATAACCCGACCCGACTTCTGAACCCAGGCAACTTTGCATCAAATCAACAGAGTCTGCTCCCGGGCCAGTGTCTGCTGATTTAGGGATCAACCTCATGGATGAAGCCAATGCGATTGGGATTAAACCATCAGGTACCTTTACTCAACGGACATGGAAAAGGGAGAATCGTGGTGATAGGAGTGGTGATCCTATTAATTCAAAACTCGAGGAACATAAAAGACATCTTGAGGATTGTAAAGTGACTGAACGCCTACCAAAGAGGTGGAAAGAGGCAGGTGATGGACAGTTCTATGAAGTTTCAGAGGCAGAGGCGGGTATGTACCAGCCCCACCTAGAGCAATGAAAACCCTATGTTAGAACTGTCAGGGGCTTGGCAACCCACGAACGGTTCAGATGCTCCAGCGCCATTACGCACAAAGTCGCCCTGATGTGTTTTTTTTGTCTGAAACCATGTTGGATTACAAGGACAACAATTACATCGCTCTCAAATGTGGGTTTCAGGGTTGCCTCCCGGTACCCCGCCAAGGCCACTCAGGGGGACTGAGCCTTCTCTGGAAGGACAATGTCAACGTCAGAATCCTCTCGTACACGGCGCATCATGTGGCTGTATCCATCTATGATGACCTCCTCCTGCCTTGGACTTTTGTGGGTTTCTACGGCTGGCCCTCACAAAACGATAAATGGAAATCCTGGGAACTTCTCTCCTCTTTACGACAAGGTATTACTGGCCCTATCCTTTTTGGCGGTGATTTCAACGAGATTCTGTTCCAGCATGAAAAACGAGGTGGATCACATCGGACCTTTGCCTTGATGTCAGGCTTTTGTGATGTGATTTCTAGGGTGGACTTGGCTGATCTTGGCCATGCAAGTAGCCCCTTCACCTGGTTTTGGGGGAACACGAAAAGCACATGCATAGTTGAGCGTCTGGACAGATTTCTGGGATCGAAAGAATGGACTAATATCTTCAAGATATTTCATATCGCCCACTTGGCCCCGAACTGTTCGGATCATTGCCCTATCATTATTGATTTCTCTCATAGTGGTCGCAATTCAAGATGCGGGAAACCCTTCCGGTTTGAAAGCTACTGGGCCAAAGACCGTGAGTGTGAATAAGTTATCCGATCGTGTTAGAAAGGTGGATGTAAAGACATCAATTTTATCCTCAAGCAGGTGGCTGCTAATCTGAAATCATGGAGCAATAAAAAATTTCGCCAACCTGACAAGCTGTGTAACTCCCTTGAATGACAACTTACTGACCTTCTTTCCCAACCCACAACGGATAATATTCTCTCCAAAATTGCTAGTCTACAAAGTGAACTGGATGCGGCTCTTCGCATTAAAGAAAGCTTATGGGCTATGTGCGCACGAGAAATCCACATCAAAGAAGGGGATGCAAACACCCGTTACTTTCACCAGAAGGCTTCTGCCAGGCGCCGCAAAAACAACATTTCGGTCCTCACCCACCCTGATGGGGGAACAATGTCCAACATTGAAGGTATCCATGATATTATTTCATGTTATTTTCAAAAACTCTACACTGCAGGAGATTCCATCTTATCATTGGAGGTTGAGTCCTGCATCAAACATGTGATTACCGACGAAATGAACCGCCGTCTCATAAAAGATTTCACGGACGATGAGATCCTTCAGGCTCTCAAATAAATCCACTCCACAAAATCCTCTGGTCCTGATGGCTTCCATGCTCTCTTTTTTAAGCAATACTCGAACATTATCGGCCCTGACATATGCGTATTTCTGAAAGGCATTTGGGCTGGGAAAATTAACCTCTTCTCTATTAATGAGACAATTATTACCCTCATCCCAAAGATCAAGAAACCCCTTGCGGCCTCAGATTTCAGGACTATCAGTCTCTGTAACGTCTCCTACAAGATTTTCTCAAAGGTCCTGGTTAATCTTCTGCACACGTGGTTACCTGCTATTATCTCTAAAAAACAAAGTGATTTTTTAGCAAAGAGGCTTATCACTGATAATACTATCGTGGCCCATGAAGTGTTTCATTCTATGAAAATGTGATCTGTTGCAAAAAGAGGTATCATGGCCTGGAAACTGGATATGATTAAGGCCTATGATCGAGTGGAATGGCACTTCCTTTAGGACGTCATGACAAAAAGGGGTTTCTGCCCCAAATGGACAGATATGATCATGAAATGTGTCTCGTCCGTCTCTTTTTAGATTAACATTAATGGTGGACTCACCCAAGGCTTCTCACCTACTCGTGGCCTCCACCAGGGAGATCCCCTTTCCCCATTTCTCTTTATCCTGGTGGTTTAAATCTTCTCTAACCTCATTTCCTCGGCCGCTGTCTCAAAAGGGATACATGGGGAAAAGGTTTGTCGGGCCAGCCCACCTGTCTCGCACCTTTTCTTTGCCGACGACTGCCTTCTTTTCTCCAGAGCTACTCATAATGAATGCCTCGCTATCTTCCAGGTGATCCGGCTTTCTGAGAGGGCATCTGAACAAGCAATCAATCCATCCAAGTCGGAAATCTCTTTCAGTTATGTTGTCCCACCAACCAAGAGAGCGGAGCTTTGTCTTTATGCAGGCATTCAAATGGTTGAAAAACACAATAAATACCTTGGGCTTCCCACTATTGTTGTGTTGGACTCCTCATGTGCTAATCATGTTTTAATGATCACAAATCTTATTACTGTTAATTAATCTCGATATTAATTGCACATCTTGCTAATGCTCTTCAATCTCAATAATAACTACACATCATGTTTTAAGGATAACAAATCTTATGATGTTAATTACTCTCTTTATTATTTACAAGTCTCATGCATGATCACAAATCTCACATATATTATCAAGCCTTTATATTTATGATTCAAGCTCTTTTACTCTCTAATGGTTAAAATTAATCCATAGTCTGCATATTATTGTCTAAGTCCAAATACAGATATTTGTCTAAGTATGGAGACACCGTGAAGGACTCACCGTGACCAGACACCGTGAAGGACTCACCATGACCAGACACCATGAAGGACTCACCGTGACCAGACACCGTGAAGGACTCACCGTGACCCAGACACCGTGACCCAGACACCGTGATCCAGACACCGTGAAGCACATACCGTGAAGCATATACCGTGAGCTACATACCGTGAAGCAGATACCGTGAGCTACATACCGTGAAGCTCATACCATGAACCACATACCGTGAAGAAGACACTATTTACTTAATCACTGTGACACCGTCTCTTAACCTTTTGTCAATATTATTTAAATAATGATAATGGTCATATTTGATGTTTTTAATGCAATTAATGTTATTTAATGATATTTGTTGGCATGTCAGGAAACCGTATCTCGTACCTATGAAAAGGGAATCATTCCTACTGCCAGAACGTGTGGAATATAAGGAAGATTAAAATGCAGTACACAAAAAACAACAAGCACAAGCGGTGAACAAAAGAAAAGTGTGAATATACAATGAGAAGAACTTACATACACCCGAGAGCACTGTGCGGAACAAGAAGATCAATCCTGAGCAAGAAAGAGATTTCCAGACCTTCAAAGAACTCTCATGAATGCAATCCAACACCTCTGAAGAACACACGACGAATCAAGAGATCATTCTCACTCCTGTAGAAGACAAGCTGAACTACGACACTCTGTTTTTCAACAGAAAAACCAGAGAAGGACTCAGAAGCACTCCTACTGAATCCAACGAGTCCAGAGCTGCATTGATAATCATTAGAGCTTTCTAAACTCTTATCTATCTTCTCTACGTGATTTATTTATTAACTTTCGAGCAGTGTGGTGTACTCTGTATTTCTTATATACACACTATCTCCTACACTGAGCTGGAGGATATCAAAATCCTCACTCCAAATCTCTTATCTCTTTTTTACCCACGTTAACTGTGGAAGAGGTACTTGTGTGGTCTGTTCTTTGCTTTTTTTCCCACTTAGAACAGTGGTAGAGGTCCCTGTGTGGCCTGGACAGTTTTGTAAACTGTTGTTAACCCCGATCCAGGGTGTGGATCAAATTTATATAAATTTGAGAGGACTAAGTCTCAGCTTGAGACTGAACCTCTTGTTATATCTGTTGTGCATTTTTAATTTAAGTTCAAAGTTTAATATATATATCTTATGTATTCCGCTGCTATTACTTTGAAATACAAAACTATTTTAAAGCTACTTTGATAGTTAAATTAGCAAGTGTTTACACTTATTGTAAATCAGTAGATTAGTTTCAAAAGTTAGTTTGATCTTGTGGTTAAACTAACTGAGACCTAATCAATCTTTTAGAAGCTAAGTGAACATTTACAATCTGTATAAATTCACTACAGTTTAACTTGTTTTATAAATTGGGGGATTTTAAATAGACAATATTTTAACAGAAATTTTAATTGGAACTCAATTCACCCCCCTCTTGAGTATCCACTCCGACCAACATGTTGGTTGCTCAAAAAAAGAAATCTTATCATCTACGGTGGATAGAATTGAGAAAAAAATCCAAGGATGGACTCCGAAAAGAATCTCTAAAGTGGGTAAGGAAACACTCATCAAAGCTGCACTGCAGTCCATCCCTAGCTATATTATGTCCATGTTCAAGATTCTTGGCATGCTTGTTGACCATATCCACTCCCACATTGCTAACTTATAGTGGGGTCATAATAATGGTAGGAAAAAAATTCATTGTATTGCTTGGAAGTCACTTTGTACCCCTAAAATAGGCGGCGGAATGGGATTTTGAGACCTCTGAATCTTTAATGATGCTCTTCTGGCTAAACAAGGATGGCGCCTCATGATTCATCCATCTTCTCTTTGTGCGCGGATACTTCGTGCAAAATTCTTTCCCCACTCAGATTTCTAGAACTCCTCTCTTGGCCCCCGCCCCATCTTTCTATGGAGAAGCCTCTGGGAATCACGAAATTTAATTTTTAAAGGGCTGGTCTGGAGGGTCAGAGATGGTATGAAAATTAATATTTGGACCGACCCCTGGCTGATTGATAAAGATGGCTTGCAAGCTACCTCCCCCGCCGTACCTGGCTATGAGAACGCCACAGTTTGTTGCTTGTTCGGCGATCATGGTTCTGTGTGGTGTATGGATAAAATCAACTCATGGTTCAATGAAAGGGATAAAAGGATCATTCTTAGCATCCCCTGTGTGAGAGAGGCAAGGCTAGACTGTCCCTTTTGGAGCAATGATGTCTCTGGATCTTATATAGTGAAATCAGGGTACATGCTTGCTCTCGATACCCAAAGCGAGGAAAGGGGAGGGCTCTGGAAAACCCTTTGGCATCTTAAGGTCCCCCCAAAAAGGGGAGGGCTCTGGAAAACCCTTTGGCATCTTAAGGTCCCCCCAAAAATCAGTTTTTTCTGGTGGCAGGTTTGCACAGGTATTCTTCCTACTATGGACTTCCTCGCCCTCTGACATGTCACGAATGACCAGCAATGTCCCATCTGCTCGGGTACACTCGAATCTCCTCTCCATACGATCACCCAGTGCCCGGGGGCGGAAGAGATCTGGACTTTTTGGGGCTCTGATTTGGAGCCTATGTTAGATATGGCGCTGGACCTTCCAACACTGATGATGTTGTGGTCGTCTTCTTTCACTGAGGACAAAGTTTCTTCATTATGCATCGTGGCATGTATCATCTGGGTGCGACACAATGAATTAATCTTTAATCACATTGCAAAGCCCCCCAGGTTCTAGATTGATCGAGCGTTATCCTGAATTGAGGGGTGGAAGCGGGACTTTGACCGTCATGGGCTCTCTAGCACTCACACAGCTGCTTCAAGATGGCACCCCCCAGAAGGGATCCTCAAGATTACCATTGACGCATCTCTCTCCATGGATGGAACTGTCGGAATTGGACTTGTGGAATGGGATTGTCATGGTCAGATCATTGCGTCCAAACATGAATCATATCACGTTCTCTGGGAGCCCGTTGTAGCTGAAGCCTTCGCTGTTCTTGTCGGGCTAACGTTTTCAAAAGATCGAATATGGGAAGTTATTGACATTGAATCTGATTGCCTCACCATCATCAACGTTGTTGGGCTCAATGACGGCGACTTATTTTCTTTTGGCCCCATTATCAGGAACATCCAGTCTTTCAGTTAAAGCTTCACAACCTTCTCCTTCTCCTTCATTAAAAGGGATGGAAATGAAGCAACCCATCACCTGGCTTCATTCAGCACATCCAACATGAATCATCTCTGGCTTCACCACTTTCCTTCTTGGTTGCATGAATTTGTAACTGCCGACCTTCGTGACTAATATATCATCTTCCTTTGTCAAAAAAAAATTAAAATATAAACAACAAAAATTAAATGATTGATCTCATATCCGAAAAAATGATTATTTATTTAAAAAAGGATTCTTTTGCGATTGTGGACGTTTTATGAAATTCAATTTCAAAATGTCAAGACGATGGAAATGATTTGGATGTAGCTTAAAAAAATCCTATTATTTTATAATATCTTACGATTGAATCTCAAATATCATATGTGAGGACTTAGAAAGTCAGAATCTGTTAGAAGTATAAAAGTTATTATCTTTTCCTAGAAACAATAAACTATCAAAATATCATATTATTAATAAATTTATTGGAGGTGTTTCTCATAAAAACAAAAAAATGAAGTTCTTTAAGGAATGAGTGAGAAAAACATTAATTTATATCACAATCTAAACTTAAAATGAAATATTATGAATTTGGTGATGGATATTGTATAATAGAAAAGAATTAAGAACTAAATTAGTTAAAATAGAAAAATATATATGTTCATCAATGAAACATCCAAATGACTTTTTGGTTATAGGAACTAATTGGGTATTTCAAGATAAATGTGATGATAATGGAAATGTAGTTCAAAATAAGGTAAGGATTTTTACTAATCGTTATGTTCTGGAGGAACACTCTCTTGAGAACCCCCTGATTTTAAAAATCCTAAATTTCAAAATCATGTCTTTAAGCTCACCAAGGAACTTTATGGACACAAAAATTGATAACAGTGTGGTATAATAATTTTCAACTTTTCTTTCCCAATATGATTTTATTAAAAGAATAAAAGGTCATCTTATTTTTATCAAAAATGTTTTTAAAGATTCCATAATCATAGAAACCTATATAGATGGAATTATATTCAAATATAGCTCAAAATCTCTTAAAGAATGTTTTAGAAAACTTATACAAAGTTAATTTTGAGATGAGTATGATGGAAGAACTTTCATTCCTAACTTCTAAATTTCTCAAAAACTAGAAGAAAATATTTTATCATAGTAGAGGTATATTAGAAACTTATTAAAATGTTTTGGTTTTTACAATGAAACAAGTATCAGTACTTTAATGAGTACTTAATAACTAGTTCTACATGGATATGAAATACTAGTAGATCAAAATCATTATAGTGGACTGATCAAAATTTTACCATACTTAATTACAAGTCAACAATATAATATGATTTTGATATCTATTTTTATTAGTTTCCATCTTAATAGGAATGAATCTCATATAAAATATATAAAATAATATTTTTTTATATTTAAAAAGTTCTTTGAAACATGTTTTATTTTTAACCCTTTGGATAGGATTTCTCTATCAAATGTTATTAAAATGATGATTTTATAGGATATATATTGAATAGATAAATTACATATGGAATATGTCATTTTATAGAAGAATCCTTAGATTCTTGATCTAGTAAGAAAAAATATTTCAAAATACTATATATAACTGAAGTTGAATGTGATGCAATTGGTAGTTTTTGTACATGGTTGTTATGAATAATGCACAAAATCATAAATTTTAGAGTAACCTTTATACACAACAATATTATTTATGAAATCACAAGTTCCATTTCATAATAAAAAAATAATACACATCACTAATGATAAAAAAACATTGATGTTCAATAGCATTTTCTAAGAGATAAAAAATAAAAAGAAGATATATTCCTTGAATTTATTGGATTAGATAGATAACTTTCTAATATTTTAACAATTATTATAAATTATAAAATATTTATTTTTCTAAAAAATATTGGAATGATCAAATATGAATGAGCATATTCTATTTCATCATTTTACTTCTTATAGAAAAAACACACATGAAGAGAAATAAATAAATGAGCAATTTTTTCATCTTCAATCATTTTTAGGTGTTGATTTCTGGGAGGTTAAGAAAGAGAAATGATACATTCAAAGGATTATTATATTTATTGAAATATATTGAAAATTAATGATATCATCATAGTATATTTTTTTTAAATTTCAAACATCGATAGTAACCGACTTACATTCCTCCTTCGTTTTTCAAAAGAAAAAAATGATGGTTTTAAATAAGTTTGTCAATTATTCAATTTTGGATTCAGTAATGATTACAAGAGAATTAAATCCATCCTTACATGTTTCATATCTATCAATAGTTTATAATTTCATTAGATTCCTATATTTAAGATTAGACAACCCTTTGAAATCTATATTAGTATTTGAATTTGTTTTAAATACTTTATCAGTTTTATTTGTTCTGATAAACTACTCTCAATCAACATGTATTAAATTATCTTATTATTTTCTCAGGTGTTTTAATTAACACTATCAAACTATTGAGTGCTTTAATTAATTAATAATTTTTTGTTTCATGTTTTAATAAATTTATAAGAATTTCAAGTGTTTTAAATTATCAAGTTTATTATTTTCACTAGTGTTTTAATAAACTAATAAATTTTGATTTTGTTATTAATAATGTTGTTTAAGTATATGTTTTAAATTGATCATTCATGTTATTATAATTTCTTAAATTCATTTTTTTATAATGTAAAAGAAAATTTTTTGGCCTTCCATGTGAGCTAAATGGTTAGCTCTCAACCACTTAGGGGATCCATTGGGTCAACCCCGTGGGAAAGCCCACCACAGGTAGACCATAAGGAGGCTGATATGCATAGTGCATGCCAAAGGCATGCAGACCCATGCATAAGGCTCATGGAATGTGCCCGCAATGCACATGGATTGGGCTAGGGTTTCCCGTTGGGTTGTGGCCTGAAGTGTGTGTGGGTTGTGTTTTTATTCGAACCAAGAATCAACACCAATTGATTGATATACCCCTCAGCTGCCTTGTATCCAAATCAATGTGGGATATTGTTTTTGATATTAATGTTCATCCGTCATTTATTTCTCAGACAGTAGTGGTGGGTCACTCTCTGCTCAATCTGTTTTAAATATCCCGTGCATCCATTTTTGATCTCCTGTGCCTCACTGTTCTTTTTCCATCATCTTCTTCGGGCATGAACTCTTTCTCCAGTATACAGGTGTTCTTTAGCATGCTAGTTCAATCGACCGACCTTGCTTTCATTTTTTTTACTCACTCTTCCCTTTTCAGCTAAGGTTGCAATACTGGTTCAAAGGATCTTCTTCTTCGGTCTCAACATATCTTTATATCCTTTCTTGAGCAAATAATAGCTCAGCTATTTTTTTAGCTTCCCTCAATTCATCTTCTTTGACTCGACTTGTTTCAATTGGTTTTAAGCCTTCTATGTTGGTTGCAAGACAAGTCACCGTTGAAAGAACCCAATGGTGGGTGAGTTAAGTCATCATTGGGAAATACCAACGGTGGGTGAGTCAAGTCACCATTGGAAAATATCAACAGTAAGTAATGAGTCACCATTGGAACTCAACGGTGGTCTGTGACCTTCTTCCAGACATCAACAGTGGGTTATTTTTTCCCATCGGTTGATTCTTTCTTTCTTCTTATTGTACACTGACTTGGAAGTAGCTCCATAGAGCTTATCCTCCTTCATTGCTTCTATAGTTGTTTTATTTATACATTTTGTTTTACTTTTATCAGATTTTTTTAAAAGATGTTTTGTTTCTGTTTGCAGTTGTTATTTCCTCTTGTGGAAGAATCTTCTTTGTGCTCCAACATGAGCTCTTCATCCTTATTCAATCAGATACAGTAGAGTTTTTCTTGCTATTTTGATTTGTTTTCTTTTTTTCTTATCAGAATAACATTTATCTGATTTTTATTATTATCACATGTTTATCATTCTTTATATCAGAATCATCTTCGAGTGATTTATTTCTTTTTGTAACACCTTCATTGTTTCAGTAGTAACTTTGAAGTAGTATTTTTTTATGCTGTTGTAGTAGGTTATTTCTTTTTTAAATTTATTTACTTATTTTTATCATCTTTAATTTCTTCAAATTATTAGGAAATTAATTTCAGTGAGTTTCCATTGTAAATTTCCAACAATAGGTCACGAGCCACCGTTGGCTTCATGCAACGGTGAGTCATGAGTCACCGTTGGCATCCAACGATGATAATTTTTTTATTTTTTCATATGAATCCTTTGGTTGTTCTGTAACATGAAATAATTTTTATTTTGGTTGAATTTCATTATTTTTTTAAGTGTAATGATAACTTATTCTCTCTTAATCCACCATTGGACTTTTTCAATGGTAGGTCATAAGTCACTGCTCTCTGTTTTCAATGGTGAGTCATGAGCCACCGCTCTCTGCTCCAACGGTAGGTCAATCCACTGCTAGTTAAAAATTTTATATTTCAATAATTTTATTTCTTATTTCAATTGATGATTATTAAAATTAATTCCTTTATTAAAAGTATTATTATTTTATGTTGAAATATATTTGTAGATTATGTAAAAATAATTGTAACAATATTTTATTTTGGTTGTATTTCTTTATTTTTTTAAGTGCAGCGGTACCTTATACTTTGTTAAGCCACTGTTGGACTTTTTCAGCAGTAGGTCATGAATCACCACTCTCTGTTTTCAATGGCGAGTCATGAGCAACCGCTCTCTGTTCCAACAGTAGGTTAATCCACTGTTAGTTAAAAATTTATATTTCTAAAATTTGATTTCTTATTTCAATTGATCTTTATTAAAAATAATTCCTTAGTTAAAAGTAAAATATATTTGCAGAGTATGTAAAAATAATTGTAACAATAATTGATGTTCTTTTATTCATTCAGTTTGATATTCATATCATGCTCTATTTTTCTACAATTTTTTATACATGTATAATCTACAAGATTATATTTTTATTTCAATTGTTTTATAATTTTTAATTGTATACAAATGATTTACTTAATATATTAATTGTTTTATATTAATATTTCATGAAGAAATATAAAGCATGATTGTTTCTATATTGTTATTCAACAAGGTTTTAATAAACAAAGGTAACGGTCTTATTATATTTATATGCACTAACAAGTGTTATGTATATATTGGACACAGACATGCTACTAGAGGATGTTGTTTTAAATGATCTAAGAGATCTCTTCAAGATATAAAACATATACCTATACAGATCAATTTATATAGATAGTTATGATACATATTCAACATTTTTCTACTCTCAATTTTTCACGATCCTCTGTAACTTCTACACTCTAATTGTGATCAATGAAGGAATCCATATTTCATATTTATTCCTTCCACGTGATCAATCATCATCGAGTGTAAACTTCTTCGATATTTTGATCATCTGTTGATTTCCCTATATTTTTTTTATTCATGTAATCTTGTTTCTTTCTGTTTGAATTTTCTTTGTGTCTGGTTTATGCTTTTCCTCATCAAAAGTAGGTCTTGATTTTCTTTGGTCATTCTATCACCCAAAAGGAAGATTGGGTTGTGACTCTGAATCAAAAGTCAGGATACAAACTAGGTTGAGTCTCCTATAAAAATACTGGGATGAGCCTCCATGTTGTTTAAAAGGTAGTGTCTATAATAAGGTTCTCACACCTTTAAAAGTGAGGCTCTTAGTGAGTATCAGTCTCCTCAGGGAGTAGAGAAGATTGAGGACTGTACTAGGATCTTGGTGATCCAAACCACTATTAATCTTATGTTATTTCATTTTTATTTTCACTGCAACTCATCTTAATAACACTGCACTCACTATTGTTTAATATCCTATTAACTCTGATTGTTTTGTCATTAATTTTTAAAATTACTATTCACCCCCCTCTAGTCATAATTTTCATCAATAAAGATCCAAAAATTGGTATCAGAGTTAGGTAAATAAATTTGTGGTTCTAAAATCAAAGAATTAGTATTAGAGCTAAGTAAATAGATCTGTGGTTATGAAATCAAACAATTGGTATCAGATCCATGTATCTGATAGGTTAGTCTTTTTTTAATTTTAATTTGATACCAAACAATTGGTATCAAAGCCAAGACTCTGATCAGATAGCATCTTTATCTGTATTAATCTTTAAGAATAATATTTCCTCTGCATATTTTAAACTCTATTCTAATATGGAATACCAGCCTTAACAATTTAAGGAATAAAAGAAAATTTTTCTTTTAAGATGATAAGTGAAAATTCTAATGATGGCTAGATACCATAGAAACCCCCATTCTTTGATGTTAGTGACTATATGTACAAGCAAGATAGAATAGAATCCTACATGAAACAACTAAGTTTGGATCACTGGACCATCATGGAAAATCCATATGATCTACCCAAGGTTGATCCGAAGACTATAATATGTTTTGAATTATACATTTAAAAATATTCTATACTATACTATAAGTAGAAGTGTCTATATCCATGCGTCAACCTGTAAGATATCCCATGACATATGGAGGATATTGCAAGTCACTCATTGTGGTACTAATAAGCTGAAGAGAACCAAGCTATGGATGCTCCGAGCAGAATACTAGGACTTCAAGATGGGAGATGAAGAATCTATAAACCAGATGTTCTATCAGTTCACCAATATCACCAATGGTATGATTTATCTTAAAAGGTCTTGGAAAACACAACGCAAGTGGAAAGAGTGTTGATATCTCTTTTAAAAAGATTGCATGCCAAGAAGGTGACCATCAATGAGAGTAATAATTTTAAGGAATATACTTTAGATAAACTAATAGGATCTCTATTGCAGTATGAGTTAGAGATGAAGAATATTGCTGATGATGAGTCAACTAAAAGAAAAGGTATTTCATTCAAGTATAATGTAATTGATACCACTAATTCCTCTGATTATGAATTTGAGGAAAGTGATAAGGAGATGACTCACTTCAGTAAGACACTTTACACATTTATGAAAAATAATGGTGGAAAGAGAAAATTGGGAGGAAGAATTAAAAGGATTACAAGAAAGGTAATTTAAATAAGAATAATGATATTTATGATTTGACATGTTATGAGTGTAGGAATAAAGGTTACATCAGACCTGATTTTCCCAAACTCAAGCATTCAAATAAGTACAAAGACAAGAGGAGGAAAGAAAAACAAGCTTTGTTTGGAGGATGGGATCACTTAGACAGTTCTGACTCCAACAATGACTCTGAAAGTGAAAAGGAATTAGGTAACCTTTCCCTGATGGGTATTACATGTGAGGTAAATGATCCTCTTTTTACTCAGTTAATAACTCCTACAAATTTTGATCATAATGCAATATCTAAAAATGAAAAAGACACTCATTATGATTCTATTTGTGATTTCAATTCTAATGATTCTAACGTTAAGAAGTTTCTTAAAGAGAATGAAAAATTGAGAAATTGTAGTTTTAAAAAGATTGAAAAATATAGAGAATTTAAATGTAAAAATAAGAAGTTAGTCAAAGAAAATGATAAACTGAAAAGGGAATGTGAAAATGTGAATATCATTCTTTCCAAGAATGAAGAATAAATAAGGAATTGTGATTCTGATATCTTGAAACTAAAAGATGAAAAGGAAAAACTAAAATCTTTATGGATGTAAATGATAAAGACCAAGATAGAAGATTTAATTTAGTTTTGGATTATTTAATAAATGTAGAAAATGAATGTAAGAAATTAAAGCAAGAAAATAAAAAGTTAATAAACATAGATTCTAGGTCTAATGAAAAGGTTTATACAGATTTAGAAACTATTCAAAAATATAATATGGATATGAAGAATGAAGTTTTTAATCTTAAATTGGATTTATCTAATTTTGTAAAAGGTAAACAACAATAAAATAAGATAACGTATTTAATGAAATTAAACACTAATAAGAATGGTTTTGGATATATTAGTATTACTCCAAGTTTAAATAAGATTTTTTTTAATAGAATCTCAAAAGGAATCATTTCTACTGTAACTTACTTTAAATGTATAATGAAAGGGAATTATGCTAATGAATGATCAATGAGATTAACTCAATCTTTTTGTCATACTAGAACTATTTTATCTGAAAATTTGTATCCAAATTCACCATGAAACAAAGGTTTTAAACCTGTTTGGGTGGTCAAAAGACCTTCTATGAATACTGTTGAACTTAAGATATCATGGGTACCAAAAGGATGTTAATCAAATCCTATTAGACCTAATCTGGTCAGCATGCTCAGATAAGTATTATTATTTTTAACTATCATGCATACTATATACTTTAATATAATTTGATATACTAGAAAACAATATTTCTAATATCTTTTTAATAATCATTTTAATTCAAGGCATGTGCATTAATTTCTATTTGTTTTACTTTAGCAAGTAAATTTTTTGTAATTTACATAGTTAAAATTTCAGTTTGAATATAATGATTATATGTTCACTTTTCTATAAATTATTTTAATAGTATTGTTTTATCTTTCTTTAAAGATGCATGAATTGAGAGGAGTTACCCCTTATTTGTTATTTAAAATAAAATACCGCTATGTAAGTTTTAAATAAGTATTTAAACAATTAGTTTATTCAATATTATAATTTCCTTAGTTTGTTTTAAATAATTTTTCAACAACTGATCTAGGGAAATCCTTAACTATCTTCTAAATATCTTATGTGATTTATAATTTATTTTTTCATAATTCAAAGTTGAAATATTCTTGGAATTATAAATTGATTTAAATAATAAATTTATTCAAAAATTGATTTAATTTTGATAATACAATTTGATTTGTTGATCTATTTTTAATCTAATAATTTTATGCTTAAACTCAGGGGAGTTTGTTTTTAAAACCCTTAAAGAAAAGAAACTATTAATTTCTTTTGGAAGCATATTGAGTTATTTGTCTGTTCATGAAAATCTGTTTTATTTATTCATTTATTATAACAATATTGTGTAATATGTTAGTGTTTGATCTTAACATGAAAGAAACTCGATATTTTTTGTTTTGTGTAAATATTCTATTTTGATAAATACTATTCACTCTGATTTAATTGGTAATTATTTCATTCTCTTTAAAATCTCTTTGTTAAAATTTAATATGTATTAATTATTTATTTCATTGAATATTATAATTAATGTCTTCTCTCATCATAACAAACTAATCTGTTATTTTTGAATAATTTTTTGATTTTGTTTAAAAAGGGAGTATGTTTTATATAATAAATTTCTAATATACTTTTTTTTTGATAAATTTGAAAAAGGGGGAGATTTTTATTGAAAATTTAATTAATGTTTTTTTTCAATTTACAAAAAGGGGGAGTTAGTTAGTATTTTAATTTGTTTTAAATACTTTAACATTTTTTTGATAAATTACTCTCAATCAACATTTATTAAATTCTCTTATTATTTTCTCAAGTGTTTTATTTAACATTATTAAATTGTTAAGTGTTTTAATTAATTAACATTTTTTTTATTTCTTGTTTTAATAAATTTATAAGCATTTCATGTGTTTTAAATTCTCAAGTTTATTATTTTCTCTATTGTTTTAATAAACTAATAACTTTTTATTTTGTTATTAATAATGTTGTTTAAGTAAATGTTTTAAATTGATAATTCATGTTATTATAATTATTTAAGTTCATTTTTTACAATGTAAAAGAAAAACTTTTGGCCTTCCATGCGAGCCAAGTGGCTAGCTATCAACCACTTAGGGACCCTATTGGGTCAACCCCATGGGAAAGCCTGCCACAGGTAGCCCATGAGGATGTTGGTATGCATAGTGCATGCCATAGGTGTGCATGCCCATGTATATGGCCCATGGAATGCACCCGTAGTGTAGATGGATTGGGCTAGGGTCGCCCGATGGGTCATGGCCCAGAGTGTGTGTGGGTTGTGTTTTTATTCAAATCGAGAATCAACACTAATTGATTTATATATCACTCATCCACCTTGTCTCCAAATTGACGTGGGATATCATTTTTGATATTACTATTCATCTGTCATTTATTTCTCGGACAGTAGCAGTAGGTCACTCTCCAATAAATCTATTTTAATTACCCCATGCATTCATTTTTGAACTCCCATGCCTCACTATTATTTTTCCATCGTCTTCTTTTGGCATGTGCTCTTTCTCTAGTATACATTTGTTCTTCAGCAAGCTAGTTCAATTGACCCGCCTTACTTGCATTTTTTTACTCCCTCTTCCCTTTTGACTAAGGTTTCAATACTAGTTCAAAGTCTCTTCTTATTTGATATCAAGATCTATTTACATCCTTTCTCAAGCAAATAATAGCTCGACTATTTTTTTTATCTTCCCACTATTCATCTTCCTCGACTCAACTTGTTTTAACGGGTTCAATGTCTTCTTTATTAGTTTCATGACGATCCACTTTTGGAAGAACCCAACACTGGGTGAGTCGAGCCATTGTTGGAAAATACCAAAAGTGGGTGAGTCGAGTCACTATTGGAAAATATCTTCAATCTATTACCCATTTCATCATTTTTTCTTCTGATATATGGTTATTTTTATTGAATTTATTACCGGTTTCATAATTTTTATATATTTTATTGATACACATCTCTCAAAACATGGGGAACATATCTTTAATCTCCAATTATACTTATTTGATGTCTCCACCCTACTTATAAGGATTTATATTGTTCAATTCTATTTCCATTAAGGAATTATCAATGTTTTATCCTCAAATTTAGGCTATGTGATTTGATGTTACATGATTTTAATAATTCCATAGGTAATAGAAACTAATTCATGGAGAAGTAATTCATCATATACTTTAAATCATAAAAATGAAAAATCAATTGGGATATGATCACACCAACTTGATTCATCATCCTCTAGACTAGTCAGAAATGAATCATCACATATTTTATAATCATTTGAAATCATTGATCCCACATAATTAATAATATTGTCCATATCCTTTATGGTACATCAAACAACATGTCCATCTACTTCCAAGATAAATATGTCTTCCATTCATGGATCACATAAAAATTATTCCTCTTTTGACAAGTGGTAATTATTACTTATGATTTTCTTCAATTTATTCATCAAGAAATCAAGGTATTTGTAAAAAAACAATTCTAATCTGAATCGAATAATTCTTGAAAAAAAATAAAATTAATTATCAATAAGGAAAGAAAAATTAATTATTCAATGAGAAATACATGAAATCAATATAGATAATTCAATAGGGATAATCCTACTTATGATTCTAATTGAGCAGAACTACTGGGATATTTACAACACTGATTGGGGGTTGAATCAGTGGTGGTAATTCTTAATCTATTTAAAATAGTAACTTTTATCCCTTTTAAATTTACCAATTTCATTTTTCAAGTGAACAAATCACTCTTTTTATATCTCACTCCCTCACTCATTCTTGTAGCATAAACAAAAACACACACGAGAAATATAATAACATAAAAGGTTATCCCATCAGTGTGATATAGTTGGTCATAGGTATAAATTTGATTCCTCTATTATCAAATAACTAAATATATTACACCAATGAGTTATAAAGTGTATGGATTAACATTGAGACTTATGTTTCCATGTCTCCCAACTATTCTTCAGTATATCCAATACACAACAACATCTAACACCTTAAAATGAAAATCATTTGCATAACAATAAGATATTTTAATAGAAATGATGAATTTTATCTTATTGTAAATGTGTTTCCTATTTATTATTCTTCTATAACTTTCATAATAGTATACATGGACTTATTCTATTTCTTACAAAGTAGCACACAACTCATGCCCCTTTAATAATTGCATGTAAATGACACTTCCTTTTATTCACTGGTTCCAATACTTCTCTTCTTCTTCTTCACTGTAAAACTAGTTTTTCACCACACCTGTTTTACCCTTTTCTCTAAATCATTTCATTTCCTGAAGTGAACAACAAGACCACACTACTTTGATCACAACCTTATTCATTTTTTGTGTTCTATAGGAACACTAGATCTATTTATCTTTAATACCCAAGGCTTTCTTCAATTCATATGTAGGTATTCAAATCTACTTCGATACTAAAAGGATTTATCCTATGTGTTTTATTATTAGGTTATTTCATTTATATATTGATCATATTATTCATATAGATATATTTCAAAATATCATGCACAACATACATCCAATACCACTATTTTCATTTTTAATTTCAAATTCAAATTCAATCAACCAACATCCTTCCACTTCTTATTCAAACTCAGCCTTTGGATATTTGTCCAAATAGAACCTCATATTTAAAATCAAATTTGTTGTTATAAATGACTGAAACAACCACTGAATCAACTAGATAGATACAAGTCATCAATCTTCTTTTAATATACCATGAATCCAGAAATCCTGGTGTGGGCACCTCAATTATGGTAGAGTACAATGACTCAATCAAGTTACAATATAACTATATGAAAATATTTTGGAGTGATCATACTCTTCAGGAATGGGGGAATCAAATTTTATAGTGACTCTAGTACCAATAAAATAATATATCATTGTGTGGGAACCATGGATTTGGAATAAAATGGTTTGATCAAAACACGTTGTAGTGTAGACACTTCCTACGGTGTGAGGGTAGGAAAATTTCTCATACTAGAAAAAGTAATCCCATCGAACACTACGACGTGTTACTCCTTATACATCATGAGCACATAGCTGGTCCATCCATTTAAGTGTGGTGATTCACTATGTTTTAGAGGTCCTCTTGATTGATCTTTCACTACATCATGGTTACTCACTCTATAACATGATGTCTAATAAATATTTTTTCATCCCTCAACTTAATTGTGTACCTCTATGGCATGGATAATATGCTATGATATGATCCACCTTTCTCCTTTATTTCCACAGTATGGTATATATGTTATGGAATAGTCTATACCTACATATTCTTATTTGAATCATGAACTCATTTAATGATATTTCTAATGTCTCAGACCCTCCTCCTCCATTACTCTGTCGATTTCTTGTGCTTTGGACACCTTGGAAATTAGTCCATATCGGAAGGGCAGCGTGTCGGAGGCAGGATGTCACCGTGGTGTCACCCATCAGTGACACGGATCGGTGTGTCACCGATCGATGTGCCATCAATTGGTTCCATAGGGGATTTTTGGGTTTTCTTTCCCCAGTTTTCCCGTAATGCCACTTTTGAGTCTTTTAAACTTTTTAAAGTGGTTCATGTCCTTTTTTTAGTGCCATGAAAAACGTTTTAAATCCCCTGGGAGTGGGGCTACCCTCAAAAAACCTATTTTCATCTATTTAAATGAAATTGTTTAACGCACAGTTGTTATGGCCACCCCTTGGATGTGAATTATTAAATAATAATTAATTCCATCATGTGGAACCGTCCAACCGCGTGGTGAAACCATGATCCGCCTTTAAAGTCGTTCAAGTTTTTCATATCTTGTAACTCTTGGATCTCGCCATTTTATCACACTAGAATTCTTTCCTTTTTATTCTTGGATGGTTTATTTCTTTCCTTGGTGTGTTTGGAGACCCCTTTCTCAAGGCTAGTGGTGTGCCTATGTCGGAACCTTTCATGCTCATTCTTGGAGTCATCGAAGTTCCTCCTGTGCAAATCGTGCATCCCCAGTTATTGGCACAAGGAGAAAAAACGTCGATCATTGATCATACAAGTAGGGTTTTCCTTTGTCTCTCTTTACTGTGTATCATGCGGGGTGGGTATTATAATGTTCCAATGTGGATGGATGAAACCAAACCTTAATCAAGATAATAAATGGTTTTTAAAGAATAAAGGGGTGTGTTTGATGATGCTACCATACTCTTTTAACTTTGCTTATATGTTGTGAATTGTATGGGCTTATGTCCACTGAAAATCACGGTTGTTGGTGGTCCCTTCTTGAGCACTAATAAACCTCTGTTTTTTGGAAATTTATGTGATTGAATGGTTGTAACATAGAAACTGTTTAATCGCGTAAACTTGGTTGATTAAATGGATACCCAATGAATAATAATCCATGTGTAGTCACCCTGATTAACCAAACAGAAATACGAAACTAAATGAAAGGAATATTTAAATTTGAAAACTCCCTTGCTCTGTTCTGGTGATGTTTATGGTTGATGCTTATGAGGTGACACAGATGGGGATGGGATTCCCTATTGTGCAGTTGTTGGTTTTTGGACCTAAGGTCGTGTGGGGCCATATGTTGGGTCTTGTTTTGGTTCCAGTACTTTGAGGGATCTCACGGATCCCTTTGGTGGTTGTGACTTTATAATAGAACCAGGTGTGAATGCTTGCATTGCTGCTTGGATGTTTTTCTTCCTTGGATTGTGGCAATTCTTTTTAGTTGCCCGGTAGTGAATAATTATTTAAATAAAATCACTTGAAGATGAAAACAATAATTGGTTCAATGTGGAATCATTTTCAGGGAATGATTTGTGACATGGTTGTGGTTGTGGTGTTTCTTATGAATGAATATTAACAAGGGTGTTTGTATATGGGTTGGTTTTGGAACCCCTAGGCTGGGATGAGTGTTTGTTACCAATATGTATAATTTTATTTTTTTTATGTTTCTTATTCATACCCCACCCAATTTGATCACTTTGTGCCGAACACCCCCATTTCATGGGGGAGGGTATTTTTCCCAACACTTCTATGAGTGGCTGGTTATTAAATCCTTTTTTGCTCCCTTTCCCGAGTATCCTAAGACTCTTCAGGTAGGTTGTGACGGCTTGAGGTCCATTATAGCCCAAGATTCTGTGGGTAGGGTAGTTTTGGTGGTTGTCTCAGGTGTGTGTGTGTAGTTTTTTTCCCAAGTGTCTTCGGGATGAGGCCTATGTGTCTTAGGGTGTGGCGGTAGTTGTTTTGGCCCAGGTGTCTTCGAGTGTGACAATAGTTGTTCTGGCCCAGGTGTCTGCAAGCATGGTTACGTGTGGTTATTTTGGCCTAGGTGTTTGCGGGCGGGATGTGTGGTTGTGGTAGCCTAGGTGTGTGCGGGTGGGGTATAGCAGTTGGATTGCGGTGAGAATGGTGGGGAATTTTTGATGCATAGGATTCCTTAAATAACCAGTGGGAAAGTGGTGTGGGGTACCCAAACATAAATTTTTTATTACTATTACTTAATTGACTTGTGTTATTTGGAGAGTGTGCCTTGGTGAGGTTTGGGTGGATATTTTCTTTGCTAGGTGCACTGGTTATCTCCTTTTCTCACAGGGCATTAGAATGCCTCCCCACTTGTGAACGAGAGCTTTTGGTTTTCCCTACTGAGTATATCTGTATACTCATCCTACGTATATAAAACTGCTTTCAGGTTTCCAAGAGTACTTCGAGGACCATACCAGACCCTAATAGCTCGGACACCGGGATCATTGACGTTGATGTTTTTCTTTTCTTTTGGTATTTTTACCTTTGAAGTTTTCTTGTACTTTGTAGAACTTTTTTATTGGAACATGCATATGTAAATGGATTGTTTTGAATTTACTTTTACTTCCAGTTTTTGGCGTTGTTTGGGATTCACTATCTTATCGCTCAATCCTAATAAATAAAAAGGGTAATGCCTTCCATTTTATGTGTGATTATATACCCTTGGTGTTAGTCTCCACTCTGGGACCTATTGAAGGCGGGTTTCGGGGGTTATTATCTCTCCTTCAACTTGAGGAAGGAAGGGTCTATAAATCTGATGTTCCTTCCCTCATCTTGGTGAAGGTGGATAATGACAGAATGATATCAAAAGAGATGGTTGAGAGATAGGATGGAGTTCACTGTTAGGCATAGTGAGTATTGCATGGGATGGTAGGGCAGCCGTGTTAGGCAATCTTGGCACATGAAATAGTCCAAGGAAGACAGCCTAGGACACGGGATTTTAGGGCCCCTTGTGATCCGATGTAAGGACTCTCGACCTACCGAACAACCAAGTGAGGCTACACTGATTATAGGGTATAGACCCTGGGGAAAGTACTTGCATCATAATGACTTGTGTTCTTGTGTGTCTTGGGTATTTTGAGAATTTCAAATAAATGGGAAGTTATGAAATTTTTAAAAGCAATCTTCTACACTACTCGAGTTTAGGCATTCCTAGTTTACTTGCAGCTATGGCACCCAGACGGTGACCATGAGTAGTGCGGGCGATCGAGGCCATGGAGGTTGATTTAGCTAATCAGCATAGGGATGATTGAGAGGGGGAGGATGACCAGTGGTAGAAGAAGATTTGTGCCTTTCAGCGGTAGACCCTTGGGAAGTATGAGGGAAGCATCTTGGACATGGAGACCAAGAGCTGGCTCGAGGAGCTAGTGATACCTTTCAACATTATTCAGGATCTGACGGAGTACTAGGTTCCTCTGGATATAATACAGATGTGGGGATCATCACGTCAGTGGTGGACATTTTATCTTGGGGAGAAGATGGAGGCTAAAGTTTCGTGGACTAACTTTGAGAGGGAATTATGGGCGAAATTTTTCTCTTCCACGATGAAGGTAGAAAAGAGGAAGGATCGACTCTCCCTTCAGCAGGGTAGCATGTCAGTGAGGGAGTTGGGGATTAGATTAAAGGATCTCCTTCATTTTGATCTAGATCTTTTTTCGGATGAGGAGTCTTGGGTGAGATGTTTGGAGGAGGCACTTTGACCTTCTATTCAGTATGTTGTTACTCCCTTCACCCTACCGACGTACTTGGAGGTCCAGAAGAAGGAAGAAGCGGTGGAGAGGATGCACATGCAAAGAGGTGTGCTGTGATAGGGGAGCCAGTTGGGATCATTAAAGGGGAGGGCTATCAGTAGCAGGCCTACAGCATCAGGTCCTTCTAGGTTTCAGCCAGTTGGGAGCATGCCCCAAAGTTCCTGTTTAGATCTCCCAATCCTTTCCCTTTCATTGCGGGACCAGGACCGAGGTGCTTCATCTGTGGTAGTCGTGGACACCTTCGGAATCAATGCCTAGACCAAGTGTAGTACAATGGGGGTGGGTAGGTTTATCACCCACCTCAACAGTAGTAGTTTCCAACAAGAACCTTTCATAAGTAACAGCAGGGACAGCAAGCTCCCGCTCCTCTGAGAGCAGACGTTGCAGGAGGAGGCTGACCCTAGGCTGATCCTCAAGGACCTCAACCAGGTTGTGGTCGGGGAGGCGGCCGACAGCTGAGGGGTAGAGGATCCAAGCATGGACAATTGCAGCGCATAGAGGCAGCAGTTCCAGTAGGTCCACAAGTCATTCGAGGTACGATCAGCTTGTTTAGCACTCTTTCCTACACCTTGTTTGATTCAGGAGCCTCACACTCCTTTGTTACACACAGTCTAGACTATGCCTTGGGCCTAGATGTAGATAGAATCTCCATCCCCCTCGTGTTGAGTACGCCAATTGGGGGTCATACTAGTCTGTTTAATGTTTTTCGAGGATGTAGACTGATGTTGGGGTTGCATCAGTCTAGCGGGGATCTCCTTCTGCTGCAAATGCAGCCATATGATGTCATTCTAGGCATCGACTGGCTATTTTCTGTGCACGCTATTATTGACTGCTTCTAGAGAAGAGTCCAATTCTCCAATGAGGATGGCAAACGTGTGGCTTTTGTTGGAGAATGGAGTTTTCAGGTGGGGGGACGGCGTGTGGAGCCTCTTCTTTCTAAGTTGGCTGAGATTTCAACAGAATCAGTGGATGCTGAGATGATGGATGTTCCGAGAGTTGTCAGAGAGTTCCTTGATGTATTTTCCGAAGAGGTTTTGACTCTACCCCCTCGATGTGATGTTGAGTTCGGGATAGACTTACAACCTGGTGCCCGTACGATTTCCATGGCTCCTTATCGGATGTCGCCTTCTGAGTTACAGGAGTTGCGGATTCAGATTGATGATCTGATAAAGAAGGGTTTTGTCAGACCCAACGTATCGCCATGGGGTGCTCTGGTCTTGTTCGTGAAGAAGGCATATGGTGGCCTCGGGTTGTGCATAGACTATCGGAGACTGAATCAGGTAATGGTCAAGAATCGTTACCCTCTCCCGAGGATATACAATCTCTTTGACCAGCTGAGGAGAGTAGGTTGGTTCTCTAAGATCAATCTATAGTCTGGGTATCACCAGTTAAGGGTGAAGGAGAGTGATATCCTGATGACTTCTTTCAGGTGCAGGTATGGGCACTTTGAGTTCGTAGTCATGTCGTTCGGTGTTACGAATGCACCTGTTGTGTTCATAGGGCTCATGAACTCTATTTTCTATGAGTTTCTGGACTGGTTCTTCATTGTGTTCATCGATGACATATTGATCTACTCAAGGTTAGAGGAACATACTAAGCACCTCAGGATGGTCTTGGAGATCCTTCGACATCACCATCTCTATTGGAAGTTGTCCAAGTGCAAGGTCATGACACGAGAAGTGCATTTTATTGGACACGTGGTGTCCCAACAAGGGGTAGCAGTTGATTCTTCAAAGGTTGAAGCAGTTTTTTCTTGGGAAGCACCCAAGAATTTTACGTAGGTTCGTAGTTTTCTGAGGCTGGCAGGCTATTATCAGAGGTTTGTACCCGACTTCTCTCGAGTTGTATCTCCTTTAATAGCTTTGACCAGAAAGGACCAGACCTTCGTGTGGAGTGAGCAGTGTCGTGCAGCTTTCAGCTATCTAAAGGAAAGGTTGGTCAGTGCTCCAGTGCTCAGGTTTCCAGAGGAATGGGTATTGTATGAGGTGTTTTGTGATGCTTCTAAACTTGGCCTAGGGTGTGTGCTGATGCAGCAGCGGGGAGTGATATTTTATGGGTCTAGGTATTTATATCCTCATGAGTATAACTATGCCACCCATGACCTAGATCTTGTAGCAGTAGTCTTCATGTTGAAGTTGTGGGGGCATTACCTCATCAGGGATCACTTTGTGGTCTTCACAGATCACAAGAGTTTGAGGCATATCTTTACCCAGAGGGATCAGAACTTGTTACAACGAAGGTGGGTGGAGTTTATTCAGGACTATAACTTCAATATATCTTACACTGAAGGTAAGGGGAACATTGTGGATGATGCCTTGAGCAGGAAGTCATGGAGGGAAACTGTTCAGGAATCTGTGGATGCTTGGAAGGCAATGGAGGAGTTGGCTTCTCTACACCTGGATGCAAGGGTGGATGGAGGTAGAGGTTGTCTATTTCAGATGGTCGTGCAGTCCTCTCTATTGCGGTAGGTGGAGGAGTCTTAGTGGGGAGACTTAGAGAGTGAAGTGATGCGCGATCAGGTTAACCAAGGCAATTATCCGGAAGGGTGGTCGGAGGATGGTTAGAATCAGATTCATTTCTGAGGAAAGTTGTTTGTCTCGGAGACAATGTGCGATGGAGTTCTCTGTGATTTCCATAACTCACTCATAGAGGTACACCCAGGAGTTTCCAAAATGTACCAAGGCCTGAGGGAACAGTTTTCGTGGTCTGGGTTGAAATGGGCAGTGGCAGAGTTTGTAGCAAGGGGCCTGGTGTGTCAGCAGGTGAAGGCTGAACACCACCTCCCAAGAGGTTTGTTGCAGCATTTAGATGTCCCCAAGTGGAAGTGGGAGTACATCTCGATGGATTTCGTCACAAGACTACCCAGGGTTCGGGGAGGCTGTGATGCTATCTAGGTAGTGGTGGACCGGCTGATGAAATCAACTCACTTCCTGGCAATCAATGAGTCGAGTGTGGTGGATGCCTTATCACGGAGATACGTGGATGAGGTGGTGCAGTTTCATGGAGTTCTGAGGTCCATAGTCCTGGATAGGGATTCACGGTTTACCTCACGAGTCTGAAGGAGATTGCAGCATGTTTTTGGCACCCAACTCTGCCTTAGCACTACTTTCCACCCCCATACAGATGGGCAGACAGAGCAAACCATCAAGACATTGGAGGATATGCTACGGGCTTGTGTTTTGGACTTTGGGGGATCGTGGGTGCGACACTTTCCCCTAGTAGAGTTTTCCTACAACAATAGATATCACTCTACCATTGACATGGATCCATTTGAAGCCTTGTACCGTGTCGTTTGCTCATGTATTGGACCGAGGTTCGGGAGGTAGGTGTTCTTGCCCCAGAGGTAGTGCAGAGCACAATGAAGGAGGTTTAGCTTGTGTGTGTGAGGATGAAGGCAACCCAGGACCAGAAGAAGTCGTATGTCAATCGTAGGAGGAGGCCCTTGGAGTTCGAGGTTGGAGACCATGTGTTATTAAAGGTTTCCCCTTGAAGTGGGTAATAAAGGTTCAGCAAGGGGAGAAATCTCTCTCCTAGGTTCATTGGGCCTTTCGAAGTGTTGGGGTGAGTCGTTGAGGTGGCATATCAGCTGTTGTTTCCACCTCAGTTGGAAAGGATCCATGACGTTTTCCATGTCTCCTAGCTTTGTTGATATCTAAATGATGATTCCCATGTCATTGACTGGGAAGAGTTGGATATAGGGGATGATGCTACGTTCGTGGAGCGACCAGTGAGGATAGAGGATCGAAAGGAGAAAGTGCTTCATGGACAAACCATCCCTTTGATTCGTGTATTATGTAGGCATGGTGGCCTCAAGGAGAGTACCTGGGAATGAGAGGCACAGATGCACACCCAGTACCCAGAGATGTTTTGAGTGTTCTTCTGTCTTGTTTCGTGCTTGTTTGTGGTGTAGTGTTTGACCTTGTTAAATATGGAATGTGTTGTTTTTTCTTGTTTTTTGAATGTGTGTGAAGAGTCCTGACTATGGGAAGGGAAGGACCTGATCCCTAATCAAGGCGCATTAAGGTGGATGCGATTAAACCCATGCGGGCAAGTCAGTGCCACCCAAAGCGGATAGTATCTTGACATGGAGTAGGGGACTCACTAATCCATATGACTGGATGGTATGACCTTTACATGTTTCTGTGGTTTCTTAATGGAGATGTGTTCCTAGATGCCCAGTGGGTTACTCCTGAGAGGTATCTTTTGAGGTGGTTGTTCGGACACCTCTCTTTTCTCCGGGTCTAGTTTCCATTCTCGAGGTCGAGAATAGTTTGAGAGGTATCTAATGTAATGGCTCAGACCCTCTTCGTCCATTACTTTGCCAATTTCTGGTGCTTTGGATTCCTTGGATGTAAGTCTGGATCAGAAGGGCAGTGTGTCGGTGGCAAGATGTCACTGTGGTGTCACCCATCGGTGACACCGATCGGTGTGACCCTGATCGGTGTGTCGGCGATCGGTGTGTCGGCGATCGGTGTGACACCGATCGGTGTATCACCGATCGGTGCCACATGGGCTTTTTGGGTTTCCCCCCCAATTTTCCAGTAACACCACTTTTGAGTCTTTTAAACTTTTTAAAGTGGTTCAACGATGTTTTTAGCATAATGAACAATGTTTTAAATCCCCTAGGAGTGGGGCTACCCTCAACAGACTCGTTTTCCTCTCTTTAAATGAAATCATTTAACGCACAGCTCTTATGGACACCCCTCATATGTGAATTATTTAATAATAATTAATTTCATCGTGTGGAACTGTCCAACTGCATGGTGAAACCACGATCCGCCTTTGAAGCCGTTCAAGTTTTTCATATCATGTAACTCCAGGATCTCGCCTTTTTATCGCACTAGAATTACTTCCTTATTCTTCTTGGATGGTTTCTTTCTTTCCTTGGTGTGTTTGGTGTCCCCTTTCCCAAGGCTAGTGGTGCGCCTATGCCGAAACCTTTCCTGCTCATTCTTGGAGTCCTCGGAGTTCCTCCCTTGCAAGTCGCGCATCCCCAGTTATTAGCGTGAGGAGAAAAAACGTTGATCGTTGATCATACAAGTAGGGTTTTTCCTTCATCTCTCTTTACTGTATATCATGCGGGGTGGGTATTATAATGTTGTTATGTGGATGGATGAAACCAAACTTTAACAAAGATAATAAATGGTTTTTAAAGAATAAAGGGGTGTATTTGATGATGCTACGGTACTATTTTACCTTTTCTTATATGTTGTAAATTGTATGGGCTGATGTCCACTGAAAATCATGGTCGTTGGTGGTCCCTTCTTGCACACTAATGAACATCTGTTTTCTAGACATTTATGTGATTGAATGGATATAACCTAGAAACTGGTTAATCATGTAAACTCAGTTGATTAAATGGATGCCCAATGAATAAGAATCCCTGTGTGGTCACCCCGGTTAACCAAAATGGAAATACGAAACTAAATGAATGGAATATTTAAATTTGAAAACTCCCTTTCTCTGTTCTGGTGATGTTTACGGTTGATGCTTGTGAGGTGACGCGGATAGGGATGGGATTCCCTATTGTGCAGTTGTTGGTTTGTGGACCTAAGGCTGTGTGGGGCCGTATGTTGGGGCTTGGTTTGGTTCCAGTACTTTGAGGGATCTCAGAGATCCATTTGGTGGTTGTGACTTTACAAGAGAACCAGGTGTGGATGCCTGCAATGTTGCTTGGTTGTTTTCCATCCTTGGCTTGTGGCTATGCTTGTTAGTTTCTCGGTAGTGAAGAATTATTTAAATAGAATCACTTGAAGATGAAAACAAGAATGGGTTCAATGGGGAATTATTTTCCGGGAATGAGTTGTGACATGGTTTTGGTTGTGGTGTTTCTTATGAATGAATAGTAACGAGGGTGTTTCTATATGGGCTAGTTTTGGAACCCCAAGGCTGGGATGAGTTCTTGTTACCTATATGTATAATTTTATTTTTTTATGTTTCTTATTCGTGCCCCACCCAAGTTAATCACTTTGTGCTGAACACCCCCATTTCATGGGGGAGGGTGGTTTTCCCAACACTTACACTTCTATGAGTGGCTGGTTATTAGCTCCTTTTCTGCTCCCTTTCCCGAGTAGTTGAAGACTCTTCGGGTAGGGTAGTTGTGGTGGTTATCCTAGGTGTGTGCGGGCAATTTGTTTCCCAAGTGTCTTCGAGATGAGGCCCAGGTGTCTTCAGGCGTGGCGGTAGTTGTTTTGGCCTAGGTGTCTTTGGGCGTGGAAATAGTTCTTCTGGACCAGGTGTCTATGGGCGTGGTTACGTGTGGTTGTTGTGCCCTAGGTGTTTGCGGGTGGGATGTGTGGTTGTGGTAGCCCAGGTGTGTACGAGCAGGGTATGGAAGTGGGACTGCGGTGAGAATGGCGGGGAAGTTTTGGCGCGTAGGATGTCTTCAATAACCAGTGGGAAAGTGGTGCGGGGTACCCAAACATCGATGTGTTATTACTATTACTTACTTGACTTGCGTTATTTGGGGAGTGTGCCTTGGTGAGGTTTGGGTGGATAGTTCCCTTGTTAGGTGCTCTGGTTATCTTTTTTTCTAATGGGGCATTAGAATGCCTCCCCACTTCTGCATGAGAGCTTTTGGTTTTCCCTACTGAGTATATTTGTATACTCACCCTACATATATAAAACTGCTTTCAGGTTTCCAGGTGTACTTCGAGGACCGTGCTGGACCCAATTAGCTCGAACGTCGGGACCGTTGGCGTTGCTGTTTTTATTTTCTTTTGTTATTTTCCCTTTGGATTTTTCTTGTACTTTGTAGCACTTTTTTATTGGAACATGCATATGGAAATAGATTGTTTTGGATTTACTTTTACTTCCAGTTTTTGGTGTTGTTTGGGATTCACTATCTTATCTCCCGATCCTACTAAATAAAAAGGGTAATGTCTTCCATTTTGTGTGTGATTATATACCCTTGGTGCTAGTCGTCACTCTAGGACCTATTGAAGGTGGGTTTCGGGGGTCATTATCTCTCCTTCAACTTGAGGAAGGAAGGGTCTAGAAATTCACTGTCCTTCCCTCATCTTGGTGAAGGCGGGTCGTGACAATATTAATTGACTATAAATAGGATTAAACATCATCTGAATTACTCTCCAAACACCCTCAAAATTTCATCTAGATCTCATGGATGAACCTTATAAAATAATCACCTTTAACTTAAATATATCATGTACTTCCATGGAAGGAACCTCAAACAACATTCAAACTAATTATCCATGATATTTCTCCCAATCTTGAAACAATTAGAAACAAGAATAAATTTTCCTGGGAACTTATTTTCTTCTTCACGAAACATATATAATTCAACGAAAACTCCATTATAATACTTCTTTACTATATCCCCAATATATTTACTTTATTGATACCCATATTTATTGAAAATAATTTATAAAAAAATACACCTCACATAATGTGGGTTCAAATCTCATTCTTTGTGTCTATATATTAGTTGTTCAATATCTGATTATGTTGAGTGGTTTAACCTCCACTATCATATTTCTCCACTGAGTTATAGGATTAATTTTATCACTAATTATCTCCTCTTATGATTCATCCTCAAACCCTTCATAAGTTGGGAATCATTTTATAACCAAACGATTTCCATCAACTACCACATCATCATCACATAATTAAATAAAGTTTTCAAAATATATTATTCATTCTATATTTATAATCTATGAATCTGATGACATTAAAATCCACATTTTTATTCAATATTTTCTAGAAGTATTTGTTTACCTTAATCTTTTTTAGTATCCCAATAACTCTCCTTCTTCTTCCATATCAAGATACTGAACCTCACTGGATTTTTATTTCAAACATAGCATCTAGTTTTGATTCCCTAAATATTTTTTAGTGAGTTTTTCCATCATTTCCACATTTCATATGGTATCCTATCATTTTTTGGGCTTATCATCACATAGTTTTATCTACACACTATATCTTGTACTATTTCCTACCAATAGTTTCAAGAGATTCCACTTTTGATGATAATTATTTTGGCCATAATTCCAACCTAATTTCTTCATTCAACAACTCCATTCGATTTTTGTGTTCTAAGAGAATATACCTCGTTTTTAATTTTTTCATCAATATAGTTTTTGTATTCAATGGACATGTATTTTTTTCCATTATCGGATCAAAATAACATAATTGTATATCCATACTCATTTTGTACATGTATTTATTACCTCTTCAGGCACTCCATGACTTATATATTTCTCTACATAAATATTAAAAATTATATTTTAGAATAATTATAAATAATTTGGATGAAACACCCCCCTCCACATATTCCTGATTGATTCTTGAGGCTACACACGTCTATGTGAACCCAATCAATTAGATTAGATGCCCATTTCTTCTTTTGTCAATATAGATTTCAAACCATCATTCCCTATGAAAAATAATCACATGACTTATCTTGAAATTGCATTAGATTTGGAATATATCCTATAGGTTATAGTTTTTATAATTTTCCCAATATCTATTGGTGAATATGGACAAAACTCTAATTCCACAATTTGTTCTCCTCTGCAACTATATGGAATCATTTCTTCATTATTATCCACCTATCACTTATTACCTCATTTCCTAAATCCTTTAATGAATGTCTTTCTATACTTTCCTTTGATAAAGAATCCCATTTTATTAAATTTGACCTCAAATCTAGAGTAACATAGTTGAATAACACCTAAATGGTTGTCCCATTATCCATCATTATAGAGCACTTCAGTTTTCTTCTACTCTTCACCTTCTAATCATGTATTTCTTATCCCATTTATTTTCAAAGCACCTACATTTCTATGAAATACTATTCCGTCAACTCTTCCATTGAAATACTTAAGTAGGTTCATATCTTCAATCATGTGGGATGATCGTCCATTATTAAAGATTCATGTGCTATTGTTATTTATTTCTTTGAATGTTATTTCTTCCTATTTAGCATTATATTTGTTCTGCATTTACTTCAATGTGATGATATATTGAGTTGAGACAAATTATGAGTTCTCTGCATTATATTCATCACAAGTAGAGTAATTAAAGTCTTTTTTATTATTCAAATGGGGATTATCTATTTTTTTTATTCAATAGTGGTTGTTTTTTATTTAATTCCCTTTGAATTCCCTAGTGGAAACCTCCATTTCAACATGTCATGTGATCTATTGATTTATATGTGAAATTAAAACAATAAAAAAACATCCATTAAAAAAATTAATATTCTTTGATGGTGTAATTGGTCACATTCTTCTTTGATAACATCCAGTTGATTCTATATTAAAATTTCACCTTTACTATCCATAATATGATATGCTGTGCCAATGAAATACACAAAATTAGCATTTTATAAGAGGTATTATACTTCCTTCTTCATTCATACACATTCCCCTATCCTTCTAAAAGGTATTTAGTTTTTAATTAATCTTTAAATATGGAGTAGTGTTTCTAACTCTATGATTTTATTTGATTGGAGCTCTCTCTTTCTTATAAAATAGTGTCTTTTTTATTGACACCAACATCATCCACCTTATGATTTCCCTTTTTTTATCTATCACTATTTTAATTTTTTGAAGTATTATCCTTACAACCAAAAACACTTTTACCAATGAACCTGGGTATTTTTTTTATTCAAAATTTTCTTAGAAAATTTTGAGCCTCACATGGACCTTTCTAGAAATTATCTAAATAATATCCTCAAAAAGTAAAGATTCTTCTTTGAATCACCTGATTTCACTTTTGTGTAAAATTTATCTCTTAATGAGACAACTACTTCTTCAAGGGCATAAACATTTTTAGTTAACTCCTTCACACAATAATGGAGGTTATCAATTAACATAGCATTCTCTTTAATCATTAACTTTAAATTCCCATGTTCTTTCAAATTCACTAAACTTAATGATTGATATTCTAGTTATTTATCCAATTGGTCAATGTTAGCTTCAACATGATCCATATATTCAAAATATTCTTTTAGTAATCTATTTATCTTTTGATATTTATTTCTTTCAAAATTGTTCTATTTGAGTGTCCCCTTAAGTTATTACTCGAGATCAACCGCACCTTATTATTGATTATATTCCTCCTGTTCATATACTTCCTTTTCAACCATATATATAAAATATCTTTAGTACCAAATTTGAGTTTTTTTCAAATTACCCCAGATAAACTTTATTGATATCTTCTAATTTACTCACTAAGCACTTCCCCTAAAACATTTTTCTGATGAATTCCACTATTTAGAGTCTCTTTTAAGAGTGAACTTCCATCGTGGCTTCTACAAGAATTCTTCATCATCTCCATCATCATCAAATTTACATGGATAGCTTTCTGCAACTTGTCCATCTTTAACTCATCGGAAACAAGACAAGGGTGTTTATCCTATGAATCTACCCATTATTCTCATTAATATTTTTTCTATAATGAATAAAAATTCATCATCAGCATCCACATTTTAATTACCACCTTTAGTGATGTCTTTTTTCTCTATAGTTTTAAATGTCATAACCTTGTTTGGGTGACTTGAACATCATTTTATCTTGATGTGTATTACTAAAAAATATAACTACACTATAGATCTCCCAGTTAATGTATTTCCATATTCCCCTCTTCAAGTGATAAAACCTTTTATTTTTAAAGGTTTGTTAGTCTCTTCATGATCTTCTTTATAGTATAAATATCATGGATATCTTAACAAGTCCTTTGATTTACCAAATAACCTCAATGATTATGTTGAAGAATCATTTAGCATTTTCACATGGGAATATCATCAAGTTACGAAACATACTATGAAGCTCTTGAAGCTTAACCACTTTTAGCTTGTTGGAACCCTCATTGAAGTTATTGTTTTTGAAAAATCACATTTTCATTTGTGAAACTCATCAATTTTATATAGATATTTTCTGACTGGCCTCTTGATAAAACATTTTAAACATTTGGATCGACATCAAGAAACTTCATGTATGCTTAAGTCATGGAAAATTCTTATACATCACAAGCATGCATCCCAAATATATATTTGAATAAAGTATCTATCCAAGGAGATCAAATATGAGATCTCATTCTCCTCATAAAAATATTATATTTTCTTATATCAAATAGATGAACTCTATTTACATTCTTCATGTTCACCGTACTGTAGAATATCAAATGACTTGTTTAGTAGTTGTAACATCGGCTCTGATAAAACTAGTTCCAACATTAGACACCTTGGGAGGGGAACGTTGACTCATGGTGTGAACTTTTTCTTATGTAGGATATTGTTCCCATGTTGGTAGGAACATGTTGAACCTGTTGTACCTCTCGTTCCCCTCGTTGTTTGATTTTCATGATCACAATCACTTTCATATGTGTTTAACCTTGTTTCAAGTGTTTTTTGTTGATAGGCACAAGGTTGCCAAAGGATTGGCCCAAGAAAGCTGGCAAATGGACTGAATTGCAGTCCACCGGCCAACCGGTGTGATAGCACCGGCCAGCCGGTGGAACTGGCAGAGGCATTGCCCACTGCCAGGTTCCACCGGTCGACCGGTGGCTCTGTCACCGGTCGACCGGTGGCACCCAGCCCAAACAGTGTGACCTACTGTCTCACCACCGGCCAGCCGGTGGCCTTCTCACCGGCCAGCCGGTGGCTCCTGGGCAGAAGCCTCTCCACATTCCAAGGCACCGGCCAGCCGGTGGCTCTGCACCGGTCAGCCGGTAGCCCAGTCAAACTAGCCGTTGGCTTTGACCAGTCAACTCCCATTTGGCCTCCAACGGCTCCGAAGACTTCTCCAACGGCTCCGAAGACTCCCCAAGGGTTCCATGCCTATAAATAAAGGCTGAGGAAGCCCCAGACACAAGTCGGATCATATACCAAGCCAAAGGACACATTTTGTATCAAGTGGCCAACCTCCGGCGACTTCCTTCAAAGGAACCTCAAGTGCTCCAACAACTTCCACATCCAAGGAGCACCTCAAGAAGCTTGGAAGCGGCCTTCAACATCTCCTATCAATCAAAGGCGCCCAAGACTTCCTCCAATACGGTTTTTATTGTATATTTATTTTGAGCTTTAAATTTGGGTTTGTGCCTACAAACCCCAACACCTTTTCTCATCCCCCTTTCTTTTTGGGTTTCACATCACCATTAAGGTGTGAAGAGGTTTCTTCAAGCCTTTCCTTTTAAAAGGATTGTGTCACCGGTGAGCTAGCCTTCACCCGTTAAAAAGGCAAGTGGGTTCTTACTCAACCATTAAAAGTAAGTGGGTTCTTGCTCAACCAATAAAAGCAAGCTGTAATAGGTTCTAGTGCTACCTCAAAGCCTAGTGGGTTTCTTGCTAAAACCATTGAAAAGCAAGCGGTAGGAATCTCTCAACGGTTGAGTTGGGAGCGGAGACGTAGGCCGGGTTTTTGGCCGAACTCCGTTAACAATTTCTTGTGTGATTGCCTCTTTTATTTTCCGCTGCACTTTCACTTTGATTTTAATTTGTTAATTTTTTTTTAAAAGGCAATTCACCCCCCTCTTGCCATCATTCCCTTCTTTCTCCGCCCAACATTTGGTATCAGAGGGAGTATTTGAATAATTCCTTAACCGGTTTCAAATTAAAGATCCTATTTTTTGATGGCTTCTACCGCTTCTTCCTCTCAATCCCCCGAAGGACATTCTTTGGATCGTGCTCCATTCTTTGATGGAGCCGATTATACTTTTTGGAAAACCCGCATGTCAACTTTTCTTAAAAGCATTAGCTATCCAATTTTTAAAATTGTTATGCAAGGATTTTCCCTCTCCTCTCCCGATGAGTCTAAATGGACCCCCAATGACATTGCCTTTTTTGAGCTTGATGGCAAAGCCATGAACGCTCTTCATTGTGGTCTTGACCGTAATGTTTTTAATTGCATTTCTACTTGCTCTACTTCTTACGATCTTTGGAAATTTTTAGAACTAACCTATGAAGGTACTAGCGAGGCTCCAAAGAAAGAATCCGATCAAAAGCAAGAACCCGACGAAAAGATCAAGCCCGTTTGCCCACCTCACAAGAAAAGGGCCAAAAAGAAGGGAAAGAAGAAGGCTTCAAAGGCAACATGGAGTGATAGCTCCTCCTTCTCCTCCTTCTCCTCAAGCGACCAAGGTAAAAAATGCCTAATGGCAAAACATGAGGTATCATCTTCCGACTCTTCTTCCTCTTCCTCCTCTAGTTCTTCAAATTCTTTCAATCATTTGTCTTATGAAGAACTCCAACATGTTAGAGACCAACTTGAAAATGGTTTTCATGAACTTTCTTCAAAATTTGTTGCTTTGAAAAAGAATTTCAAAAAACTTTCCTCCGAAAAAGAACAACTTCTCAAAGAGAAGGAGGAACTCTCCCTAAAAATCCAAAATTTTCCCAATGTTGATTCTTTGGAATCAACCATTAAGGACCTTAGAGAATCCCTAGCCAAGTTCACCCAAGGGGAACAAAACCTTTCAAAATTGCTTGGTTCTCAACGAATTTCAAGAACCACCCAAGGGCTAGGATACACCAACCAAGCTTCCTCCTCCCATGCTCCAACTGTTTTTGTAAGGGGGAGCTCTAGTTTTAAATTTTGTAATTATTGTAAGAAACCTGGGCACATGATATATGAATGTAATTGCAAAAACGCCCGGTATGGTAGGCCCAAATCGATTTTTTATTCGGATGAATTCTATAGGAGAAGACCCGCTACAAGGCAAGTGTGGATTGAAAAATCTCTCTTAGCGAGTCTCTCCGGGCCTAAAATTGTCTCTTTTCAAAATCCCTCTCCCCGGTGACTTTTTGTTTTTATTTAGGGGGAGTTAGGTTTGTTTAAGCTTTTTGTTTCAATTCCAACTTTCAATTTCAAATTAAGCCCTTTTGATTTCAATTTCAAAATTTTCGATTCCAACTTTCAATTTCAACACTTGGTATCAAAATTTTCATTTCAAAATATTCAATTCGAATTTTTCATTCAAAACTTTCAATTCTTTTTTGATTCAAAACTCTCAATTTCAAAAAATTTCATTTAATTTCAAATTTCAATTGGTTTTTGATTCAAAACTTTCAATTCAAACTGTTATTCAAATTTTCATTTCAATTTCAAAAATCCCAATTGATTTTTCAATTCTCATTTCTAGTTTTTCAAACCCTATCCCTCAATCAAGTTTTATGCCCCACGCTATTTTGATAATCACAAAGGGGGAGAAATTTCTTGATTGATTGGGGGAGAATCCTTTTCATCATGCTTAGCATTTCCTTTCAATTTCAGTATTTTACATTAATTGTTTTGGTGATTGTGATCATCAAAATAGGGGGAGATTGTTGTACCTCTCGTTCCCCTCGTTGTTTGATTTTCATGATCACAATCACTTTCATATGTGTTTAACCTTGTTTCAAGTGTTTTTTGTTGATAGGCACAAGGTTGCCAAAGGATTGGCCCAAGAAAGCTGGCAAATGGACTGAATTGCAGTCCACCGGCCAACCGGTGTGATAGCACCGGCCAGCCGGTGGAACTGGCAGAGGCATTGCCCACTGCCAGGTTCCACCGGTCGACCGGTGGCTCTGTCACCGGTCGACCGGTGGCACCCAGCCCAAACAGTGTGACCTACTGTCTCACCACCGGCCAGCCGGTGGCCTTCTCACCGGCCAGCCGGTGGCTCCTGGGCAGAAGCCTCTCCACATTCCAAGGCACCGGCCAGCCGGTGCCTCTGCACCGGTCAGCCGGTAGCCCAGTCAAACTAGCCACTCCCATTTGGCCTCCAACGGCTCCGAAGACTTCTCCAACGGCTCCGAAGACTCCCCAAGGGTTCCATGCCTATAAATAAAGGCTGAGGAATCCCCAGACACAAGTCGGATCATATACCAAGCCAAAGGACACATTTTGTATCAAGTGGCCAACCTCCGGCGACTTCCTTCAAAGGAACCTCAAGTGCTCCAACAACTTCCACATCCAAGGAGCACCTCAAGAAGCTTGGAAGCGGCCTTCAACATCTCCTATCAATCAAAGGCGCCCAAGACTTCCTCCAATACGGTTTTTATTGTATATTTATTTTGAGATTTAAATTTGGGTTTGTGCCTACAAACCCCAACACCTTTTCTCATCCCCCTTTCTTTTTGGGTTTCACATCACCATTAAGGTGTGAAGAGGTTTCTTCAAGCCTTTCCTTTTAAAAGGCTTGTGTCACCGGTGAGCTAGCCTTCACCCGTTAAAAAGGCTAGTGGGTTCTTACTCAACCATTAAAAGTAAGTGGGTTCTTGCTCAACCAATAAAAGAAAGCTGTAATAGGTTCTAGTGCTACCTCAAAGCCTAGTGGGTTTCTTGCTAAAGCCATTGAAAAGCAAGCGGTAGGAATCTCTCAACGGTTGAGTTGGGAGCGGAGACGTAGGCCGGGTTTTTGGCCGAACTCCGTTAACAATTTCTTGTGTGATTGCCTCTTTTATTTTCCGCTGCACTTTCACTTTGATTTTAATTTGTTAATTTTTTTTTAAAAGGCAATTCACCCCCCTCTTACCATCATTCCCCTGGACACAAGTCGGATTATATACCAAGCCAAAGGACACATTTTGTATCAAGTGGCCAACCTCCGGCGACTTCCTTCAAAGGAACCTCAAGTGCTCCAACAACTTCCACATCCAAGGAGCACCTCAAGAAGCTTGGAAGCGGCCTTCAACATCTCCTATCAATCAAAGGCGCCCAAGACTTCCTCCAATACGGTTTTTATTGTATATTTATTTTGAGCTTTAAATTTGGGTTTGTGCCTACAAACCCCAACACCTTTTCTCATCCCCCTTTCTTTTTGGGTTTCACATCACCATTAAGGTGTGAAGAGGTTTCTTCAAGCCTTTCCTTTTAAAAGGCTTGTGTCACCGGTGAGCTAGCCTTCACCCGTTAAAAAGGCTAGTGGGTTCTTACTCAACCATTAAAAGTAAGTGGGTTCTTGCTCAACCAATAAAAGCAAGCTGTAATAGGTTCTAGTGCTACCTCAAAGCCTAGTGGGTTTCTTGCTAAAACCATTGAAAAGCAAGCGGTAGGAATCTCTCAACGGTTGAGTTGGGAGCGGAGACGTAGGTCGGGTTTTTGGCCGAACTCCGTTAACAATTTCTTGTGTGATTGCCTCTTTTATTTTCCGCTGCACTTTCACTTTGATTTTAATTTGTTAATTTTTTTTAAAAGGCAATTCACCCCCCTCTTGCCATCATTCCCTTCTTTCTCCGCCCAACAGAACCTCTTACGATTTCTTATCCACAATAAATCAAATTCATAAATAAAAATGAATCATAATGATTTTAAACGGTTAACCACTATGGGTTAGTCCAATGAGTATACATATAGAGTTTTCATAGTGTACTAAAACATATTAATCTTCCCTAGTTTACAGGATGTAAATTATTGTCCATGGTCACTATGTTCTAGGATTTCTACCTCAATAATTTGATTAATGGATAAATGAATTACCTCCCTTGGATCACATTCTTGGACTCCTCCCCCCAATGCTTCATATGGATATCTTCTCAGTTTATCAATGTGTTGGTTTTATTAATATCACTACAAATGTATTGGGAGTTTATCATCTTGAAGAAAAGGGTGAGATACTTCAATACAATCCTCTATATCAACAATATCCAGTAGTAATAATTCTCCAAAATACTACATTTCACCCATGTACCTCCATTCATGGTTTACTAAGAAATGTTAACTCAAGTACCATTTCCAAAGTACCTTGGCATAATAATAAGTCATCTTAATCCATTCACAACAACCTCCTTCACCCATGTGAACATTGACAAGAATTCTTCATGTAACTCACTTAACTAAGGTGAGTTCTCCCTACATCATTCATTATTCTCTATTCATTGAACTATGTTCGTTCAACTGCCTTCTCCAAATTCATTTCTCATAGAAGAGTTCCCATTTTTTTTCTAAACTTGAATTATATTCATGCAGCTATATTGTCTGAAATATATTCATTCAAGTCTGATTCGTGCGTGTATGTTCACTCATATAAACCTCAAATGAAGATAGAGCCCCAAAATCCATCTCTAAATCTGCGTTAGTCTATAATGAAGGTGGTAAAAAGATATTTATAGGAAAATCCAATCCTTCATGGAATGTATCACACTTCGGCTCCCTTGGGGCATCCTTTGTGCATCTCAATTTCTGTGTAACCTGACTAGCATGAATCTCCCATATTGTGTTCCACCAAAAATCATGCAATGTGACTAGAAAAGAAATCTAGAAATTCATGAAACTCACTAGTGAACAACCACCTGGTCAATATTCCACACAAGTGGTGTGAAACTCATTAGCTATCATGAAACATTTCCATAAGCACAAAACTATACTTTTTAATGAAAGAAACACTCCAATTCCCTAACAATATTTTGGCTTCCTGTTGATATGAACCATCTGCATTTGTCATCAAATGCCATGACAACCCTATAAAATGATCGAGAAAAAATAAAACACATCCTCAATCTCCCAATAAGACCACTCTAGATCAATAATGTTAATATAATAAAAGATGTTGTAAAATGAAAAAGTTGGTATGGAGTTTGATAATAATCTGAAGGAAGTGTTGGTTGATGCCAAGCCATAAACACCCACTATAATAAGAGTGGATAATTTCATTGTGTCTCACAATTAGAAAACTCAAAACAAACAAATATTTATTCTATAAACACTAGAAACACAAAATAATAAACTTCAACTCATGTGTTGTTTTTTTATAATGAAGAGACACACTAAATTATGATAATTTATAGCAAAGACGTTTTGTAATGCAGAAGAATAATGAAGGCATCCAACCAACACTCAATATTTTAGTAATTATTTTCGATGTGCACTATTACTAGTGTGGCATATATGTTCATATATCAAGGTATTTCTCATTAGAAATATTGAGGAATGTTCTTCTTATGACCCAAAATGTTCGTACATAATAGATCAAGGATTCATCAATTACGCTAAAAATAGAAAAACAATTTTCGTTTTTGCAACATAAAGTTGGTCCATCAAATTTAGAGGGTGATTGAACATCCCAATCATCATTGGGTTGGTAGTCAAAGACCAAAAAAAATGAAAATAACAAAGGTAGTGGTCATATAAATTAACATGAAAGAGTCATTTCCCATTAATATATGCATTTTTGATTGTTGATGTACATCCCATATGACAAAAAATAGGGATCTAGTAACAGACATCATGTATGATAATGAAGGTTACATTAGATTTGGAGATGAAGAATGTTTGAAGATTATTAGATCTGGAAAATCTAAAGTTGGTCCAATGATATGAGACACATAGATTTCTTGGTTGAAGAAGAACTTCTTAAGTACTAGATAAACACAATTCATTCGTCTGACTTAGGATATGCAGTGACTTTCAAAAAATGAATTGCATCTTCAACATGAAGGATAATATTATTTTGATGAAAGGGAAACATACAAAGGGGAATATCTAAATCTTCAATGGGGAGGAGATATCTTCTTTTTATCCATTGAAGGAGAAAAGATATTTTGGAATAAAAGTATTGGTCACTTGAGAAAACAGTCCAAGGATGATTTGGTGAACAATGATTTGGTGAACAATGATGTGGCTTGTGATATCCCCAGCATATCATTTGATCATACACACATTTGAAATATTTTTCAAAAGGGGATGATTATTTTGAAGGAATACAGGTAAAAATAAAAGAATTAAAACATTTTTCTTGAATTTGTGAATTTTTTTGTATGATGAATGATATCACCAGGATCCATTGATGGGAAAAGACACTATGTTCTATTGATTGATGATTATAGTAGGATGTCATGGTTGATAATCATCGCCAATAAATTTGTGGTATTTAGTGCATTACATGGTATTAGAGGAAGGATAGAAATTTATTAAATTAAAGATTCTAAAATAACAAATTGATAATGGCACTGAATTCAACAACGAAATGGAGGATTATCTCGAAAAACATGGGATAAGGCACCATGTATCAGTAGTTATAACTCCTTAGTAAAATGTTATTGTTTATAAGAGAAACTCGATCATAAAAACATATACAGATTGTTTTTTATGGAGAAAACACTATAAATCCCCATGATTTTAAAAAATTATATGAATAGTGAATCCACCAGTTAATATATGGTATTATTGAACTAAGATTATTTAAATTTAAGGGATAAATAATTAATATGATTTAATATTAAAAAGGATTATTCTTTATCAAATAATTGTATTTTAAAAATGTTTTATATTTTATCACAATAAGTTAAATTAACAAATTTAAAAATATTATATTATATACACTCGTATGTTAACATTTTATAAATATCAAATTGGTATAAAAGAACATTAAAAATTCCACTTTTCAATAAAATTTGCTTTTAGTTTCATTATTTTCACTTAAAAAATTAATTTATAAATCTTAGAATTTTAACTTTATAGAATTATGATAATTTTTTAATTCAACGTTTAAAAAATATCTTTCAATAGATTTTTTATATTTTTATAAAAGGTTGATTTTTAGCATTAATAGTGAGAAATAAACATTTTACAAATACGGCCACATTTATGACATACTCATAATAAAAGAAGAGTTTGATGGTTTATAACACCTTTATTAAATACAAAATAAATATTTATAAATTATAATAATTAATTTAATAATACAATGTTGTATTTATAAAACTCATGTTTAACAATTTGGAATTATAAGAAATATTACTCAAATAAAAACTATTTTTAGTCTATTTCTTTTAACTGTGCATCAAGTATGGGGAATTTTGTTTTTAATCAAAAGGTCCAAGACACAGGCAAACCCGGTCCTAAAATTTATTAATAAAAAGTAAACAGTACAAGCAAACGACAATCAAAAGGTCCCTTGTGAAAATGTGTATGCCACCAGATTGCAAACAAAAGGAAAGACAACACAAACCTCTCAAAAGCTGAAAAGAGGTCTGATTGTTCCTTACATACCAGCAGCCCCATGCTTGTCCAAGCGCAACAGTGAGCAGTCGTGCAACAAAACCACCAGCCCCATGCTTGTCCAGGCACAATAATGAGCAGCACGTGCAACACCAATGCCATCTGTGCAGCACAACAGGAACTCCATGCCTTTGGTTCATATGCAAAAATACCCAGCATAGCAGGACACGCCATCAGATCAGCTCAGCAGTGCAGAAAATCAAGATGCGACACAACAGGACCAGGCACAAGTCAGCAGTGCAGAAAAAACACAGCAGTACAGGTGCGGCACAACAGAACCCAGGGCTTCGGATCAACAAGATCACTCCTTTCTTGTCCAGATGCAACAATGAACAACATACTCGAAATGCAGGCCACTCCATGCCTTCCACACTGATCAAAGATCAAAACAACATCTACGAAGAAAATAAAGATGTCCAACATTACAAAAGAACTCCATGATTAACCAGAGAGATGAGAATGTGAAACACCCCGCATATCCGCATCAAGCATTGATGAACAATACCCGGGAGCACAAAATGACCACATAGAACATGCCTCAATAATCGCCCCCTTTGACAAAGATTTATCAATATAATTAGCTTTCCTATAAGCATGTGAAACTCTCCAGTAGAGTTGATTAATAGCATGAATGCACTCAATCCGCTTAGATAGAACCCTCCATGGTAACTCCCTGGTACATGCCCTAAGTGCATTAACAGCCAGCTGAGAATCAGATTCAATCCATAAATGACTTTATTTATGATGAACAACATGTTTCACAGCAAAGATAATTTCCCACATCTCAGCTTCATATGTAGTCTCACATCCAATATAATGAGCAAAACACCCCTTCACAAATGAACTTTACACCAACCGGCCTACGCTCCCTACCATGCACACCAAGCTGTTTGAGAATTTTAATCTCGTTAAATGAATTGAACATGGAACCTGCTTGAATATGTGATGCAGAAAAAACATCCCTAGGAATAGCCATTCTCCCTGTATGTACATCCAGCTTGCGGTTGTCAGTGTGTCGAGTTCCATGTTGTCCATGTGAAAGCAATCACCGAGAAAACCGCTACCAACATAAAATTATGCACCTATTTTCTATAAGGACCAACAGTCGCAGCAGTTTTTTTCAACTGCTCAACATTCCCACTCCTATTAATGGAAATACCAAACAATGCCTCAATATAAGCCCACAATCTGAAAGTGAAAGAATAGTCAACAAAAATATGATGAATGTTCTCCACATCCTTCACACACAAGTGACAGGCAGAGGCCAATTGAATCCCTGCCCCTTGAAGAATATAATGCGTAGGAAATCTTACATTACATATTTTCTAGAGAAGTAAAAAACTAGCAGGTTGAATGAAAGATTATCTGAAAACAGAGATCCAAGATGGAGAACCTCCACCTTCATCACAATTCTTCCTATAAAAATCCCGACAATTAAAACTCCCACTCCTATTCTAAACCCAAAAAATGACATCCCTATCCTTAAAGCGTAATGCTGAATTTCAGAAGAAATATGGACCGGAACTATCAAATCGTACCTCTTCCTGCTTGAGAAAAAACCAGCAATAGAGAGATTCATTATGTTTGGAGGAATAGTCATGCTTTCCACGAGAGGCCTGTCAAGCTAATGAGTTGTCCAAAAATTGAGGTCGGGCTTCTTGGAGACAATTCATTTAGAACTCTCCATTAACCCCTTAAAGCATCTCCAGATATCATGACATATAGAATAAAGAATATAATATGAACACCCATTGATCAACATTGCCATAAATCTAGAAGAAAAAAATTCAGTGGAAGGGTCATCCAGAGTAATGAGCTTCCAAGTGAATTTTGTAAGCAAAGCATCGTTAAAAATCCTGAGATATTTAATCCCACGATCTCCCAAATCCAACGGCTTAATAAATGTTTTCCAAGAAATCATGATAATTTTCTTCTCATAAACCAATCCAGTCCAATTAAAATTCCTGATCGTACTTTGGAGTTTATTAATAAGGCCGATGGGACATCTATAAAGAGAAAGAGTATACAAACATAGATGTTATCACCGAATTAAATAAGAAAACTCTTCCCGCTTAGGACATGGATTTCCCCTTCCATTTTTTCATCTGATTTACGATTTTTGAGAAAGTGTCTTCAAGATAACACTTCTTGATCATACCACAAAAGAGAGGGACTCCAATATAAATAAAATAGATAACACCCCTCTTAACTCCAAGATAACTTCAAATCATGTTTTTTCCTTTGCCACATAAATACCATTCCCAAAGACAATGGAGGATTTCTTCCAACTTATAGCTTGACTAGACACCTCTTCATAATGATAAAAGATAACCTTGACTGCATAAAGAGTTTTCTTGGAAGCCTTCCCAATAAGAAGGATATCAACAGCATAAAAAAGATGTGATGTTGTGAACATACCTCTCCCAAAACTTATTTTCTTGAAAATTCCAATTTTGACCATATCATGTATACATCCGCTCAAGTAATCCTCAACAAGGGAAAAGAGAAGACCAGACAAGGGATCACCCTGCCTCACCCCCTAGAACATTGAAAGAAACATCTCGAGGATCCATTTACTAGGATGGAGAGCCTTGCAGAGCCCAAGATAACCCTGATCAAATGGATAAAACCAATGGAGAAACCATACTTCTCAAGAATGGCAAAGATGAAACTCCATTTGAGAGTATCAAAGGCTTTGGAAATGTCAATCTTCAAAGAAAAATTCTCATACCCTGTCTTCCTCTTCATGGGATTTACACTTTCAAATGCGGTGAAAAGGCAACTTTGAATGGTCCTTCTAGGGACAAAGCCAAACTGATTAGTAGTGATAATATCATTAACCATCATACCCAATCAAACAAAAATTATCTTGCTGAGAACTTTAGGAAAAGTATTCCCAATTGCCATTGGTCTGAAATCTCTGATATCAACAACATCTTCCTTTTTGGGAATAAGGGCAATAAAATTCAAATTTAAACCAAAAGGCATATGAGAATGCGTAAAGAATTACTTGACCGCATTCACCACATCTTGATAAATTATGTCCTCGTAGAACATAAAAAACTTCATTGGTGAAACCATCCAGCCTAGCCACACTAATAATGCTAAGAGAAAAGACAGAAAATCTAATTTCCTCCTCAGATGGGATTGATGTGAGGCCATAATTTTCATGCTCTCCAATATAAACAAGAATATTATCAATCATCTTTTGAGTAAAATCAAAACCATCATCAGTGTAAAGACATTGAAAATAACCAATCACTGCATTAGAGATATCATTCTCTGATGAGAACATACACTCATTAACACTGAGTGCATTCATCCCACCAATTATTCTTTTCTCCCTATGCATTATATGAAAGAACATTGTATTCTTATCACCACTATGAAGCCATATAACATCTAACTTGTTTCTGCTCAAGCTCTCTTTAATAGCCAAAGGATCATCCATCTTGGAAAGAGCATCCAGTTCCTCCCTTGAAGGGTTATCCTGATTTTGATGATCAATTTCACAACTAGAGAGAAGATTTTCAGCATCTTTGATATCATCGTCAAGCATGGAAAAGTATTTTTTTACTCCATTCTTTTAAAAGACCATTAATGGATTTCAGCTTTCATGTCAAAATATGAATAGGGCTTCCATAATATCCCACTTTTCATGCATCCTGGATAATCTACCTACAACCAGAAATAACCAGCCACCCATTGTTAAATCTGAAGGGGAGTGGGGTTTCCCATGCAATTTTCAATGTGACATCAGTAAGAAATGGATTGTGACCCATGTGAATCCTAGGTAAAACAAAACAAGAAACCCTAGTAGATCCACCACCATCATTAAACTACACAAAACATCTATCAAAATTACTAGCTTGTCTGCCATTAATAGTATACTTGTTCCAAGTTATTTTTGGAGACCTGGCTGGTCAGTTGTTACGGGGCGCGGCCCACTCAACCCGAAGAATCAGATTGTCGTAGCCATAGCCATTGAGCTTGTTGATGGCCCGCTCTGCATCCTCCCGGTTCACAAAGTTCACAAACCCGAACCCCCGGCTCACCCCTGTGTTCTGGTCGATGGCCACGTACACGCGAGCCACCTGCCCAAATGTTCGGAACAGTTCATTCAGGTCCGCCTCCCGGGTGTCCTCCGACAGGTTTGTCACCCGCACCGAGTTCTCATCGTTCCGGCGCCTCATCTCAAACCCTGCGGGCCGCTCTGCACCAGCCCTCATACTCGGCGGCACATAGGTTGCCTTCCCCCCACCCGGAGCACTCGCACTGTGCTCTGGCCCGGTGGGCTTCTCCACAAATGACTCCACAGGTTGAGTCAGGTCCTTGTACGGGCATCGGGACGTCCAGTGGTCGCCTTTCTTCCCACAGGTCCGGCACACCATCAGAACCGCACCTCCTTTCCCGAGCTGGGCCAGTGACTCCCCGCCCGCCGCCTTACCCTCCTCGGGCTTGCTCCCGGGAGCCCTATGTCGTTCTAGTAGGATCTCCTCGGTGGAAACCATGGTGAGTCTGGCACCAATATCATCATGAACTGCATCTCCAAATTTTGCCCAGGACCTCCGTTCCACGGCCTGCTTGCTGAGCCGGGCCTTCGCAAGCTTTCGGACGCGGGTGGTAGTGGTGATCTTTACTTTATTCCCGTCCTCGTTGTACTTGTACTCCACAACCCTTTTGATCCCTTTCTCATCCGGACCAAAAACCTGTTTCGGCGGCAGGAGGAAATCCAGATCCTCAGTGTCGTCCTCTTCGATCTCCCCCCACCGGATCTTGCTGGGCTTTGCGACATTATAAGAGCTCGGATTGAGGTGAACGCCTCCATCGATTGCCGGCGCCATCGATGAGCCGAGCCGAAGGTTCGCCAAGATATTAGGGTTCCGAAAAAGATCGGAGTCCTAAGAATACTCGTGAATTACTCCTCCTGAATTGTGGATGTTAAAGGCTAAATATTTTTGCGATTGTGAGGTACTTATTTAAAATATAAACAACATTAATTAAATGATTGATCTAATATCTAAAAAAGGATTCTTTTTTTCTACTTTACTAAGTGTAGATTATCAAGTAAATAAATATCACATTACCATGGAAGAAAGGGTACATGTTAAATATGAACAAATTAATCGTTTTATGAAATTCAATTTCAAAATGTCTGGATGATGGAAATGATTTGAATGTATCTTACAAAAATCCAATTATTTTATAATATCTTATGATTGAATCTCAAATATGATATCTTAGGAACTTGGAAATTTAAAATCTGTTAGAAGGAGAAAAGTCATTATCCTTTCCTAGAAACAATAAACGGTCAAAAGATCGTATTATTAATAATTTTATTGGAGGTGTTTCTCATAAAAACAAAAAATGAAGTTCTTTAAGGAATGAGTGAGAACGACATTCTTTACTTGGGGTTTCCGCGACTTGAGGACTCCGTTCTTCTTGAATCCCTGCCATTCTCATCTTGCAGATCCGACTTGAAGTCAGATCCCGTTCTTCTTTCGGCTTGCGATTCGGTTTCAGAGCCTTTTGGCGGATTCGGGTTTTTCGAGATTTGCAGCTCCTGATCTTTCCACGACTTACAGGCTGGAACGATCTTCGACCGATCGTTTTCTTCAAATTGACGATATAGTGGAGGTGTTGAGCGCGCGGGTGTTATTTGCGCATGGGTGGGATCGCGCAGGGGCAGTGAGTGTTTGGTGGTGCCCGCGCAGGTGGCTTGAGCGCATGGGTGTTATCGCGCAGGGTGTGTTGTTTGTTGGTACTGGGCGCGCAAGTGTTTTCGTGCAGTGTGTTGTTTACAGCTGCTGAGTGCGCGGGTGTTACTTGCAGGTGTCGAGCACGCGAGTGTTTTTTTTTTTTTTTTTTGCGCAAGTTTGGGATCGCGCAGGGCAGTGAGTTTTGTGGTGCTCGCGCAGGTGGCTCGAGCGCACAGGTGTCACGCGCATTGGGTGGGGCTCGCGCAGGGACTTGAGTGTATCTGTGGTGCTCGCGTGAAGTATTGAGCGCGAAGGAGTTACTCGCAAAGGGTCGTGATTGTCACACCCCGACCGATGCTTAGTTTTAATTTAATTATTTTGGGTCTCGCTTTTGAGCAGCGGTTTGAATCAGTTATTTTTTTATTTTTATTTTTATTTTTATTTAAAAAAAAATTGGGTTATATAGGGGTGCGCGACTGTGCCCGCGACTGTTCTCGGTTCCCATTCTTAATAGGAGACTGTTTTATTATTATTAAATTAATTATTACAAAGGCGCGCAACCGGGCGCGCGACCGCTCAGGCGACCGCGCATGGGACTGTGCACGGTGTCCAACCTAAATTAATAATGATGTTATTGTTTTGATTTGGTTTATTATTTTATTATTATTATTATTAGTATTATTATTACTTAAGTTAATATTTTAATTAGGTTATAATTATAATTATTATTTTTAAGTTAATATTGTGATTTGGTTATTTTATTATGTTGGTTTTATCATTCATATTAAAATTTGTTATTATTAATTGAAGATTTGTTTAATCTTTTATTATTAATTTATTTTCATTCTTTTTAATTTATTTTTTTCCCCTCCATTTGTCTCCCTCTTTTTTTTTTTTTTTTTCTTCTTCCTTGCTCTCCCCTCTCTTCCCTCTCTCCCCTCTCTCCCCGCACGAATCCCTTTTTTTCCCTCCCCTGCAACCCTAGTGCGCCGCGCAGCCGGCGCCCTCCTTGGCCGCGCCCTCTTGCTCTATCCGGATTCTGCTACCCACCGCCCCAGCCTTCCTATTACAACATCACCCGCGTCCAGGCCTCCAGCGCGCACACCCCCTCCTGCTCCCGCCTCACCTCGCCTCGCCCCTGCTGCGTCCCGGCCTGTCGACCCCAACTTCGGCGCACCCCAGCACCCTCATCCAGGACCTCCAACGCACACGACCTCCCTC